>OY757904.1:164611470-165031470 GCA_963585895.1 Sepioteuthis lessoniana
GCGTCATCCTGCGAATGTTGGATGTTAATTTTTCAGGTTCACGAATGAAGATTTAAGGAACCACACAAATCAGAGACGCAAACACAAAACATGGACTAGGGAAAACAACCAACTCGCACTGCGCTGCTATTTTATGAGTAACCCAACACAAAGAGGATATAGGAAAAGAATGATAGAGATCTGGCAAGAATGCGCTAGTTTTCAGACCAAAAGCCAAAGTTAGGACAATAATAAAGAAAGATTGGTTTTCTGACCTTAAAATACTAGAAATACACCAGAAAATAATGAACAAGATAATAATACAATATCAGATACACCAAGTATTAACAAACAAAAACAGTCTAACCGAGAAAAAAAAACGCCAACTTCGTAAAATAGAAACAACACTCATTCAAACAACATAGAGCAAACACTCACACAAGAACAAAAAGTAAATCTAGAAAATTTAAAGAGAATTATTAACGGGAAAAGGACTACCTTACCATCGCTAAGTAACATAGAATGGAGAATAGTCAAGACAGAAACGGAAAAATAAATCAAGTACTAATTTATACATCAGCAAATAATATAACCGAATTATATGAGCTAATCTATGCCGGGGCGAAATTAGTTTGTGAGAAAATTGGGATCCCCTCAAAAAGCACGAAGAAAAAATCAAAACCAGGATGGGAAATTCGACTGGAAATGCAGATGAAAAATCTACGAAAACAGGCCAAAATGATAAAACAAAGGAAAGACGCTGGAACATGTAGAGACAAATCAGAAAAGGCAACGCAAGGAAAAATAAACCAAAAAGTACTAGCGAAAGAAGGAGGATTAAAGAGATATCGACAAAGAGTAAAACAAAACAGACAAAACAAGACATTCCAAAACAACGAAAGAAAATTCTACCAAGAAATGAGGAAAGATAACACGAAAACATACCAACAACCGAATGAACAAACAATTTTGGACTAAAATGTGGCAACCAAGAGAACATAACACAAAAAAAAACGAATGGATAAGCAATATGATAAAAGAATTCAAAAGCCTCGAAGAAGGTCCGAAAATGGAAATACACGTCGATTTACTCAAAACAACACTAAAAAAATATCAAATCAGAAAACACCAGGCTATGGTGGAATAAATGGATTTTGGTTCAAGAAATTCACCTCCATTCATGACTGACTAGCACTAGAAATGAACAGATGCCTACGAGGAGCACACGTACCCGAATGGATGACCAAAGGAAAGACTATATTGATCGAAAGGGACCACTCACGGGAACCGCCCCAAACAAGTGCAGACCCATGAATTGCCTACTGATGATGTAGAAAATATTAACAACACAAAATATTAACAACAAAAAGAGATTTACAACTCGCTAACAAGCCGTAGATTGTTCCCTGAGGAACAAAAAGGATACCACAAAAGATCAAGAGCCACAGCAGAGTTACTTTACATAGATCAGTACATCCTCAACAAGAGCAAGACCAAACGGAAAAATCTGGATTGACAACAAAAGGGCATAGGATATGGTCCCGCAGGCTGCATAATAAACTGCCTCAAAATGTACAAAATATCAAATGAAGTCATAAACTTTATCGAGAAAAACATGAAAACCTGGAAAGTGAAATTGACAGCTGGAAGCAGAAGCTTAGTTGAAGCAAAGTTTCAAAGAGGTATATTTCAAGGAGATGCATTATCACCATTATTTTTCATAATTGCGATGATGCCACTTAACCATGTACTCAGAAAAAGCACAGCTGGATACAAACTTAGTAAATCGCGGGAAAAGGTCAATCACCTAATGTATATTTACGACATCAAACTGTTTTCAAAAAATGAAAAAGAACTGGAAACTCTTATACACGCTGTGGTAATATGCAGTCAGGATATAGGGATGGAATTTGGCATAGAAAAATGTACCATGCCAGGAATGAAAATCAGCAAACGACACTTGGCGGATGGAATGGAACTGCCAAATCAAGGCAAGATTAGAACGCTCAGAGGAAATGAAACGTACAAATATTTGGGCATCTTGGAAGCTGACACCATCAAACAAGTGAAGATGAAAGAAAAAATTGAGAAAGAATATCTTGGAGGAACCAGAAAACTACTCGAGACAAAACTATGCAGCAGAAACCTTATCAAAGGAATAAATACCTGGGCTCTACTCTCGTTAAACGTTCGGAACCATTTTTAAAGTTGGCCAGAGAACTTAAGCAAATAGACCAAAGAAAAAGAAAACTAATGACTATGCATAAGGTATTATATCCCAGAGATGTCAAGAAAGGAGGGAGGAAGAGGACTTGATAGCATAAAGGACAGAGTTGACGCATCGATACAACGACTCATGGACTACATAGAAAATCACGAAGGAGGACTGATTACAGCCACCAGAAACGATACTGATAAGACAAAGACCGAATGACAATAACTAGAAAACAAAAATTGGAAGAAAAACAACTCTATGGGTGTTTCAATCGACTAATAAGCAACATCTCATCCAAGAAAACCTGCACTTGGCTAAGAAAAGGAAACCTTAAAAGGAAAACAGAATTTCTCCTAATAGCAGTACAAAACAACGTTATAAGAACCAATCATATCAAAGCGAGAATAGATAAGACACAACAAAATAGCAAATGTAGGTTATGTGATGATAGAGACGAAACAATCAACCACATAATAAGCAAATGCAGTAAATTAGCACAGAAAGATTATAAGACTAGACACCACCAGGTGGGCAAGGTGAGCAACTCGGAGATATGCAAGAAATTTAAATTTGACCTTACGAACAAATGATATATGCATAACCCAGCATCTGTGCAAGAGAATGATACACATAAACTCCTATGTGACTTTGACATACGACCGGATCATCTAATCTCGGCCAGAAGTCCAGACCTCATAATAATCAACAAAAAAAAGAGACCTTGCAAAATTGTGGACTTTGCTGTCCCAGCTGACCATTGAATAAAACTGAAAGAAACTGAAAAGAAGGATAAGTACCTGGATCTTGCAAGGGAATTGAAAAACTGTGGGACATGAAGGTGACGATAATACCAATCGTGATTGGTGCTTTTGGTACAGTCACCAAAGGATTATTAAAGAGACTGGAGGACTTGGAAATAAGAGGGCGAGTGGAAACCATCCAAAGTACTACATAATTGAGAACGGCCAGAAAAGAGTCCTAGAAACTTGCTGTCACTCAAACTCCAGTGAAATTCCATAAGCTAAAACTGATGTGAAAACCCCTCAAGGAGTAAATAATAATAATAATAATAATAATAATAATAATAATAATAATAATAATAATAATAATAATAATGAAAATTGTCTTTAATTTAAAAAAGGCATAATAGATTTTTTTTGCTCGTGAAATCTTTTGGTAAATTTTGTGATTTAGATGAGAACATTTTTTCCAGAATTTTTTTCAGCTAAACTATTTCTAAAGTGCGAATTAGATTTGTTTGTTTGAATTTTCCGTGATAAATTCTATATCGTTTACGAGTGTCTTCTCTCCATAGATGAAGAAATAAAGTATCTGGGATGGTGTGTAAGCACTAATTAAGGACAATCACCATCTTCAATGAAACTGGAAAGATTTATAAGTATTTACTCTGAAAGGACTTGTCTTAGTAAAAACGAAGTCTCAAATTACGGCAGAAAATATAAAAACAAAAAGGTGATACAGGAATGACTGAAACTAGCTCAGGTACTTATTATGAGAAGTAAAGTATAAAATAGCTGGTTAAGTGGACTTTAACTAAGTTAAAACTTTCATTTTTTTTGTAACCCGCTGTTCATGGACATTCATCGTAACTCTTCTCGGTCACATCTGTGTCAGGCGCGCAGATAATATACAACCCCTAGGTCTGGTATAGCTACAATATCCTACCCATGAAAAATGACAAATCGAAACATGATTCAACATGGGGCCCAGACGGCAGGTTTGGGTGTCATGATTAGCTGGTGCTCCCTTGATAGCCGGCATGGTGATCAGATGGCATCCTGCATATGTTGGTTGTTCTTCTTCCAGGTACACAAATGATTCTTCATTCAAGTACACAAACAAGGAACAAATCGACCACTCACACCAGAGACCACAGCGTAGAAAATGGACTAGGGAAGATAACAAACTAGCATTATACTGTTATTTTAGGAGCAACCCTGCCAAAAGAGGGTATAGAAAAAGAATGATAGAAATCTAGACAGAATTTGGTAGATTTAAGACAGCAAACCAAAGACTCGCTGACCAGGTCAGGACGATAACAAAGAATGGTTGGTTTTCTGACCTTGAAATATGAGAAATTCACCAACAAATATATACTGCAACACATCAACCAATCCCAAATACAGTAACCGAGATACTAAATACAGGAAAGCCAGAAGCTCCTTAGTAAACAAAACATGACAATGACCGATTCACGGCAAACACACAAACATTGACCCTAGAGGAAAAAACGAATGTAGATACCATTAAAAGAATCATTGCTGAAAAGAAAACCACATTGTCTTCTCTCAGGAACCAAGACTGGAGGACAGTTAAGTTCAAAACCGAGAAAGTGAACCACTTATTGATAAATATCCCGACAAACGACATCACAGATTTAAACGATTTAATATATGCAGGAACAAAATTAGTCAGTGAAAAAATTGGGGTCTCCCTGAAGACTACAGACAGAAAGTCAAAACCCGGGTGGGAACTCAGACTAGAATTACAGATAAAAAGACTACGACAACGAGCAAGAATACTAAAACGGAACATTAAAATATATTTGGACGAAACTGAAAAAGCACGGCAACTAGAACGAAAAATAAAACTTGAGATCAACCAAGAAATATTGGCGAACGAAGGAAGACTAAAAAGATACCGAGAGAAAGACCAAACAATACAGACAAAACAAGACGTTCCAAAATAACGAAAAAATTCTACCAACAAGTAGGAGGAGAATGGGCGAAGCCATATTAGCAACATGGTGCTAGAGAGGCAAAAAAGATTTTGGGGCAAAATATGGGAACAGAAAGATCGTAACAAAAAAGGCGAAAGCCGAATGGATAAACAACATGGAAACAGTTGTGTAGATGGTATACACGAATTTCGGTTTAAAAACTTCACCTCTCTCCACGTCAGACTTGCTACCGAAATGAATAAATGCATACAGAAAACTGAGATACCCGAATGGATGACCAAAGAGAAGACCAGTCTAATCCAAAAAGATCACCTCATAGGAACCGTCCTGAACAACTATAGACCCATAAAATACCTACTAATAATATGGAATATACTAACGGCACAAATTAAGGAGAGGATCTACTGCTCATTTATAAGCCACGGAATCTTCCCCGAGTAACAGAAAGGATGCCGCAAGAGAACCAGATGCACAAAGGAACCACTATATATAGATCAATACATCCTCAACGAGAGTAGAACGAGACGGAAAAATCTAGCTATGGCTTGGGTTGACAACAAAAAGGCTTACGATATGGTCCCACAAAGTTGGATACCACACTGTCTCAAAAATACCCAACCAGTCGTACAGTTTATCGAGAATACCATGGAAACCTGGAGAGTGGAATTGACTGCGGGAGGAAAAAGCTTAGCAGAGGTAAAGATCCAAAAAGACATATTCCATGGAGATGCACTATCACTGTTACAATTTGTAATAGCGATGATGCAACTCAACCACATCCTTAGGATATGCACAGCCGGATACGAACTCAGTAAATCGCAAGAAAAGATCAACTACTTGATGTATATGGACGACATCAAACTGTTTGCCAACACCCCCCCCAAAAAAAAATTGGAAACCTTAATACAACTGTGAGAATATACAGTCAAGATATAGGAATTGAATTTGACATAGAAAAATATCCCATGCTAGTAATGAAAAGCGGAAAACGACACATAACGGAAGGAGTCGAACTATCAAATTAAGTAATAATCAGAACGCTCGGAGAGAAGGAAACCAACAAATACTCGGGAAAATTAGAAGCTGACACCATCAAACAAGTGGAAATGAAAGAAAAGATTTAAAAAGAGTATCTCAAAAGGACCGGAAAACTACTCGAGACAAAACTCTATCGTAGGGAACCAGGTCAAAGGGATAAATACCTAGTAAGATACTCAGGGCCGTTCTTGAAATGGACCAGAAAAAACCTTAAATGAATGGCTCAGAAAACAATAAAACTAATGACCATGCATTCCAGAGATGGACGGAATTTGACATAAAAAATTCGCCATGCTAGAAACGAAAAGCGGAAAATGACACTGGACAAAGGGAATCGAACTGTCAAATCAAGTAAGAGTAAGAACACTCGCAGAGAAGGAAACCTACAAATACTTGGGGAAATTGGAATCGGACAACATCAAACAAGTGGAGATGAAAGAAAAAATTAAAAAGCGTGTCTCAAAAGGACTAGAAAACTACTTGAAATGTTCCCATTTATTGTGAATGAGTTAGTCCACGAGATGATATTGCCAATCATCGTACTACACAAGACAGTTCGGTCATTTTTTTTTTTTTATTCATTTTATGTAGAAAAATGGTATCTTGTTCAGAAGATGATAAATTCAAAACTCTCAAAAGCGTTGAACTTTTAACTGTTAGCACATGGGAAAAGCCAAATAACCAAATCCCTGATGTGCGACAACAAAAGCTGTGTTGGGGATGGTAGTCTGTTATTTTAAGCTTCGTTCATAACATTTGCACTGGTGTCACCGCACTTTATTTGTTCGATGTGAGAAAAGGTGTCGAGCATCTGTTGATGTATGATATCGCCATTAGAACAGTCATATGCGTTCTACTCATTTTCATGGATAATATAGTTTGTGATAATATTCGATTCACAGAGATATATTGTATGCATGTCTATATACTTGCATTTAGCTCCGACTTGTATGTACAGATATGTTAATTGATTATTGGTACACAAACGCGCGTGTGCATGTACACAGAAACCCACCACACACCCGCGCGCGCGCACACACGCGCGCACACATATACACATACACTTATTTAAGTAGATATTGATAAATATGTATATATATATTTGTACATCATAAAATAATATCTAGAAAGATAGATACATTTATTTAGCCATCAATTTAACACACAAATAGTATATTATTTTAAAATGCATGTGACTGGAAGTAAAGATATAAATTATCATAGTTAACTTTTATTTCTAAATGATCACAAGTTTGTTCCTTACTAACTGTTGCTCAAATCATAAATCTGTTTTGCGTTATATTCATAAGAAAATTCACTTACAAAGCATACAATCATAATGCTTATTTAATCAGTCTTTTAACTGATTAAATGAGTAGATGTGAAAATATAATTTTCGGGATTATTAAAAAAATAACTTTACCTTTACGTATGATTTAGACTTCAATTATTCTATATTAAGACATTTCAACGCATACTTTTAAATATTGAAATAAAAGTTAATATTTGCCTAGCTACACATATTTATATTTAACGTCATATGCTCCAAGGTAACGTCATAAAACTCTTCCTACCATGACATATAAAGGATTGATATCAGGGCATTTAATCATATCTGTGATATTTAGAAAAAGATATTTGGCTGGCAATCTTGCCTGTTTGGGCTCTTATTATAAACTTTTATCTCTTTATATGTGTGTATCTATCATATATTGTTTTTAGAACCTCTTTTTATGATTTACGTATGAGTCATTTTCATTTATAGTTTATTTTAATTTGTACCATACAGTTTTAATGGATATTTGTTTTAATTTTTTACAGCGATGAAGACAAAGTCAGGTTATAGTCTATTGAATAGTCACTGGCGTCTGTCTCATTATGGTTACAAATACGTTCTTGGAACAGTTATGGATTACCAACGGCGATCGAACACTTCCTGTCCAGCACAATGTATATTCATTGTTGGACCAATCAATGACGATATACATGTCCAGGTAATGTTTCCCTTTCTAAAAGAAAAGATTTTAACATTTATTTTACTATAAAATATCAAAATAAAATGATATAAGATATATATTCAAACCACTGCGTATATTTAATAAAAAATCATTAGAATTTTCAAGTCAGTGAAATTCACATATTTTTCATGGATGGTCGAATATACTAACGCACTAGGCTAAAAATTGTAAAAATAGAAAAAAAAGCTAGTACATTTAACTTGAATAGATGGGATTGAATTAAAACCATAGAATACTGAACAACAAATGTTTAGTAACATGTTCTCTATCGATTTAAAAATAAGAACTGCATTTATACTTTGTAATGTTATTTTAAAAGTTGTAAGCATCGGCTGTGTGTCTTGTACGGAGTGTAACAAATTTTAATACAAACTGTGCATTAAATGAAATTTTCAAATTTCTTAAACTAATCTTAGCTGAGTATAATTTTTTTTTTACTGTAATCTGTTCTTTCGGGAAAATCCTTTGTATGTATTAACTGAGGATCAAACAACCAAAATTTTATCTGCTATACCGATTATACTTTCAAGATTCGTCAACTTTTTTGTTATTATTTAAGATATTTAACTGAAAGTTTATTTTAAATTTTAGTATAATTGGTTTCTGAAAACGATCATGTAATTTTTTGCCAGATATCTATACATGGATGTAGGATTTTTCTATGATCAATTCAAATTCTGTATTCATCTTTGTGATTATCAAGAAAATATCATCTTAATAACATTAGACCAAAGATAGTTTAAAACTGTTGCAACCAGATTATATCCAAGATATCAACGGATATTTTAAAGAGTTATTTATGTTATCTACTATCTCTATTGTTATATCCAAAACTGATGCTTCTCATAAGTAAAAAATAGATAAAAACAATGTCCTGTATTAGCTTTCATTAAGACTTACTTCATTATCGTCTATCTTCCCTGATTCATATAGGATCGTAAATAACCCGTTCGGTCTCACATAAAAATTTATTTCAGAAAGTGATCACATCAATGTGATAATAAAGAAAAAGCTTTATGTTGTATTTTACTTCTTAATTTTGTCTTATCTTTTCAGGGTTTTACAAAAGTTTGCTTGTAAGTTTCGTGTAAGATGTCCTGATGATATTTCCATTTAATAAAATCTCCTGAGAGGATACAATATGTCCTTTAAGAGATGTTTTATATTTTCTAAGGGCTTCTCAGATTTCAAACGCTACAACTCTCCTGTCTCTAAACTACTAATCCTCTTGAATGCTCGAACACAACATTATAGCCGAGAAGCCACCATTTGTCTGATAGTAGATGTAACAGATAGGTTCATATGGCCCACTTCCAGTTTTGTATCTGAGTTCATGCTCCATAAGTTTAATCTAAATATTGAGACAATGGAGCTATAAGAACTATTGATAGAGGGATGATTGAGTAAGTTATTATTTCGGAACTGATAAAAATTCGTGAAAAAGCAAAGGGAGTAGTTTTATGCTTTGATTTAGCAGATATTTTCAAGTGTACAGTAAGTCCTCGTTCATCTCTGTATCAACAAGTAAATACGTAAGTAAAGTAAATACTCACGTTAAATATTAAATCGGTAATCTCAGTAGCCATGTATATTTGTGGGGTTTCCAGGGGCACTGTCCTGTGACTTAGTTAATTGTTCATAAACCTCTATCAGATAAACTGGCTTTCGAATAAAAAAAATTCCATTCATTTAATTGTCTTCAACTTTAATATTTTCAAACTTTGGCATAATGGTTAGAGTGTTCGCCAGTGGCCCGGCAGACTAGGGTTCAATACCAGGTCGAGTCATACCAAAGACTCAAAAATTGGTACTTGATGCCTCCTTGCTTAACTCGGTATTACAAGGTACGGATCAAGAGTAAGTGGAGCAATCCAGGGAAAAGAGTAGCACCCTCCCCTATACCACAGTGTTGTAGCTATTGAAAAGAGAACCTTCGGGTCACCCTCGACTCTGGTCGACCAACTTACTTAATTTTCTGTTGTTTACCTTCTAAATATATGTTCAACTGTTCTTCTCTTTCAGTTATTATTTTACAGAGAATCATCACATTTTACTTATCAGTTCAGTACTCCATTAGATATGAACAGTGGTCACAGTCACGTCTACGATATTACAGGTGAGCCTTCTGGTAAAACTCACCATCATCGACATCATCATTCGAGTGAAAACCACCAGCATCCCCAACAGCGACCTCACGAGAGACAGAATTCTCACCATCAGTCAAGTTCACCTGCACCACTTGATCGTAATGATCCTAAGAGACAAGATTCGAAGAAACGTAGGTTCCAATATAATGAAAGTTTCATGGCACCACATCGTAGTTCGCATCATCAAAGCGATTCCGAACCGACTAACCCTTCACCTCAGCGTACGCCGGTTTACAGAAAAACAAGAAAGAGTTACATTTCCCCAACTCGTAGAACGATTCAAAGAAATATTCCAACTTTTGACCACAATAGCCAACATCGAATTAATCCCCACCAGAATCGAAACTTGTTCGGAAATGGTAACCACTTCCAGCCAAGTGCAACGTCGCTTTACAACAGACGCCATCGAATTCCAAACAGAAGAATCGCATCTCAATGGCCAATTGAGCAAAACCAGCCGGTCAGGCAGGGTTCATCTGTTGTTCTTAGAGCGCCGTCTCCAACCATAGTTATTGCGAACTCTCGTTTCTCTTCCGAGAGAATCCGTGAAAGACAACAACCGATTCGAGTCGAAAATGGAAATCGACACCAGCAACCCAACCGAGCTACATCCCAATTATCACTTGGTTCTAATTCTGTGAGACCATCGGGACAAGGAATTTATCTGCGCACCGATGCTACCGGTGCTCAGCTGCCTGATATCTTGGACAGTAGCAAGTCCGGCAGCAATATCGCCGGTGCGAGCACCGGTTATTCATGGAGAATATCTGGATTCACTGAATGTTCCAAGAGTTGTGGAGGCGGTAAGAAATTTTTTATATAATTGCTTGTTTAGTTTACTCATCTTTCAAAAGTGGTGAGTGACTCGATACAAAAGTGCCTATGTATTATTAATATACAAACTACTTATCTTTTAAAGAGAAAGTCGATTTCAGTTTCTAATTTCATCGGATATATCCAAATGAAATTCACTGAATTCATAATCAAGATTTTAATGTTGTTTTTGGTATTTTTACTCGAATCATCAAAAAAGATCATTGTTCTTTTTCTTTTAAAAATATTTTTATTGCTTTTTATTCTCAATTTACAATAGAAAGTCTAAAAATATATATAACTTTTCTGTATTCAATTTTCTTCAAATTTATATATTCGCTATCTCTTCCTCTCTTTCTATTCTTACCCCACTCACACGCACTCATTAAAAGAAAGAAAGAAAGAAAGAAAGAAGAGATTCGTTAAAGCTTTTTAAAAATAAATAGACAAAAAACTCTGTGTCTTCAATCGTTGTTGCTATTTTTCGTAAACATCAGTTCCTATACAATTCTGTTATACTGTTCTTACAGTTGATTCTTGTTGAAGGCAGTTAAACGAATTAAATAGAAACATACAAA
The DNA here is from genome assembly GCA_963585895.1 of Sepioteuthis lessoniana. Classification (NCBI taxonomy): domain Eukaryota; kingdom Metazoa; phylum Mollusca; class Cephalopoda; order Myopsida; family Loliginidae; genus Sepioteuthis; species Sepioteuthis lessoniana. The sequence goes on from OY757904.1 coordinate 164,622,960, forward strand.
AAAGATATAAAAAAAAACATTGACTTTTGTTTTTTATAATATCAATTCATGGTTAAATTTCTTTTTTCCTTACAGAAAAACATTACTACTTACTTTGTTTTTTATCTTAGGCATCGAAGAAACCATTGTAGTGTGTGTGAAAGACAATTCCCAAGTTGTTGTCACTGATGAAAACTGTGACCATAACCGGAAACCAGAACCAAAAGTTGTGAGTTGCAACTTGACGCCATGTCCTGCAGAGTAAGTTTCAATGTAGCTGATGTGTTTACAGCAGAGTCTTACGTGGCTCGAATTTTTGAAATTCATGGATTTGTTTTGGATAACTTCATTACTTCCTCTCATATCTCTAAGATTTTTAGGTCTGACGATATACAAGCATGCTCAATTCTAGAAATATATCTCTTAGTTCGGGTTTTATTTTAAGGATCTCCTTGCGGTCCTTGATAATTTGTGTTAATGAAGAAAAAGTATTATTGAATGGTGTTACCACAGGGATACGGCTCAATTTTTCTTTTTGTAAATATAATGGCTTTCTTTCTTAGGACGGTGATAACTCTATAAGTTTGATATTCAATAGAATTTTGGTGGCTACCTCATACTGTAAAATATAATTTCAGTTTGTTGATATGATTAAGTAATTTATTTTTGGTAGCGAATATTCTATTAATCTTCATCAATTGTGAGTTTGCTAGATTGAACTTAAAATGCTTGCGGTGAGATATATTAAAAGTGGAGGAGTAGGTTTCGTTTATACTGTTGTTCGTAGTTGTTTATTTTCATCTGTATATTTCAAGGTGTCTCAAATGTTATAGAATGATGGATTTTCCTTGGTCAAATTTAATAAAATTGTGTTTCATCTTTAAGTTAATGATAAAATAAAAATAAAAAAAGAAAGTATATACACAAACATGGACACAAGGGCCCACGCAGACGCACAAACACACAGAATACACTCGTGTAAAAAGAAAAAGAAAGTAAAAAAGAGAAAGAGAGAAACAATACCTGCAGAGACCAAAATGTGCCACTGATAATTAACGCAATCTGAAAATTCTCAGACACAAATCCTGGAATTAAAAAAAAAACAAAATAATCGCGTCTATATAAATCAAAGACAACACTATCATCAACCATTATAACTGCCTGAAGAAAGAGAAAAACACTAGAGACACGTGTTGAAGAAAAATGAATAACTTAAAAAATAAATCTCCTTGTGGACAAATTCATTTTAAAGTATTTTTCTCTCATTGGACCAACAAAAAATGTATATATATGTATATATATAATGTATTTAGGTTAATTCCTAACTTTAACTCTGGCAGAGGGGAAAAACCCAAATAATCCAGCTTGTGAATAAACAAATACACAAACTGATATTTGGGGGGAAAATCCATTAAAAAATAAAAGACAAAAATATACGTATTATCTGAAAAAAAAATCAGGGAATATCGTAATGTTTAGCCAAAAGAAAAACTCTGATAAGGTAGAGCAAATATAATATAATACCTAATGGGTCCGACGAAATCTACTAGGTTTCACTTTTTTCAGATCATTAGGATGAAGCTTCATCTTTCCGATCCCGCCAAGTGTTCGGAGATCCGAGGCAGAAGCACTAGAAAGTAAAATTTTGATCGTGAGCAGAAGGCACAGATGCTGCACTCTGATCCAAGGCATATATACTAATTTATACGTTGATAATTCTGTCATTTTGATGAGAACCATAAAAATTATTAATGTTGTAAGCACTTGAATGTTTCCTTTTATGTATTTTTAATCTAGTTTCTTTGCCATTTTCATTCCTAGATGGTTTACTGGCCCTTGGAGTGAGTGTAGCACGACTTGTGGACCAGGAACGCAAACAAGGCAAGTAACCTGCCAACAGCGAGTATCACCCGTTTTAAATCTTACAGTATCTGCCGAGGCATGTCGTGGTCAAGTTCGAAATCAAACAAACAGAACCTGCAGTCTTCAGCCATGTTTTTTCTGGAAAGTAGCCAATTGGAGTCAAGTAAGTGCAAGAAGCTACCGACATTGAATATAAAACAATTGTTAATAAGAATATTTGCTTGTAAGTCGATATTAAAATTCTTTAAATAGAATGAATAACTTAAAAATAGACATGAGTCGTGAAAGACTTGCAAGAATAGACATAAACGGAATTTTCATTTAAAAATTTCCCAGTATATTTTTGAGCTGTGTAATCAATATTCATCACTGAATTAAAGACATGAAAAAAGAATGTGATTATATCAAAAATTTGATATCTATTGTTTAAAATTCTTTTTAATTCTTGGGTTACAGACATTTATTCCCTTACAAAGTATGTGTCCACTCATTAATTAATTCGAATTAATCATGCGAATATAATCACGATTTAATAAAGAAAGGATGTTGCTATTGCATGAGATCATCATCATCATCATGTCGTGCTGGTAGCACAGATATCCCTGACCTTCTCTCGCCACTTTTCCCTATCGTTCATCGCCTCAGGCAGGTCTTCTGGACAACATCCCGTATCCTTACAAAGTTCCTGAATGTATGTTCGTGCTGGTCGTCCTGCTTTTGCACGGCCATGTGTGGGGGTCCATAAGAGTACATTACTTATGAGCTCGTCCCTGCTTCTCCAGCAGTGTCCTGCATGTCTGGTTCGTCTAACTTGAATAGTTTTCGTGATAGGAGGCAGGTGGCCGTACAGTTGGTGTCTTGTGGGGTGTTGCCGCCAGGACTTGTTCAAGATTGCTCGCAGCATTCTTGTGTAATTGCCGTCTAGCTTCTTCTCCAGCCGTTTTGTTAGAGTCCATGTAGTGCATCCATATAGCAGTATCGATGCGACCGCTGCCTGGAAGAAGAAACTGCGTTTCATTTTATCGGTTAGGTCTGATTTCCATATAATCGATAGCCTATTAATAGCTGTCCATGCTTTCGTTAACCTCGTGTCGATGTCCTTTTCGGTTGATTCGACGCTGCTTCCTAGGTAAGTGAATTTGTCTACTAGTTTAAGAAGGGTTCCGTCTAGAGTGGAGATGTCACCCGTTTGATTATAGCACATATATTCCGTTTTGTGTGCATTGACATAGAGGCCTATGCCTGCGGCTGCTCGTTCCAAACTATGCAGTAGTATTTCGGCTTGGTTGGGTGTATTTGCCAGTATCGCTATGTCATCGGCGTAAAGTTGCTCAAATTGCATTTGATTAGCAGAATTGATTTTCTTATGATAACTAATGCGAGTAAACTGTTGTTGGTTTGGAGAAGGTATTGCTAAATTCTATATCAAATGTCTTCTAAATCTAAATCTATTTACTTTGTGGAATAGGACAGCATACATTCGAAATAACCCGGTCAAATTTCCAAAATTATCTTAATGTTTTGATAAATTCGGAAGTATAGATATCTTATATTTCAACTGAACATTTAAAGAAAAGTTTTCTTCAAAGTGAAAATTAGATTCTCGTTCCCCGTCATATAGTCTTTCCATATTTTTTAGACCTTCTCAATATGTATCTTCTGGAACAGATAACGAAACCAAATATCTCTTCTTATTCTCAAACTATAAGAATAATTAAGAGAATTAAATGGGTGTCTAAAAAGTTAAAAAGCCGTCTTTTTATAATCTATATCCGGTCGATATAAGAAATTTAACCATTAAAACTAGTAAAATAATTAAAAACTACGTTGCTTTTATTTCTTTTCTATTCTGATTAAAATCAGAAATAGTGTCATGCATTTTCGATAACTGTTAAGAGGACAAAATTTGATGTATATGTAACAGGTTACTTTAATTAAGTCTAGGTTTTTCTAATACTATGAAAAGGAAGTGTAAAGATGAAAATTAATCTTAGTTTTTTATTTCGGCGATGTGCGTTCCTTGAGAAAGAAGTCTTTCTCCGATACTTCTGGAGTAAAGTCGTGGTGTGTGGACAAATAGGTCTCGATAGAGATTAGTACTACGGGAGATCTGTCAAACAAAGAACATGTACATGGCCAAATGAGGCTTCTTACGACGTCATTCAATGCGGTGTACTGAAAGAAATGACCCTCACAACGGCGTCAGAGTAGTCTGAATATTTCAACCACGGCCCCACACCCTCATCATAAACCACGGCTCGTTTGAACAGCAACTCACAGGTCTAGAATAGTACCGGTCAACAGAAAGGGCATAACGTTGAGCGATGTGCTACTGCTCGGCAAGAAGCCAAGCAAGATGATACCGGTCGATGGCTTAAAAATTTGCTAAAAACTAATTTAATTTTTTGCAGTGTTCTTCGACTTGTGGGAAAGGAATGAGAGTTCGAACAGTAACATGTATGCATATTGAAGGACATCCGGCAGCTGAGAGCAGGTGTCAAGAAAGAAGGCCGATTAGGGAAGAACTCTGTGACATGGGATCATGTGCCACAGGCTGGTTCTTCACTGATTGGCCACAAAAGGTAAGAAATCTGCTATCAATTGAATTGTTTACTTTATTCTGCACAGTATTTAAAGATTGATTTGTATTCTCTTCGCTTTGATTTTCGTCTATTTTCATTTTTCTTATATTTGTTTTGCGTTGTTTTTGTTTTGTTTTTTCTTCTGATAATTACTCTCACTTATAAAGATTGCAATGATGATTGTCAAATTAAAATTATATAAAATGAAAATTTGCTTAAACATGAATTCAAGTTTGTGTGGTTTTTCACCAACATATGTATCTATTTACAAAGCTGAGCATAATAAATTAGCATAAAGTTACGAGCATGCAACATCTATTGAAGATCGAATAGATAATACACTGTTGCTAATCATTACTCAACGCCTGTTTCAATGAACATAAAATTCATTGCAAAAATCTTAGAATTTAGTTTTGAAAAGCGTCACTTCAAATTTGACTGACAATCCTCAACACAAAACAAAAAATGGAAAAAGTATTTATTGTTTTAATTTCAACAATATTATTCTATTATATATTTTTTTTCTTTTCATTTTTTATTCTTTTATCATTTTTTTCTTGCCAGAAATATTAAGCAATTACTACTGAGAATTAAACTACATAAAATCTCCTCTTCATAAGAAATTGGGTCAAATATATACATTTTATGGGGCTGATAATTATAATTACCCGGGTAAATTAAAACTTTTGCAATATTTTGGTACGTGCTAATTTGCGGCGCGTATACCAAATGATCGAAGCAGTTCACGCTGTGTAGTGGTGAGTAATTTCTTGGTAGTTCGTACGCAGACACATTGTGATTTACTTCACTCCATGTGTAAATTGAAAACTTCACAGATGAACGTGCAACATAGTCTAATTTTACGTGTTCGAACAGTGCCATTATACCACAGAAGCAATCAAAAATATTTCTTGCACTCGAGTTTCAAGGACCCAGACGATCAGGCAAGGCCATGAAGGACTAAAACCATTGATTCCAAAGTCGTGCTCCGAGGCATAGAGACAAATTCGGGGAGTTGCACACAGAGAGTATCAGGCTAACTTGGGATCTCACTGTGGAGAATGGTTCATCACCTTCACGACTTCAACAAAAGCAACTGATGCAGCCGAATTGCACCTTATGTTACCAAAATATTGCAAAACTTTTAACATGCCCTATCATTATTATTTTTATTATTATTATTATTCCTTGAGTTTTTTTCACACTATCGTTAACTGGTGGGCCTTTACAGGAGTCTGAGAGATTGCAAGTCTCCTCTGATCTTCAGGACTCCTATCAGTATTCTGACCGATCTCAACAATGTTGTAGTATGAATGGTCTCGATTCTCCCTCCGATTTCCTGCTGTTTCAATCACCTTTCCAATCCTCTCCAGTGGATCACCTTTCCCACCCAGTCATGCCAAGTCTTGAATTCCTTCTGTAATAGTTTGTCCTCACGCATTCTTCGCAGATGTTGGTAGAATTCTCTTTCGTTATTTTGGAATGCCCTGTTTTGTTTGTATTGCTACATCCTGTCTCGGTATCTTTAAGTCTCAATTCTTTCGCCAATATTTGATTTATCTCTTCAAATTGCATTGTCAGCCTTCTCTATAGTTATTTTTTAATTTTTTAAATTTTTTTTTAATTTTTTTTTTTTTTTTTTTTTTGGTGGGGGGTCTTCATCCCAACACATCCTCGTGTGTTTTTCGTTCCTTAACATTTTCGCTTGTTCTGGCAATATCTTTACCTGTCCTTCAATCTTAATTTTCCATCCAGGTTTTGTATTTCTGTTCGGGTTCCTTAGAGGAATACCGATTTTATCACAGGCTAGTTTCGCTCCGGCATAAATTAGCTTATTAGCTCATTATTATTCCACTTTTTTGAAAGTTTTTCATAGCAGCATAAACTAATAGCTTCTCACTGAAGTTTGAGTGACAGCAAATCTTCTCAAGTCTCCATTACTCTTCTTAGTATTATGGCCGATCTTATTAATGTTGTAGTTTTGATGATCGCCTCACGACCTCTTATTTTCAAGTCCTCCAGTCTCAGTACTAATCCTTTGGTAATTATACCAAACGCACCAATTACAATTGCAAGTGCCGTCTCTTTCATGTTTCAGGGTTTTTCAGTTCTCTTACAAGGTCTAGGTACGTATCTCTCTTTTCGCTTTCCTTCAGTTTAACTCAGTGGTCTGCCGGGACGGCAAAGTCCACTATTTAGCAGGTCTTCTTTTTTTGTTGACAATCACCGGGTCTGGTCTTCTGGACGAGATTAGGTGATCCCTCTGTATCTCAAAAATCCAGAGCGGATTCTGGGTGGTGCATATACCATCTGTTCGTATGGTCAAATTTACACTTCTTGCACAATTTCCTATTGATCAACTTCCCTACCCAGTCGTATCGCTAATTTACCGCATTCGCTTATTGTATGATTGATCGTTTCGTCTTTATCACCACTTAATAGATTATTATAGATAATAGATTAGAGATTAGAGAGGCAACAAAATTGCAGATGTAGACATCTGCTATTTTCTAGCGTCTTGTCTATTCTTGCTTTGACATAGTCATTCTAGCATTGTTTTGTGCTGCTATCAGAAGAGATTAAGGTTTCCTTTTCTGGGCCATATCCAACTTTTCTCGTGTGAGATTTCGCTTGTTTGTCGCTTGAGATATCCATACAGTTGTTTTTCTTCCCATTTTTATTTTCTGGTTATTTTTGTTTGTGTTGATGTTTGTGTTGTCTGTATTGTTTCTGGTCGCCATAACCAGTCTTCCTCTGAGCTTTTTTTATGTAGTCTTCGAGTCGTATCGATGTATTGAAGCTATCTTCAATGCTAGCGAATCCCCTTCCTCCTTCTTTTCTTGACACATAGAGTCTGTCTACATTATCGCTATTTTACTCCTTAAGAGTTTTTCATATCAGGGTTAGCCGATGGACATTCATTGGAGTTTGAGCGGTAACAAGTCTCCTCGCGTCTCCCGGACTCTTCTCAGTATTTTAGCCGATCTCCATAATGCTGTCGTTTGGATGGTCTCCACTCGTCCTTATTTTTAAGTCCTCTAGTCCTTGTACTAATCCTTTGGTGACTGTACCAAGAGCACCAATCACAACTGGTATAGCCAATACATTCATGTTCCACAGTTTTTCAATTCCCTAACAAGGTTCAGGTACTTATCCTTCTTTTCGCTTTCTTTCAATTTTATTTTGTGGTCTGCTGGGACAGCAAAGTCCTCAATTCTGCATGTTCCCTTTTTACATTGATTATTATAAGGTTTGGTCGTCTGGCAGGTGATCCGTTTGTATCTCAAAATCCCAGAGAAGTTTGTGCGTCTTATTCTCTAGGACAGATTCTGGGTTGTGCATATACCATTGAGTCGTACGGTCAATTTAAAATAGATCGCTTTGCCCACTCAATCGTGTCTAGTCTTACACTCTTCCTGGGATAATTTACTGCATTCACTTATTATGTGATTGGTCGTTTCGTCTCGATCACCACATAACCTACATCTGCTGTTTTGTTGCGTCTTCTGTATTCTTGGTTTGATATGATTGATCCTTATGGAATTTTTTGTGATGCTATTAGAAGATATTTAGTTTCTCTCCAAAAGTTTCCCTTTCTTAACTGCGTCCATGTTTTCTTGTGTGAGATGTCACTTGTTAGTCGCTTAAAACGTTCATAGACTTGCTTTTCTTCCCATTTTTGTCCTTTTGTTATTACCGTTCTGTTGTTCCACGTGTTGTTTCCGGTGGCTGTAATCAGTCTTCCTCTGCGTTTTTCTATGTAGTCTTTGAGTTATTGTATCGATGCGTCAACGCTATCTTCAATGTTGATAAGTCATCTTCCTCCTTTTCTCGACACATATAGTATGTCTACGTCATCTCTGGGATGTAAAGCCTTACGCATGATTATTAGTTTTCTCGTTCTCTTGTCCATTTGCTCGAGTTCTCTGGTCCACTTCAAGAATGGTTCCGAATATCTTATGAAGGGGACAGCCTAGGTATTTATCTGTTCGATAAGGTTCCTGTTATATAGTTTAGTTTCCAGTAGCTTTCTCGTTCTCCTGGGGTACTCTTTTTTAATTTTTCCTTTCAAATTTACTTTTTTGGTGGTGTCAACTGCCAATATTCCCAAGTATTTGTACGTTTCCTTTTCCTCGAGTGTTCTATTTTTCCTTGGTTTGGTAGGTCTATTCCTTCTGTCATGTGTAGTTTCACGCTTTTCATTACTAGCATGGCGCCTTTTTCTATGCCAAATTTCATCCTTAAGTCCTGACTGTATATTATCACAATCTGTATTAGGGTTTCCAATTTTTTGCGAACAGTTTGATGCCGTCCATGTACATTAAGTGGTTGATAATTTTCTGCAATTTGGTAAGTTTGTATCCGTATGCTCATTTCCTGAGTATGTGATTGAGTGGCATAATTGCGATAAGAAATATTGATGGTGGTAGTGCATCTCCCTGGAAGATCCCTCTCCGGATTTTAACGATAGCTGAGCTTTTTCCTCCTGTAGTTAATTCCATTCTCCAGGTTTCTATAGTTTTCTCCATAAATTTAATGACTTCCAGAGATATTTTGTTCATTTTCAAGCAGTGAATTATCCAGCTCTGGTGGAGCATGTCGTAAGTCTTTTTGTTGTCAATCCAGGCATTAGCTACATTTTTCTGTCTCGCTTTACTCCCGTTGAAGATCTGTTGATCGATATATAGCAGTTTTCCTATCTCTCTGGTTCTCTTGCGGCATCCTTTCTGTTCCTCTGGGAACAGCCCGCGGCCTATTAGAGAATCGTAAATCTCCCCGATTTGTGCCTTTGGTATTTTCCACATCATCGGTAGGCACGTTATGGATTTATAGTTGTTTGGGGTAGTTCCTTTTTGGGGTCTTTCTAGATCAGGGCGGTCTTCCTCTTGGTCATCCATTCAGGTATATCTGCTTCTTGTAAACATCTATTCATTTCGGTTGCTTCTTGTAGACATCTATTCATTTCAGTGAGACATCAATTCATTTCGGTAGACATTCTTATTATTCAAGCTTTCTGATTCCGTTATATGGTGATTTTCATTTCATATTCTTTTATACAAGTGATAATTAATGGCTTTCACAATGGATTCAGTGTGTTCAATACTCCAGTACTTTCTATAATATTTCAGCTGATTTTAACAATATTGACGGTTTCATTTATTACTTCCGATTTCTAAATTTCCAATTTCCTTCAACCATTAAGATTTTATTATTGCGATCTTTTCCAAAGAAAAATATTCTATCAATATTACGTCGGAATAGTTCCTCAGTTTATCTTAAGAAACTGAACATACATTTACAATCGTGTAAGACATTATTTCATAACATGTGTTTGCAACTCTTTATTGAAAATCAGCAGGTGATTGTATTGAAATTGGAAACACTATTTATTAGTATAAGATGACAGGCATAATCAATGACTTTTCATCTTGGATGCCCCCATTGTTTATTTTTGTGTGTTGATATTTTTAAGTGCATACTGGAGGTTTTTGTGTATATTTCAACAACAAAGGACTATATTGTTTTGTAGAGGAGAGTCTTCTCAATATCTATAAAGAGTCTTCTATTATTTGTAGGTGACCCATTTTTTCTTCCTAATTTGATTTTCTCATTTTATGAAAGACGTTCCTTACAATTAGTCGCAGCATGCAATTGAGAAAAATTATTTACAAAATAACTTTAGATGAATTTTTATATCGTAACACCAAATAAATAAAAACAGTCTAAGAAGTCGATTTTTTTTCAATTTCAAGTGTCACGTTAACGATTCTTTCGTTACAACGTAATATGAAGGAAATAAAATTCGTAAAACATTACAAATTCTTCTCCTTGGTTTCCAAGTATTTACTGATATAACTATATATATATATATATATATATACATCGTACAAATAGCTAATAATGTGTCTTTTTGATAGTGCCCGGTCAAGTGTGGAGAGGGAGTTATGAAACGAAATCTTCATTGTGCTGCAGACGACAACACAACTCTGCCGGATGAAAAATGCAACAAGTTTCCACGCCCTCGTTTGGAAAAGAAATGCAAAGCCGACGTTCCTTGTGGCGGCAAATGGTTCTTGGGGCCTTGGTCTAAGGTAAAATAAAAATCCCCTAATCTCAAAATGAAAACTCATTCTTCATTAAATACGCTTTTTTTAATTTTTGAGTCGAGTTAAGTTAAAGAATTAATTCAAATTGTTGGCACAAATTCGACCGGAAACTCTTACGTTATTTTGAAATAATACCATGTCATATCAAAAGAAAAATCGTTAAGATATTTCATGATCATATAAAAAGATATAAATATATTTATAACGATCTTATCAGGTTTATTTTTATATATCAATATCGTTTTAATTCTTGTTTTGGTTCCATTGTTACCAACATCTATTTCTAAAACCATGCAACGATTTTTTTCGTCCACTTCAGAAATTTATTAATCTCATTACTGTTAAATATTAATTTTCTTATTGTTTATGTACGATTTCATTTATAAGTGTAACACAACATGCGGTGATGGAATGAAGACTCGAGATGTTGTATGCATCAAACAGTTAAGCGGTGCCGTTCTCATGGTTGTTGAGGATAATAACTGTGCAAAGGAAGAAAAACCGGAATCTACTCTTCCATGCCAAAAGGATCCATGTCCTCCTCAATGGTATATGATGAATTGGAGTAAGGTAAATACTCTTCTCGAGCTAATTTTTCACGCAGTATTATAAAGTTATTGTGCAAATGTCCTGTTTTATCAAGTATTATTCGTCTTCATTTTCTTTATAAGAAAAGAAAAATGTTTCTGATTAGTTTTTTCGGTGACTTTTTATTTAGCGGCTGACAAGTTTTTATAGAACAGGAGAATTAAGGATTCTGTTTGAAAGTTATATATTTTCAATCTACAGTTATGTACGGACACTGATCACTTTTTATTTCCCATCAAATGTTTTTCTTTGTTCTAATCTACTTGTCGCTTTTGAATTTATCCTTACGGTATGATTTTTTTAAACATCTCCTACAATGCATAAATAAGATCGGAGAACGAAATTCTAATTCAGGATTAATTTGTTTACAGTTACTTCATATAAATATCCTTGATAAGGACATAAATTCATTTCTTCCTGTTCTCTGTGGCAAGATATTTTGACAAAATGTCTTGTCATTGGCCTGTCACGATAGTTGATCAAGCAAAATTTGGTTATTATGCACTTGGGAACATCTCTTTTTTCCATCTACCCTATCTGATCAGTTGACAGCAGACAAAACCCTCTATTCTCATAATCAATCTTAACAATGTTTGATCACTTGCTTCATACGAGTCATAATGCAATAGTAAACCTTAAAATATTTAAATTTGATTTCTTTCTTTACTTTTCTTCAAAGTTAACAGAAAATGAATATTTGGGTCAGCATGCCTTTATAAATTTTACAATTAAGAACTTACAGCAACTTATTCAACACTCCACACTTGAGTCTATTCTCTTAAAGCGACTACCGGCTAACAGTGTAAAAAGATATGAATATAATGAGGCAGTCATATAATTTTATTCAAGCGGCTCTAAAATCTTCAATGATTCATAATTGTCTCTATGGGTGTTATTATGTTATTAGGGGAATAATAAAAAATAACTGTCAAAAACTCGCTGTCTATTGATCAAAATCATACCAAATATAGATACTTTTGTAATAACATATGCTTATTGAGAGTTTGTATTCAACAAATCGAATTCAGGTTGAAGACCAGCTTAAACCAGTTCAGTAGATTAATGTTTTGTTATTTTTTAAATTTGTCGAAAATAGATAAAAAGATCAGATTTCCCTAAGTCATTTTTAAAAGTGACCAGAAATGGTCAATTTTACCTCGAATGATGCGAAATGCGTTGTTGTATCAAGAAACTATCATGATAATCAGTAGAAAATAGTTTTATCCTTTCACATTTTGGATTCAACTTTGTGTCTTTAGTTTCTACAAAAATCTATGTATACAAGAAAAATTAGCATGAAAAATACTTCATGGTTAGTGACTCTGAAACTTAGTTTATCATGTTACATTGTTTTTATATAAAATATTATAAAAAGAAATGAATAATGAAATTGTGTTTTTATGTTGTGATTTTAAGTGTTCTAAAAGCTGTGATCTTGGTCATCGAACCCGAGAGGTGAAATGTTTGGACAACCAAAGAAGATCAAGTTTGGCCTGTGACATTCGGGTGAAGCCAAACACTAGAGAGAGCTGCAATTTACAAAGCTGTGGAATGACAACAGCTGCTCCAGGTTTGTAAGAGAATTATTCTTACTTGTGTTTTTGTAATGGCATGTGGTTAAGTATAAATCAACATGCAAAGTCATGCTTTAAATATTATATAATGAATACATCTTTTTGATTAGAAGCAAACTCTTTTAAATTTTTACATGTTTTTTTTTTTGTTTTATTAAAATATTATTCACTATAATCTACCATTATTCAATTTGTTGGAAAAAGATCCAGTAATATCTAAAAAGTAGACATACCATCAACAGTTTTTTGTCTTCGACAGCATTCTTGATATTTACTAAGCTCATCTCACACTAGAAAAGGCCACAAGTATAGAAATACCCAATAAGGATCTAAATTACAACAGAAATCTGCGAGATTAGCTGGTAAACCATTGCGATTTTCCACTACATAATGCACACTCTTTTCTCAAATATTTTACTTCAAAAATTACCTTTCGTGTCACAGCTTGGGGAAACTTTACGTTTTTAGATAACAGGTACCTACACATCAATGTTTGCCAGAAAAGTGCCTAGATAACCACAGAATAATGCATTTTATAAGCATTATATTGCGGAAAAAGTGAATAAAATATTAACGTTAACTCTGCATGATTGTAGTTTTCTTAGTTTCATAATAATTAATTTTTTCCTTTTTAATTTTTAGCAAGTGGATGCAGTGACATTCTCGGACAGTGCCATCTAGTGGTAAGAGCCCGTCTTTGTAATTACCACTATTACCATAGGATTTGTTGTGCTTCTTGTGCAGTTGCTAATGAGCATGAAGAAGTCAGCAGTGGAGCTTCGCTGGCAACCACTACAGCATCTGTTACCTCAGCTTACAGCAGCACCTCCTCTTATTCTTCCTCAAGTTTCACGTCTCCTACGGAAACCACGCTGGTGTTTGCCAACTCCACAACCTTGACACACAGTAAGGAAAATAAAATAACTACTCCTAACACCGTGTCAACGGAACCCCATTCTTGACAGAGATCTGCTGATGGACAACTACTGTGATTGATCACATGACTTAGACAATACGGTTGACTGCTCGAAATAACATGGACGCACTTCCAGCGACTATTGCGAGCTACTTCCTTAGATTCTCTTCGTGTTTTTAACTTTATAGCTGCTTTTTTCTTTTTCTTTTTCTTTTTCTTTTTCTTACTTCTTTTTTTTTTTTTTTTTTTTTGGTTTTATTTGAACACATTTTCGTCGCTTTTATTTGTGATTGATTTTATAAATAGAATGCCATGACAGAGAAATAACTTTGTTCACTTCGAGTGAAAAAAGACAAAATCAAGCATTTTATCATTCATTCAGATTTACTTTGTGCCTTTCAGACTTTGAAATATTACATCAAATACAAAAATATAGATAAAGAATCAATCGTTACCCTTGCAAATAGATTCTCTCTACACTTACAGAATATTTTGTTTAAATGCTGACTACACGTTACAATCACATAACATATCTGATCAATTTTGTCAAACTTATTTCCAAAGAAATCTCTCATAAATATAGAAATATTTGACGTAGACAAAGCAAAGACTTCAAATCATTTATAGAATAGAACTTTTGTCAAAACCTCCAAATTATTTCTTTACACATTTGATTCTATTGCAGTCAGTACAATGGCATCATTTCTAATATTTCCTAATATCAATTTTTTCTATTTTGGATAACTATAACGGTAAAATAAGCTGACTTTCTATTTACCAAATCAATAAATTTGCTACTTTATTTTCAGTCTTGAAAAAAGCTATGTGGAATTTCAGCAGAATTTTTAGGTTTTCAGGTGATTGTTTCAGTTAGACTTTCAAGTACTTTTACGCACACCGACTAGCGTAATCCTTCTCCTCTATTTCCGATCTCTCGGTTATTTTCTTTACTCACTAACTTTTTTTCTCTTGATTTTATTATAATACTTGTGATTCTCAAATTGGTATCTCAGAGCAGTTCATTGCGAAGATTTATTAATGAATTGAAAATTGAATTTTCGATGCAGCTAAACATTTGAGAATTTCAAGAGATGTAACTTAAATGATGAAAAGGAAACTTAATCTCTGGTTTCAAACATTCTGCGAGATAACCGTAAGTTCCGCTGAAGAAACATTCTCAAATAATTATGCTACAGTTCAATTTTATGCAGAAGCAGATAAATAATGATTTTTCTTAAGGGTCTATATATTTATAACTTTACTAATAGTTTCTTTATTTCTATTCTAATTGCATATTAGGTTGAAAATTGGCCAAAATATCAGGATTCTTCTGAATGTGTAACCTTGACCTAAGTTCTTTTAGTTCATTGAGGTGGTGATATTTTGGGAATGGTCGCTTAGTAAAATCATTTCAGGAATTCTTCTACACCCAAAGACAGCAGTTAACCACAAATTGACAGTAAACTATAAATGTTCCAAATATTCCTGCTATCAAATAGCAGTACAATTCTAGATTTTTTTTTTCCTTCTTTAAACATTGAACTAAGTTTTTTCTGCCTTGAGTAAAAGTTTATTATATAAAATGCATTGATACATTTGAAACCGAAATCTTACTGAAATTAATCAGTTCTCATTTTGATTTTAACATGCTTTTTCTTCTGAATGGCACAGTTACTAGTTCATAAGTTCCAAATGTTCCGTTTTATATGTATTAAGTGGACCGGTTTACATCAAATGCCTTTTGTCTGGCTATCATTTAAAAATCAAAATGGCTACCTCTCTTCAAATAGATTCTCGCAGAATCGACACTATCTTTCCGATCAATTTTTATCTCAAATATAAGGAAAGACAATGACTCACACACATTTTTATTTATTCGTCCTTGTCTCACAATGTAATAAGTTATAATCATGTACTATTTTGCCTCTATAAATCTCGTTAATCGAACATAAAATAGGGCAACATTTCAGTCACTACACTATATATTAAACAAGAACGAAATCAGTAATCTGAAAATATAGCAGCCAGAATTGCTCTAGTATGGATATATATATATATATATATATACAAGTTGAATTTAAATATATTTATGTAAACTAAATCAGTAGTAATTATCATTTAATCTATGAGGTCATATACAACGATTCGTGCGTGCGTATGTGCATGCATTCATTTGTTGCAAATCCTGGATTCATTTATTTTAGACTAAGAATATTTTCCTTAAAACATTTTCAGTTTAGGACGCAAGAAATTTGACAAAATTTTAAATAAATATGTAAAGAACAAAATATCCGCTAAGAAAACGTACACATTAATAATTGAAACCTTATTTCAATGTGTCATTCAATTCCATGCAAACACCTAATTATTCGATATTATTCTTTTACTCATATTGCCGCTAACTCTGCCAAGAAGTATTAATCATGCAAAAAACTCATCCCATTTGTGATGTAAGTATCACACTTTATATTTTAGATGAATCGAAAATGCACAGGGGAATCGAAAACATCTTTATGAGAAAAGAATTTTCAAATCATCATCTCAGATATTCAGTTACTTCACATTCAAATATCTGTTTTGATGAATTATAAAATACATTAATAAAGTTGCATAAAATTAACAAGGGACGCTGCTAATAGAAAATAAGAAACTTTCAATCATGCATCCTTTGCAAAGTCAGAATAAATAATGGGATTGAGTTGTAAATATATACATGCCCATGCTTTTGTGTTTATGGCCAGTAATTCCAACTATTTTGTTACTAAACAGCATTTAAAAGGTGAGTTAAGCGAATATTAGATATCAATGAAGGAAAAGATTAAAGATTGAAATTTTGATTGAAAAACTTTAAAATGTTCAACGTGTTGTCTATTGTATACAATACCTTATATAATTTTCGTGCATATATATATATATATATATATATATATATATATATATATATGTGTGTGTGTGTGTGTGTGTGTGTGTGTGTGTGTGTGTGTTTGTGTGTGTGTGTGTGTGTGTGTGTGTGTGTGTGTGTGTGTGTGTGTGTGTGTGTGTGCATTTTGTTTTTTAGATATACCAATATACGTGTTTATATTTTGATGCTGTTTTGTATATGACCACGCACACATGCACACAACTGAATGGGCATGCGTATGTGTCTCTGTGTTTACAATCACACGAATTCTACAAATTATACAGTTTTTGCCAACTTTATTCATCAATATAATTTGACATCTATGGAGTAAAATGTGCATGAATAGATTGGATGTCTGAGGAAAAAGATACAAACACAGCTCCCCAAAATAACTATATAATAGTTTTGATATTTATGTTATCACAATGCTTTTGGAATACAAACTCAGAAGATATACTTGCATAATAATTAACTTATGTTTTTATTGGCATTATCTAACTTTTCGTTTATTTCAAGAAGAATTTTTAAAATAAATCTAAGCTTATCTGATTTAAAAGTTCACAACATAATTCTCCAATTTCTTACAAAACAGTGAATTACGGCAGGACTGTGACAGAGAGTTTATTGCATCAGAATTAAAGATTAATAATGTTTGTTTTAACTAAATTTCATGTGTTTTCTTCTTTATGATATCACCTTTCAGTAAATGCACAGGGTGCAGAAGCAAAATATGAAATAATTTTCTAAAATGTTTTCTTTTTTATTTATTTATTTTTTTGCCTGATTAGTTCAATTTTTGCAGAAAAAAATGCGACAAATCAAAATTTTCATAATTAGCTCTATAATTCAAACGCTTTTTCATTAGAATTCATCCCAATATGAGTGAGAGAGAAAAGAAACAACAAAGAATCTACGATTTACTCAAGGCCAAATCCAAGCCAAAATAAAATTTTCGAAATAATTGGTGTTTCTTTATGGTTTCCATCAAGCCCAGACCTCAACCCCTTTGATTTCGCTGCATGGAGCGTTTTAGAAAACAAAACAAATGCAACTTCCTATCCAAATACTGGTTTGCTTAAGGCTGCTACTGAGGAGGAATGGAAAAATATCAGAAGTATTTATTTTGAAAGCATGCAAATCGTTTCGAAGGCAATTTGATATAATAATTGAAAAAAAATGGTGGCCATATTGAGTAAATTTCTTGTTTTGTGTCTATCTTCTTATTTTGTCGTTGATTTTTTTAGATCAAAATAAATCTTATTTTATAATAGAGTCGTTTATTATTATACTCGAATATTCCTAATTTTGCTTCGCAACCTGTAAGACTGTATCACATTCAGTAAAGTGCATATTTTTATATTTTAATGTGCAAACCCCAAAGCTCCATTTGATAAGATATTTTAACTTGAAATTCATCAAATTCTCAAGCAATTGCATATTTTACAAGTATGCTATAATCTACAAGCTGAATTAATCATTTAGTAATAGCTATCAAATTTACAATATCTCATTGATACAGTCATTATCATACCTAAAATAATTTAAATGCATCAATCTATACAATTAAACACACACAAAAGTAAATATCAGGACACTGCCTTCAAGGCGCGTGCGTGCCTATACACAAAACAGCAATTCTTTTATTTCTTTCTAAATAAAAACCTGGGCTCTAAAAAATGAAGATTGATTCTACGTGATCTTTCAGATATTACGATCGTATGGTTGATATACGAGGGTCTGCAGAAAAGTTCATTGACCGATTAAGATATTCACATGGAATTTTACTAAATGAGATATACTTTTCAACATAGTTGCCCTTGCGATCTACACCCTTCTTCCATCGGTGTTGCAATGCTTGGATTTCATAAGTTAAAAAGTCATCAAAAGAAGATATGACGTCATCATATGAACTTTCAGTCTATGAGCATTTCAGACCGTCCTCATTCAGTTCAAGATAGGCGTACCCAATTTGAGAATCTACCTGAATAGAGTGAGTAACTCTGGTCTTATGTTAATGTTGCCTTATTGTAATCCAAAACATTAGAAAATTCCAATACTTAAACTGGGTGAGATCGAAATCGATCGCTGTGAAGAAACTAGCTAGTATCTCTGGATTAAATCCTGATAATCGTAAAATTGCTGAATGAAGTGTTGTGGACATCAGAAAATAAACGATCTCCTTGCAGTGTATATATGTATTTTTTCAATGTTTTAATATATAGAGATAAAATGTTAACAATCTATGACTTATATAAGTAATATAAAAAGCTTATATATATTCTACGTCTATATACAAAAAGTGTGTACTAGAATTTAAAACTGTTTTGAG
The DNA here is from genome assembly GCA_963585895.1 of Sepioteuthis lessoniana. NCBI lineage: Eukaryota > Metazoa > Mollusca > Cephalopoda > Myopsida > Loliginidae > Sepioteuthis > Sepioteuthis lessoniana. The sequence goes on from OY757904.1 coordinate 164,641,800, forward strand.
TGTGTAAACATTTGTAAATTTTAACATCTATTAAAAGCCAATGGTAACCCAATGTTTATTTATTTATTCCAAAATTTGCTTATAACATTTCATAAAATGTGCATGAATTATTTTCCGCTTGTTATATAAGTACATGTATATGAATTCGTATGTGTGTGTGTGTGTGTGTGTGTGTGTGTGTGTGTGTGTGTGTGTGTGTGTGTGTGTGTTGCAACTAAATGGAGAAGAAGAAAAGATATTCCACAAAAATAAGTTGATGAAATCTTACGGAAATTCATTTGGTGCTAACTTGCAATGATTTTCTTTGAAGTAAAAAGGAAGATAACTGATTTTTAAATGCTCTTAGAAATTGATCGCAATTGTTAGGAGAATCAAACAGCTTCTGAATTTGAAAAAGCTACACAACAAAAAGTATTAATAAAAGGCATATATTCATTCGGGTATTTGTTTGACAAAGACATGATTGGCACAAATATGACATAAAGGCTCTGGTCCATTTTCAGTGACCTTCAAGACAACACCTACAAAATAACAAACTCACTGTTTTACTGTCAATAAAGCTTTTTTTATGATGAAAACATTTTCAATTCACACTCTATGATCATTTTGGCTTTGATCAGTCAGATATGCATTACCTTTTTCCATGTCTGATGACGTATATATTATTAGTTAATATATGAAAATATAAATATTCGATGTGTTACATTGGATCAAGGTGAGTTACGAGTCAGAAATTAGCTTTATTAAGTGGTAATATTAAGAATTTCTAGCTTCTATACATCGATTGCCAGTGATGAGTGCATAACGCATCTGAGTGTATAACGCATTTTGTCTAGAAAGAAAGCATTAATTTCAAGTGTTGATTTTCCTTACTTATGGTCAATTTTGTTTTCGCTTGAAAACTAGAATAAATAAATCAAAGGCAGCACTTAACTATTTATTGCCAGTCAGTCTTTCCTGAGTTGATATCATAATTAATGCAAATAGCGCATACATTTATGCTGATTTATCTTTGGTAAAATTTAGTTCAATAAAAAGAATTAAAGGGAAAAGTGTTTCGTAAAACAAAACTCACTGTTGCCAGTTTACTCTATCAACTTATAAAATCTCTGAGAAATTTCCGAGACTATGAATAAAAGTTTTCTTTAATAAATGTGAAAATTATCACGTGGAAATGTAAGATTATAAATCAAAATCTTTATTATGCCTAATATTATGAACAATTAATAACATTTTGGAATGCATTATGGCATATCGCTAAACGTTTCATTTCATGTTGCGGAGGTAATCTGGATTTTGCCTATACTCAAGTTTGCAGACTTCTGTGATTATATCTCCATGAACAGGTACGTAATTTTGTATGAAAGAGGATTTTAAAGATTACAAAAGGGAATATTTGCGAATAAAATGACATTTCGTGAAGTTTGTACATCACATTTAATTGAAAATGCCTGACTCTTTTCAAAAACTAGAATCCGTAGTATATGAATAGGTTATTTCTACATCTGTAATATTTTTAACCTTTCCAACATTTTTCTCACTAACATATTTGATATGTCAATGTTGAGCAGAAGTTCATAATTACCCACTTGAAATAGTATTTGTTCGGTTTCTTAATATCCACTTTTTACCAGAAAAAAAATCATATTTTCAAACTAGAATAAGACAAACTGCTTCTCAAAAATCAAAAAAGTTTTTTTTTAAATCTAACATTCAGATCTATAAACAAGTAAGCAAAAACACCTTTTCCAATTCTATGAATAAATGGCATAAGTTTTGCATTCCATATCAACAAGATAAAATCTGAAAATTTTGTTGACGTTAGACAGTTTATAAATGATGCAATTATTGCAATCTTTCTGAGAGATTAAAAGAAATTTTTCTTTTTATGCCTTCATTTTCAATTGTAATTTATATACAAAGGTTAATATTCAAATGTTTATCAAAATTTGTATATTTTTCAATTACTGATTTTGTATTTAGATAAATCGTTTAAATGAAAATTTCAGCCATAACCTGGCGCCACTTGGCACGGTTAACTTTCGCTTTAAAAATGTTTAAAAGCAAACTTTCTGTGCTTTATGATTATTTTCAGTCATTCAACAACTAAAACAGTTATTTTTTATGTTGATCTGAGATATGTATATGACCTGAAATGGAGTGTATACTTTCAATTCCTTAACTCAAATAACTGATTAATTCTCGTTTGTTAAGAAAAGTCGGAGTTCCTTGACCAGAAAACGAAAATCTACACTATTCATAAGTTAACCAAATTGCTTTACACTGAAAACTTTTTATTGTCTCAGATAGTGTTATGATGAGCAAGTCAGATTATCAGATCATTACTCATGAGTTTGATTCTCAATAAGTGCTCCATACTTTTCGCCTAGTATCACAACTAAGCTAAACTTAGTAAATAACTACACTAACAATCCCGTAGAAATCAGTGTTTCAAAAGATTCGCATGTAAATACTTATTAATATGCTATGTTAATCTGGTATACAAATATAATGTTCTGTCACAGCGAAAATCAAAATCCCTACAACATAAGAAGTTTTCTAACTATCGCTGTACGACAAGCACCTATTAATAACATATATTTGCGCATGAGTATATCACATACTAAAAACATTGTACCACCAAGAGTAATATTTGTAAATTAAGCATTGACTCACTTCTAATTCGAGTAATACCAAAAATGTGTTAATATGATAATACACGGACTAAGTTTTTTTTTTAAATAAATCTATCCCAGATGAATAAGCATTTCGGTTTAAAATACAACGAAAACTTAATTGGCTATTATGTAGATGCTTTCTTAAAGAGAAATTGAAATAAATATTAAATTGTTAAAATACAGAAATCATTTGCCAGATTAAACTAGTATCAAATCATTTTTAATCAATCACGTTTCAAATATCCAAATATATTTTCTTTTAAATTGGCAGAAATTTCATTTCCTCTGTTTCGTTATCATTAAAGCCAAATATAATTGATTACAACTTAATTTACAACTTAAATTATGAAAGGAAATAAGAATATGAAAATTTTGCTGCAATTATGTTTCATGCAGATATGTTAAAAGTCTATTATACTTTTCGAATCAGCATTTAAGATATTGAATATTTTACTAGATTCGAACTAGGATTTCAGTTGTTACTATTTTTCTCGTTTACGTATGTATTTCGTGTTGAAACTGATTTGAATATTCCCGATTCCTATGTATGTTAATATTGAAGCAGATGCTGATTCTAAAAAGAAAAAAAATAAGATATCTCACCATCAAGTCCTAAAACAAACAGTACAAAACATCTGGTTTCTTCTTTGAAAGAATCAGCACCTGTCATTGAGAATCAGAAATAAAGAGGCGGCATTATTTTCACCTTCTTTCTTGTTTGATGAAAAATAAGATAGAGATCTTGTTACGTAGTACGCACGGAAAAAAAGAGTTCTGTCTTGGAATTCTACTATTTTGGGGGTTTTGTGGGGAGCTGGTTTCTTTTTTCTTTTTCTTTTTTTTTTCCAACAGAACAACGAACAAAAGTTTCCAGATTTAACATAACAGTGATAAAAAGAAAAAGAATTATACTGAAACCCAAAATACAGAAGATTCCTTCAACTACATGAAACGACTGCAAACATTTTTTTCTAATTATTATCACTAAGGAAAAATACTTCCTCTGAAAATCTTTAAAAAAAATAGAGCCATAAGAATTTAAGTATTCATTTCCCTCACAGATTTGACACAAGTTCAGGTTTAATTGGAGATGTTGCATTCTCATACAGAGCAAAAATGACCCTGTTCTACCACTTATGTCGTGAGACTAATTCTTTTTTATGACTATCAATCAAAAATCAGTTTCTGACCTCAACGATGATTACAATACTTTCATGTTTCATACATTTTACCCTTCTCGGTATAAATCTTGATAAATATACCATTAGTTTCAAAGACGTTTACCGTAAGAACGTTTGTACTCGGAGGTAGTTATTTTCAAAAAATGACTTCAATTTACTAATGTGAGAATAATGAAAGACAGCATATAGTGGCGTCAATTATGGTTACAGTTGCTAGAAAAACCTCTTTCTCCTATAAAATATCAATAAACAATAACTGACCTCAATAATTTCATGTTTATCAATAAAAGAGATAACTTTTCTAGCTTTAAGAGAATGCAAATCCGATGGTTTCGTAATAATAGTGAACAAAAAAAGTTGAGTTATGGTGATACACTATAAAGACAGGAATTCATGAGTGTCTGTTTATTTTATTAGAAGAACTTGACTTGTAAACATCCTAATTGTCTTACGTAACCTTTCATTAAAAATTATTTCTTAGAGTAAGCTCATTACGGCAAGTTTGGTTCCATCTGACAACTCGATACTCAAGTGTTGATTCATTAAATTAATTGTTTCGATGTCAAAAAAAGTTCTGAAATCATTTTTTAAAGATTACTGTTCTTTTCACAAATTTTTATGTGACGATTATAAATTTCACGGCCTGCCGATTTATTGCGGTGTTTTACAGTTTAGATTGTGTACATTTTTCATGAACACAAATATTTATTAAAGAAAAGACGAAAATAAAATAGATCTGTTTATTTTTTTTAAAATATTGTCATTCAGTGTATCACACTAATATAAATATTTTGTGTCCACAGGTAGATAATGCAAAACAATTGTTTTGTTTTGCATATAACATGCTCATAATTACTTATCGAAAATAAAGTATGCACTATTAAAAAAGTCAATATCTAATTGTTTTAAGTTACTAATTTCCTATTACTGTGATTTTTGAAGGATCTTATGGTAATCACTTACACTGTTAAATCACGTGACTTTCCCAGATGAAACATAGGATGAAAAAGTTTTCTTATAGTCTTTATGAAAATGTAATACATATTCTAACCTCAGTCGCTTTAAGAACTTATTTCATGCTTATTGCTAATCTTCAAATTTGAAAAAAGTCATCTTTCTGTTTGTTGATCTGACTGCGGGTCTATAACGAGAACTTTCTATCAATAACGATTCATTTCTTCACAATTCACCGGTAGGTTTTTATTAGTTATTTATATTAAGGATCATTTAGATTTAGTTCTTGGTAGGAAAATACAAAATATAGGAAATAAGGAAGCCTATTACTATATACGCACTAAGAATAAAAATGCTTTCTTATCTAAGAAAATAGTCTTTTCAGAATTTTTTTTTTAACTAATTGCAGTGTTCATAAAATGACTGACGGTGTCGCTCAAAAGAAATTCTCTTGAAGAAACAAGAATAATTTAGGTACAGATTAAAAATTTGATAAGAGTAAGTTTATCATGGGTTTGTTTTTGTTATGATAACATTGTCAAAGTAGTTCACACGCTCAATGATTATTTCTTTAAAAATCTAGTGTTCATAAACACGTTCGCGCACATATACACACGCTCACACACACACATGCTCTCACACACATATATGTATGTATGTATGTATGTATGTATGTATGTATGTATGTATGTAGAACATCCCTTCAATACAAATATCAAACCGATTTTAGAAACTTTAGAACAAAGACACAATGTAAATATGCTCATGAAATTAGAGAAAAGACCAAAATCTGGAATGATGTACAATCTGCGCAGTCAAAATGTCCCCCTGTTGTTGTCAGTCACAGTTTGATCCTTCTCGACAACTTAACAAACAATAGTTAAAACTTTTTGAGAAAGTCAAATACTCTGAAATTTTTGGTGACGTCTTTAAAAAATAATCCACTGTCAAATCAGTCATGGAGGCGCCAAAGTAACTGCTACCAAAATGATTTTGGTTCAATCCTGATCAAAATAATACGTACATCCATTGAACAAAGACTTCTCAAATTGATATCCAAATGTCCTCTCATATCTAGATATTATACAACAAGGATACTTTATGCACATATTTTATATTTTGACCAATGTCTTACATTATGCATTTCATATATTACTTCATTATGTAACTCGGCAAACAAATGACTTATCCATCTTTCAATAAGGATGAAAAATAGGCATTTAAAGTTTCTGTTCCACAGACACGAGTGCCATAAAAAAGAAATTGAATTGTTCTATATGAAAACAAAAATTTCCAGTCCCTAAAATCACAAAATAAAATGGTATAAGCCTGATACTGTGAGAAGTCTTTCTTTTATCCAATATTTGAAAAATTACGTTTAATCTCTTTTAATGTTGAAAGTAGGCCTTGGGGTTAGAAATAAAATTTTGGTTTCTATCATTTGATTATGTAAAGCTCTTTTATTAAAACCCTGGCAGTAATTTGATCAGTACTTATCACGATTTGAAAAAAATTGTCTTAAAATAACTGCTTCTTAAAATGGTTTCAAGTAAACGTTGACTCGGAAGCAGATTTAATATCTAAGTCGACTTTATGTATACTTCAGAGAACTAAATTAGAAATCGAGACGTTTTTGCCTTTTTCCATTAGCATTTAACTTCCCATGACTTCATACGTATATACCATCCACTTGGTAATTGTAATCAATAAAGGTAATAAACCCAACATTAGTTACATTTACTATTTTCCAATCATACGTTTTCTAGCTGCTTAAATTATCTTCGGCAATTGCTTTAAATTTTATGCAAATCTCCTACTAAGCAATTACTCAAACATTAGCAAGTAACCAGCATATACGTATCATTATATTGACTGAAACTACTGATTTTATCTCTTACGCCTATAGTCGGTGTTAAAGTACGGATGAAAATATAATACAGGTTTTCATGATAAAATACTAACGCAAAAGCGTCTTTAATCCTTAACCGTTTCGTGCATTCTTCAACTTATAAAATCTTTAACGTTTATGTGCATAAATATCTTCAAATCTAAAGTCTTTCATCAACTATTATAAATGCCTCAATATGAGCATAACAAGTTTACGGGCGAGTTTTAATTTCTTTTTTAATTAAACAATCCCTTATTAGAATTATTTGCTCCTAAATATATAGGGAACGGAATTGTTAATAGTTCTTTATTCATCACGAAAGAAAACAAAGCATATTAAAATGTGCTATATTTCAACTTTGAGAATCAAACCGAACGGAAATATCGGACCATTTTGTACAAGTCTTCATGTAAGTCGATGAAAAGTGTATCTTTCTGAAAAATTAGTAAAACAGTATCTCAGAAGTTTTCATAACAACTGTTCCTCACGTCATTTTAGGATATCACGTATGATTCTTTAAAAATTGATGGAAGATATAACAATTATTAAATTGGATCAGTAATTTTGAAACACTTCTGCATAATGAATATCGATCGTAATTGCTAAAAATATATACTTTAAATCATATATAGTATAAATACCCATAATCTGTTATAGAATTCGATGACTATCTTTAGAACAGAGTTATGTTTCTAGCAATATTGTCAGTAGATAATCGCTCACAGTTTTCACTCTTATTAATAACGATAAATTACAATCTGAGAATTCTGATTTAGGGGAATATTCGTTAAGAATATATTTGGTCCAAGAAATTCAACTTATTCTGGTTGCTGCCAATATATTTCCTATAACTATCGATGTGAAAACTTTACGTAGTTATTGCAACTGTTCCAAAACTTCATTATGATAAAGAAAAAATACCCTCCTTTCTTTTGTCCTTTGTTTTATTCTCTGTCGATTCAATAGGCCATTTGTTTTCATAAATCTATGGGTGGACCACTCAGCAAAATAAACGATGAGGCTGATCAAATATTCTTCACTTCTCTCCCAATGCCTGCGTTGGCGCCATTGCCTTCAGGGAAGAACGACTTTACTAATTTCTTTAGGATATATTCTTTTAAGTTTTACAAAGCACTTTAATATGGAAATGTATAAATATTCTAGTTAATATCATTTCTTTTAATTTCTGAATAAAACTAGTTAAGTAATGAACTTATCAGTGATGTATAGGGGGGTACGTTCGCACGCACGTTGTGTGTTTCTTGTGGACTTCAATTATTCCCAGTTGGTCTTTAAAAGATATGAAATCCTAAATCGTCAGACGCGAAGTTAAGCTATGATGATCACACACACACATACACTCATACATATATATATATATGTGTGTGTGTGTGTGTGTATTGTCCTCCACAGGCAGACTGTTTCGTTGTATCACAACTCTTCAGTGTGGCTATACACTTAGGACGCTTGTAAGCTGAAATCGAAACCCGTCCAACTACACGTTAGACTTAGTATCTTACTGCTCAGCCACCAGGTGATATATTTCAGCTCGGGAATTATGAGGCATTATGTATAGCTTTCGTTTGTTTACATTTTGCCTTACCGGATACCAGAGTGCTCAATTCATTTAAACATAAAAATATATAGTAAAAAATTCACAGAACTGTGTCTTTACCAGTTATTTTGACCCAAGGTTTTAAAAAGAATATTTCATATCAAAATCAGAAACTAAAGAATTGTATAGATCATTTATCAGAGAAAAACAAATCTATTAAAGAGTTGAAGATAGCTCATGAATTTTGACTTAAATCAGTTTTATTTCCGAAAATTTCACCCTAAAAATCGACATTTCAATTCTTGTTATTGTTTTGTATTTTCATTTCATTTTTGTTTTATTCTGTTTTCTAGTGGTCAGGTTACTTGACCGATCCAGTAGAGTATGAAGACAACGATTTTTTTTTAATTAGAAAATTAAGAAAATAAAGTCAACAAAAGAAACATAAACTCGTACTGTTTATTTTCATTAACATTTTTCCCTGGACAAAAGTACGAAATCAATTACCCTCTCTTTCTTTGCTGGTAAAACTGATTTGAAACAGGCACCTCTACAAATTTTTGATTACAAGTGACATGTCTTAATATTAAACTTATATCATTTTATTTTACTATATTAATTTTTGCGCTGTGCGTAAAATGGAGAAGATCTGATATAAAATTATTTATACCAAAAAAAAAAGAAAATAATGAATAAATGAAGAATTTTTGAATTTGTAAAGTTGTTTACACAGCAAAAACAGCTTTTTATCGAATTTCAATGGAAAAAAAACCCTCATTTATGAATTTATTTATGAAAATGGCATTTTGGAAGTAATTTTTTTAGAAATATTTTAAGTCAAGCTCTTTAGTTCATTAATCCTTTATAGTCAATTCTCCGCTTTTATTCAAATTCAAGAGATGTCAATATAATATTATTCTGTTTTAAAAAATATGTAGGTTGGGGTTGGTTAGCATTTTCGCAATTTTTTTCTTATAAACTTGTTATAGTCAAGGGATAAAACAAGGCTGGCCCATTTACCAAAACTTATCTCATTCCTTAATGATACCTGCAAGGGAAAAATAAGGTCTAAAAAAGTTCATTTTCGGTTACCCTTACCGCACTTTTAACCTGGACAATTATGGTATACGCACAAAAAAGAAAAAGAAATAGATTTTTGTATTATGTAGTTCAAAAGACCAATCAGACAATCTTAATTTTTTTAACTGATAATTTTTTAAAAATCCACGGAAAGAGTTCTTTTCAAAGATTATTCTAACATAATAGAAATGTCGGAAAAGACACTAACCGACACATTGCTATCAAAGCAATAAACATCAAATAATAATTTTAATCATAATTTTTGTTCAATGTTATAAATAAGTATACATTTCACTAAAAGTGAGTAAACCATCTTTCCTTTTATACCGTTTCATACTTGCAAAAAATAATGACCGCGAATGAAGGTTACCTGGCCATGCAGCAGTAGTCAGCATTTTACGCTCTTGGGTCATTACAACTGTTGTGAGTTCCATCCTTCCTGTTTTTTACGCAATTTTAATGTAAGTATAATAAATATGTGTGGGCGTGTATGGGTATGTGTATGTGCTCTTACGAAAGTGTTATATCCTCTTCGAAAATTTTTGTAGAAGAAAAATCGAATTGTGATACTCGTAAGAAAGTAAATAAATTCTCCTGATCAAAATTAAATATATATTAATCTATGAAATATTTATTATTGTTTGGAATTATTTCAGTTAACTTCAAAAATATTTTTTTTAATAATTTCTTTCTAACGAGTCTTTTTCTTATCTAGCCTTCAGCTCTCTCTCTCTCTCTCTCTCTCTCTCTCTCTCTCTCTCTCTCTCTCTCTCTCTCTCTCTCTCTCTCTCTCTTGTTATTCTTGAATTTACACCAATATATCGAATATATGTTTTGATGAAACCATTAGTTTTCAATAGTCCAATTGTATTTTTTATGCACATATTCCTAGACAACGAATAGTTAGCTTATGTCAGCATTATGAAAGTAATATTTTCTTCTTCTTCTTCTTCTTCTTCTTCTTCTTCTTCTTCTTCTTCTTCTTCTTCTTCTTCTTCCAACACCCATTTTTTTCTATTCCTCAGATTTCCATTTTCTCTTTACATACGCACATAAATTTAATAAAAAACGAACAAAAATCCTCTAGCAACATTTTTTTTAATTCTTATTTATTATTCTATTATTTATTCTTACCAGGAGAAATTGTTTTAGAATTGTTGATCGTAAACACATGGCGCCACTCACCAGAATAAAAATCTGGGGAGTAAGTTAAAAGGTTACCGAGCAATTGCGTGCGGGTTTCCTGCGGTTACCAGGATCCAGCCTCCTAATCGTTCCAACAAGATATTGTTTGCACAACCAACAATGAACAGAGATTGATGTGGCTGCAAGTTTGGGTCGAGAGCAAACTCGGCTGGGTAAGGCTGACTCACGATATATTTGGAAAAGCATAGTTCCTCCCTGTCCCAGATAGAAACAAAGCCAGAATTTTGTTGTTCTCAGTTACAAATTCAGGCGACAACTTCCCCAGATGCAATCGCATAAAAGACGCACGTGTTTTGCTGAATCCATTTTCATTTTCAATTGTCCCTTGTTTGCAGACAAATCTCTTTTAAAGCCCAATTTGAAGAAAATCGGACTAAACAAAGCTCTGAATTCAATTTCAAATATCGCCCACTTAAAAATGATTTGCTACAATACCTTGTTTGGAAAAGTATTTTAAAGATTAAGAAAATATATTACTTAAAAGAAAAAAATACATAACTCCTTGACATACCTTGTTTTATGAAGCTCTGCTTTCTGACCGATAAACAGTTATGAAAATAATGTTGATTGCGTGGATATGACAAGTTAAAACAAACTGCATAAAATTAACGTTCAATAAGCATAGGTTAGTGTGGAACAAAGCCAGGGGGCGGGGAGTGTGCTGGGCAAAGTAATAAAGGCATATTTACATTTCAAATCTTTGTTTTTTTACTTGAATTGGAAAAAGCTAAGTCAAAAATTTTCCAAATTCTAGTTCGTAAACTCCTCTATGCAGATGGTGTGGACCTCGTCGCATATACAGAAGACATGCAAGCAATTATGAATCTTTTCTCTAAGGCATATAATACTTTTGGCTGAAGAAGACAAAGATAATGTGCAGTTCAGCTTGAGAGCAATCCTATATCAAATCCAAAACTTTTGTTCAATGTACAAGACTGGGAGAGTTTTATACATTTGCGAACCTTAGTAATATACTTTCAAGAGAAGCTACTCTGGATTCAGAGATACATCAGTGGATAGAGAAAGTAGGTTGTGCTTTCGGAAAGCTGAAGAAGCGGGTCTGAAAAGATGGAGAAATTAACATTAATATCAAGATTAATGTCTATGAATTGTGTGTTCTTAATTGCCTTTTGTATTCATCTGATATCGGGACCAGGTGTTAGCGTCATCCTAGAGATGTTCAATTAGAATTGTCTTGTAAAAATTTGCACTTAAAATAGGACTCCTTCACACTTGACATAATTGTCTTCCATCAAGCCAACTGTGATAGCATCGATAAGCTTATTCGTAATTAAATAGAGTGGGCAGGATATCTTATTATAATAGAGGACTTTGAGTAACTAAAATAATTATTTTATGGATAGTTAGATAGTTGGACAGCGGGAAGCGTCCTTAAAATAAACTTAGAAATCGTTTTAAGGGTGTAAACACAGTCAATCTTAAAACTTTTAGTTTTGATTTTCTGAAATTAAAATGTTGAAATAGATCTAAGCGGAAAAAACTGACAACCTGATGAATGAAAGGCGTTTTAAAAGAGGAACTAAGTCACCCCATCTTGAAAAGTACATTGTCCTTGGAAAATCCTAATTCACTTCCAGGTAACTTTCAGCCTGAACATGTACATAGTATCTGTGATAGGATTTTCTTATTAAAACACGGCTTATTCGTCATATATGGGTTTACGGCCCAAATCAGTCTCAATCAGATTATGAAAGTCTGCTTCTATCACGACCTGAAGATTTATGATAAGGTCTATAAATCAATTGCGGAATCGAAAAGGTATATGAAGGGATATAAGGACGAGGAAAAAGATGTAGATCTTCGCACAAAACCTAAGCTGATCTTTTAAGCCATTTTTGTGCTCACGGTCGACTATACTCTGTCAAGAAAGAGCGGTCTTTTTATATATATATATATATATATATATATATATATATATGTGTGTGTGTGTGTGTGTGTGTGTGTGTGTGTGTGTGTGTGTGTGTGTGTGTGTGTTGTTTAATTTTCAATCATGAAATATTAATAAATTTATTAAATATTTCCGAAAGCAATTTCCTCCTGTCATGAAAAGTCATATTTCTCACAAACCTACACGCACAAATTCCTTTTCAACAATGGCAGGCTGCAAGAGAAAGATACTGTAGCACTCTCACTCTAGTTACATGGATCACTGAGGTCTTCAATAACAATCCATCCAAGATTTTTGTTCTGATCCAGGTACACATCTACAGTCTCGCGAGAATAACAGATGCCACCACTATGTCGAAAATACAGCATATAAAAGCAACAAGCAACATTAAAAACAGTGCCATAAGCAATACAGTGTATAATTAAACGTGATATATAACCAAAAAAACATTCAAATCAATTTGCGATTAAAACCGCTTTTTCATCGAATCCGTAATTTACTGTATTCTGTACAACGAAGCACTGACTAAAGATGACTCGACCGCTATGATTTCTTTAATAAATATTACAGGAATTTTTTCTTTGACCTGCAAAATAATGTTCCCAACAATAATTTTCATCACTTAAAATCTTCGAACAATTGTCTTCATCTTCATTATTATACTCACAAGATTTCGGTCGATGCGCACTTCGGCCTTCTTTAGATGTTTCATGTCGAACTCGGGAACCCACACAGAACTTCGAACTGAACCCTTTATTTATATGTCAAACCCCATTCCAAAGTTGGTCGTTTCCACACTGAGAGTCAACATCTCTATCAGCTTATCTATTGGGATAGAGGTGCGTTCTTCCAGCGAGGGATCTGCTGCTAACTTATCCCGTACCACTCTTAATGTCTCATCTGTAGATACCCTCATAAACAAGCTTATTACATCTATACTCACCATCTGGTTAGAATGAATGGGGGTCTGACATATAGCGACAAGAAGAAGGACTGGCTATGGGATCTCCGTTGTCGCCAGTCTTGGTTTATGTATACATGGAATACTTCGAATAAATGGCATAAAGATCATCACTAAAACCATTATTGTGGCTTAGATACGTAGATAATACATTCATTCTCAAGCCTCATTAAGAAGACGTTCGAGCGCTACTGGATCATGTGAACTTTATCAGACGCTCGGTTCACTATGGAGAAAGAACAAGATAACAAATTATCCTTCCTAGATGTATTAGTACCTCGCAGAGACCAAGGATTCAGGTCATCTGTGTATCGAAAGCCAACCTTCACCAGTTAGTACCTAAACTTCAACTCCCATCATCCATATAATGAAAAGAAAGGAATCGTTTGTTGCCTACAACATTGAACAAAAGCCATTAAGAGTGACAGCGATGCATATCAAGAAGCAATAAAGTCTAAGAGACAACCTTCTTAGAAACAACTACCCAGAAAACTTAACACCGGCTCCAAGAAATCTGCATCGAACGACAGTGAATAATACCCGAAAAATCGCTACAATCTGCCTGCTCTATGTCAAAGGCCTAGTCGAAAAGATTCAAAAGATATGTAACCTATACGATATCAGGATAATATTCAGGAGAGGCACGACTCTTCGAAAATATGTCTTCCGAGTTAAGCCCCCAACAGAATACAATATGAGCAAGAATTGCGTGTATTCTATACCATGCAGTTGTGGTAAAGTAAACAAAGGTGAGATATACCAGTCACTAAAACAAGAGGACATCGAAAAGCAGTATGTCGAGTTGCGGTCGAAAAGTCAGTTATGGCAGATTATACGAAGTGCCTTCAATAGGTTTCCAGACTTTTTTTTTTTGTATAGGCATTTAAAATTGGCGTAGACTCTTGAAAAATCAATATGTTATTGCTATACATCTTATGAAATGACTGATTAATTTTTATGATTTCAGATTCAAATGAACAGCTACAGCAGCAATTGGAATACATCCTACTAAATCCTGATTGTCACAGCAGGTGAATTTCAAAAATGCAATCTGACACTTTAGAAGAATGATAGGCAATAAAATTCTGTTTTAAAGTTGGAAAAAATGCCATGGAATGCTTCAGACTGCTTTTGGACAATCTTGTATGAATCGAGCAAGAGATTTTGAGTGGTATAAGAGTTTATAGAGACAATAAAGGCACAATTTGATGTCAGTGTAGGAATTGTACGCATAATTGTTCGCGAGGAGCTGAAGATGCGGAAGATTTGCGCGAAGTTTGTCCCATGGGTGCTCAGAGAAGATCAGAAAGAAAGACGTTGCCATGACAGCAGGGAGATGGTCGAGCTGATCAATACAGATCCCGCATTTCTTGATGCTCTGGTGACCAGCGATGAAAGCTGGATCTACTGCTATGACCCAGAGACCAAGAGACAGAGTTCCCAGTGGAAGCATGCTGGCTCTCCCAGACCCAAGAAGGACAGACAGAGCAAATCCACCCACAAACTTTTGATGATCCCTTTTTTTGACAGCATTGGCATGATCTACATGTACTAGGTTCCCACTGGGTTGAGGTTTTAAGGGAATTCAGGAAGAGATTCCGTCGGAAGAGGTCAGTGGCATTTCCACCAGGACAATACACCAGTCCACAACTCCATCGTTGTCACTGACTATTTGACCAGGATGGACATCTAGACAGCTCCTCACCATCCCTATTGTCCAGACCTATTGTCCAGACCCTGTGACTTTTGGCTATTCCCTAAGCTCAAGGAAAACCTTAGAGGCTGTCGTTATGAGACAATTGAGGTAATGAAATAGGCTGTGACAAAGGTCATTGACACGCTCACACAAGAGGACTTCCATGGGGCCTTGCAAAAGTTGTTGGGACGGTACAACAAGTGCATTGCAGCCAGAGGAGATTATTTCGAAGGGGACTAGAGTTTCATATGTGTACTATCAATAAAACTAGCCATACGAAAAAAGTCTGGAAACTTATTTAATGAACCTTGTATATGAAAAGAAAAGGGAAACTATTTGCTCTTATGGGATGAAATTAAAATATTAGAGAAGAACATTGGATAATAAACTGTCTTGAAGAAGAAGCGCATATGTTAAGCAAATCAAGTACACAGGTGAATACGATAAAAGAACTAATAATCAAAAAATCTCGATGAAAAACGTTATGATACGAGCTGAGGTAAAAAATCGTACATAATAATAGTGAGTCGTATCTTTCGGTTGATGGAGACGTAAGGTATGTAAGTTCCAAAAATTCACTCTGAATTATCTAGCAGGACACAGGGCGCACGGATATAGGCGTTTGGTGTGTCCATATGTAAGAGTCCACTGGAAAACATTGGTTATAAGTTCGTCCCAGCTCCTCCAGCAAGTTTTGTTCGTCTTGTTTGGGTTGTTTGTGAAATAGCTTGCAAGTGGTTATTTTTTAGAGTGCTGCTTCCCGGATTTGTTCCAAACAGCATCAGTGTGTTGTTCCCATCTAGATTTTTATCAAAGCGCTTCGGAAAAGACCAGGTGGTGCAGCTATACAATACTATTGACACAGCTTCAGCTTGGAAGAATATCCGTTATCTTATCAGTGATCGGATTTCCGTATGGTCAATAACCTGTCAATAGCTGTATATACCGTTCCTAAGCGTATGTTGACATGACTTTCTGTAGATGAGATATTGATTCCGAGGCATGTGAAATGGTATACTAATTTCAGAGGATTGCCTTTCAATGTGGAGATAGTATCATCTTGTTTAAAAACCATAAACTCTGTTTTATCTGAGTTCACGTAAAGGACAATGCCTTTTGCAGATTATGCAGCAGAGATTCTTCTTGAATAGGTCGGTGTATTTGCGAGAAGCGCGCGATCATCTGCATAGTTTGCATCTGTAATAGTTTCTGCTGGATACCGTCCGGTTATTGCTGTTTTTAGTGCGAAACCATTTTCTTTCATTAGATATAGTGACGTTCGTAATACGTAATCTTGGCAGGTTATAAATAAAAATGTTGTAAATGAACCTCTTTACAAGACTCCAGCAACAATGTTGAAGAAAACAGCGTCACTATAATAGGCGTGGATGGTTACTTTCGTTTTTTTTTTCTTTTTAGAGAATCATTATAACACTAAAAATTTCTTTAACAAGACTATATGCTTAAAGTATTTGATCCATGTTGCCTCTCTGCATGGAATCAAATGTCAAGGAGAAATCTGAAAACAATACCAGAAATTGAATGAATTCCTGGGACAGTTTTTTTCCCCAGGTTTGAGTAATTAAATTGTAACAGGAAAGATTGAGTCCTTGTGGAGTGTTGTTTTCTTGTCTGCCACGAAAATTAACATTCGAAATATGTCTTTTCATTTGATTGAACATGGAAAATACGCAACTATTTCAGCCACGAGACATCAAGTCTCGTTCACTAAGACTACTTTTTTTAGCGCAATGGGAGATAATGACTTGGAAGCAGATAGATTGACTTCATTTTCGCCCTATATCGACTGAAGGTATGAAGTTTGATTTTGTAGCCGCAAAAGTGGAAATTAGTTTAGTCCTGGAGTATTAAGAAAAAAGACGCAGTGGAAATCAACCATTTTGCTTACAGAGCAACGTACATTTTCTCTCAGGTACAACATGGTAGAAACATATTTCTGTACGAGTGAATAATACCAAGTAAAACAGTAATGACTGAAAAAGAAAAAGAAAAAAGCAACGCGGAATTGCTAACTTCTTTTTATTTTAAAGACTTTACATGTTTTAACTTGTTTCTTTGCGTTATGCAAAGTAGAAACCAGTTTATGTGGCTTTTTATAAAACCAAATATCAGGGCTGGCATCACTAATTTGTGTTGAAAGCTGGTCTTTCACAAAGTAGGGCCATGTAGAAAACAAATGTGTCCCACTTTTCACAATTCCTTTTCCCTACATTTACGTTTCCGTTTTAATAAGTACATTTCCTTCTGACTTAAAAACAGCAAAAATTACTTGGGAGGTTTTGTTGATGGCAAACCTTGTTACTGCATAAAAATACATACTGAAATAATTAAAATCCAAGATTTAAACGTGAAATTTCTTGTGGTATTTATGATCTTGTAATTTAATCAAATTCAAAATGACAAACATGGTCAATAGCCTCTGTGTTATGTCCTCAGGAAAGCTTTAAATTATCACCACACAAAATCAGTAATCTAAAAATATATAATGAATATAAGATAAATTATACATACATACATACATGGGCGCCTCGTGGGGTGTAATGGTTAGCAAGCTAGACTAGCAAACCTTCGCGAGTGAGTTCGAGTTTCATTGGGTGCCCCATTCATACGGCCTTGGGCCACATCCAAGCAAAAGGTTCTGCAAATTGCTACATATATATATATATACATAGTAAAAAAATTTTTAAGTATACATTGAACACACTTTACTAAAGATGAAACTTTATTTCATTTGTGACGAGACCTACTTTGATTTCAATAGATGCAGTATCGTAGATCAGGTGTATTTTACGGTCTAGCGGAAAATTTCAAGAAAGTATTACAGAACGGGAGCAACAAGCTACAAGCTTTTGGGAAAACGGCATTATTAGAAATGCACAGTCAAATTTCAAATCATAACGTTTAATCGGGCTTAAACATTGCATTTTATTTTTAATTTCTTTTAACGTTAACATAGAAGCAAAACCAGACTCTTGCCTTGTTTTTGTCTCTGTAGTCTGATTACACACAATCACGGTAGAATATTCACTTTATAGAAACCAGATTATGATTTTGTATGAGAACATAAAAAAATTTCTATTCGTCATATCTATAAAGTTTACATTTAAAAAGTATAACTATTTTCTGATATTCATTTTTACTTTTTTAAAAGTGAAATTTGCTATGGTGTACCTTTTGTTTTTCCTTGCTTTGACATTTTAACAATATCAGTTATTTTATCTTATTACTTAACTAATGTCTATAGAACTTAAAGTTGGCTTTCCTAAAATACTAATTTTGGCTGGAATCGCAAACAGAAAGTTAATTTGCATTTTAATAAACAGTGGCAGGAAAGAAAAAACTCCCGATTAGGCTTTCATTTAAAACGTTACAAACTTTAAAATAAAACGATTTTTACAAAATGAATTAAAATAAATTTTACAGAGTAAATAAAAAAGAAAAAATGGTATTCACAATAACAAACTGATTTTCAGTGTTACATTCTGTCTTATTCGTTACTGAGACACACACACTCCAAGAATAATACATTTTTGGATTAATAACGTTGGAAAAGGTATTAAAAAACTCTTATCACCCAGCTATGGGTTTAATGATACCAGAACTGTTCTTATTTTGTTTTTACTTGAATTTTTTCATTATTACCTTTGTAACTTGTGGCTGTTTGAAAACTTGGAAGTAGTTACGGTTAATTAAGCAGGGAACCAGTGGGAAAATCTTTAAAAACATTAACTAAGAGGCGTTGAAATAGCGTTGGCAAGCTGTATATTTAATACAGAAAGTTAGAGGGAAAAAAAGAAAAAAATCTCTGTAGTTATTTGACCAACTCTCAGAATAGAGCAGTTAAGAAATCACATCATTCAAGTCAGACATAGAACTAACAGGCCGAAGGGGAAGAAGCAAAAAAGCAAAAACGCAAGGCTGTACTATGAGCATCAATTCCAGGAAAATAAGATAAAGACTGTAGGTATGTCTTCAAAATTGTCTTTGCTATAATAATTGAGTCTAAACGCATGTTTATTTTGTTTTTACTTGAATTTTTAGATAATTATAATTTGAAACTTGTTACTGTTTGAATTCATAAAGGTACATACAGTTAATTTAGTATGATACCTGTTCTGTTTAAAGTCTCTATTCAGTAACAGATACAGAAGATATAAATGATATAACCAACGTGAAAATCAGAGCATTTAAACATAAACTAATAACACCTAATTGCTCTTGGTCTGAACCATAAAAAAATATAAGCTTCAGCCATAAATTAAAAGAAAACAATTAAGTTATGTGTATAAAGTGAAAATTAGACTTTAACTAAGCTAAAACTTAACAAAATCAAGAAAAAACAAGTTCTCTAAACATTTCATTAGAAGGAATGAGAAGCAACATTTTAAGTGAAGTAAGATGGATAAATCCAAAATCGGGTCAACGGTGAGTCTCACCTAATGCTGGGTAGAGGAACTTCACAGGTCAATGGCCAGGTTCAAATAGCTACAACTACTCATCGATAAGCTGGAGTCTTTTGACAAAATAATAAAATACAGTTAACGAAAGATTAATTAATCAAACCATATCTCCAAGTTGTATCGCCTTTTGTGCGGGAAAGCAAGGGGCGCGTTCTGCTGAGGTTAGAGCTCTGGTCCCAGTGTTTGAAAAATCAGCTACAGAACTCGAACTCAAATCCAGTCCAAACTTACT
This sequence comes from Sepioteuthis lessoniana, assembly GCA_963585895.1. Classification (NCBI taxonomy): domain Eukaryota; kingdom Metazoa; phylum Mollusca; class Cephalopoda; order Myopsida; family Loliginidae; genus Sepioteuthis; species Sepioteuthis lessoniana. The sequence continues at coordinate 164,661,621 of OY757904.1, forward strand.
AAGATGTAAAAACACATTTCACATAGTGACATATAACGTTAGAACTTTAGGGCTCCTCGGGTAGTGTAATGGTTAGCAAGCTTGACAGGCAAACCTGCAAGAGTGAGTTCGAGTCTCATTGGGTGCCCCATTCATTCAGCCTTGTACTACATCGAAACTAAGAGCTTCGTAAATTACTATAACGTTAGAACTTTAACTAGAATAGACCAGTTATGTGAGCGAACAACGTCTGCAGCAGAGCATAATATATACATACTATGCATACAAGAACAATGGTATAAAAAATGTAAAGCTGGCGACCGGAGTCAAGGGTGACCCGAATGCTTCCTTTTCAATAACTACAACACCGAGGTGTAGGGGACGGTGCTACTCCTTTCCTTGGATTAATCCACTTTACCCTTGATACGTACCTTATAATGCTGAGTGCTTATCAAGGATGTATCAAGCACCATTTTTGAGTCTTTGGTATTATTCGACCTGGGATTGAACCCCGTTCTCCCGGGCCATTGGCGAACACTCTACTCGCTAGACAAATAGGTCGTTAGAGAAAATACCATGATACTGGTAATGGATGAACGTTCCTCTCAGTATCTGATGGAGAAACTCTGTCAATGCTGTAATAGGAAAGATAGGAATGCATCTCAGTCCTTCTGCCCTATAATCCCGAATAGCATTGAGAAAATACAATCAGGAATGATGTTTCATTTAATAGCAAACCTTGCATAATGATGTTTCATTTAATGATGTTTCATTTAATGATGTTTCATTTAATAGCAAACCTTGCATAACAATCAACTTCTGCTATAGTCCCACCAATTCTAGAGATAAAACGGACATAATCACCTTCTACAACGAGCTATCTTCCTTTGTCCAATGCATTCCCAAACAACGTTCTAATCATCGAAGGAGATATAAATGCTCAAATAGGCGAAGACGAAAGTAACGAATTCTGCTTACACAACTTATCAATCAGAAATGGGGAATATCTACCAGAATTCTGAGATATTAGCAATAGATTTACGTTAACTGTAAGAGACTAATTCGAAACTCTTTAGGAGATATCTGAAAAACATTCTCCAAATGAACCATAGGAAAACTTCGTCGATGCCATCATAGGAGTAACAGCAGAATGTATACCAACCAAACCAACAGCCAAACACAGATTTCCATGGGAGATTTAAGCAGCAAAGAAAAAACTAGTTAACGTGAAAACAGCATCCTTATGTAATAAATGAAACCCAACAAATGGCAACGGAAACTCAAGAAAGCAGATACCAAAAAGAACAAGAAGAATACATTCAAGATCAAATCAATAAAATAAGAAACTTGGTACAATATTGACAATAACGAATTGCATGACAGACCGTAAATGAAGTGAACAAACGGAATAACACATTGAAAGCAAAACTAAAAGATGCCAGCCAAAAAGAACTAATAGAGATGTAGAAAGAACATTCCAAGAATCTGCTTGGAAACTCCCCTAAAGTTCCAGATAAACCTTTAACAAAAATCATTAATTGCCAACTAGACATCAAACTGGGACAGTTTCCTCTAGAAGAACTCCGCGTAGTACTGACAAAAATTAAAAGCAGTAAAACAAAATATTAATATGCGCCTAGTGAAGGCGTGGACTGCTATCGAAAGGTTATTGATCATATGGAAGTATGATCTATCCGATAAAATAAAACTGGATTTCTTTCAAACGGTGGTGTCAGTACTACTGTATAGATGCACCACATCGACGCTGACAAAACGCATAGACAAAAAACTAAACTGGAACTGCACAAGAATGCTACAAGCTATATTGAACGAATCCTGGAAGCAAACCCCACGAAACAGCAACTGTACGGACCTTTACCTCCCATCTCTAAAACCGTCGAAGTAAGATGAACAAGACATGCGAGACACTGCTGGAGAAGCAAGGAAAAACTCGTAAGTAACGTTCTCCTATGGACACCTCCTTATGGTTGTGCCAGTATTGTCTGACCAGGAAGAACTTACCTACAATAACTTTGCGCGGACACAGGATGTAGTCTGGAAAACCTGTCGTGAGCGATTGATAATAGAGACGAATGGGAAGAGAGAGTCAGAGAAATCCATGCTGACAGTACAACTTGATGATGATAACAGTTCTTCTACGATAACAGCTTTGGCGTCAAATAACCCACGAAGGTTGATATGCCATAAAACAAAGAAACTGAAACCGAAAGCAAGAATAATAATTAATCTCGACAGATCATTTTTGAAAAGCAATAGCACATTATTACTATAAATTTAGCGCATTTAAACATTTCTTTGTCATCAAATCATGCTGATAGTACAGACCTCTCTCGTGCCATCCGTCCTTATCGGCCATCATTCCCGTCATGTCCTCTAGACTTCATCCCGTGTTCGCGCAGAGCTGATGTATGTAGGTCTTTGCTGGTCGACCAACAGTGGTGTGTTCATGTGTAGGAATCCACAAGAAAACGTAGCTTTTAAGTTCATCCTTACTTCTCCAGCAGCACCAAGTATGTCTTGTTCGTCTAACTTGGATGTTTTGTGATATAGGAAGTAAATGGCTGTACAGATGCTGTTTTGTAGGATGTGGCTTCCAGGATTTGTTCAAAACAGCATGCGGCATTTTTTGGTAGTTTCTATTAAATCACTTTATTTATTCCCTTTATTTCTTTACGATATACATTACTGATTATTATTATTCGAATAGTTTGTTTTTAATTACTTGGTTTTGAGAGTTAAGAACATGAACATTACGCAATACGAATCAAATTTCATTGCAACCAACATTACAAAACACGTATTTTTTCAAATTGCTTTGTTTCTGAAAAATAAAATCCTGAAAAATGCATTTAAAACATAGAATTAAATGGTTTTAAAAGAGTCAAGGAGATTGAAAAGACGAACTTACATTGCTATTTGGAAAGTTACCTAAGGTAATCTTAATCCCTCGATCCCATTTCACCTCTGTTGAAAATCCTTAATAGCCCCTGCAATTTTACTCAATAAAAAACAGAAACCAGGGTTTTCTATAATCTTTATGAACATTAACTTAAAAAAGTATTGATTATATGTATGTAAGGAAGCATAAAATGGGCTTTTTATAGACAGACATATATAGCTTGTTATTAGCATAAATGCAAGAATATATCCACGTTTATTATGGAATATTTTAAATTATCATGTAAGAAATTCACAATCCTGCATCTAAGATATATAAATACAATTACATCTAATACAATTAATGTAATGTAAACAAATACGACAATAACTTTCAAGAAGTTACAATAGACAATTGTCAATATTGAATCTAAGATATTGCACAATAATCTGTGCATTTTGTAGCAAAGGGTAGAAGAACAAGTTCAGCCGCCTCCAACATTTATACAACACCAGGAAGCTGAAATCCGTCGAGAAAGTATAAGAGCTGGTAAAGCATATCATAAATGGAGAGAAGAAACACACAAACCTTTAAGAAATTAGTTCAAAATGATAGACGTAGAATAGCAGTGGAGAATATTTGATTTGAAAAAATCAGCACTTATGCTATGATTAAATAATCCAATCAGGAGACCAAGTAAAGTCACCAACATCTCTTATGGTATTGATGATAAAAACAACAGAATGTTAATTTGATAATTCAAAAACTACAAGTTTTGGAAAACAGCCTGAAAACTGGGGGCACCATTTATATTCGTCAAATTTAGCTGAAAGGTTATCGCAGGAAACAACAAAACAACAACAAAAAATAATGCAGCCAAAACGCTGTGATTAATAACCAATACGAAGAAATTAACTTGAATGAAGCAATAAACAGGAACAAGAGTCGGTTGAAAAGTTTATAGGCTGAGCAAAATACTCTAATGGAATATAACCAATGGAATGTAACCATGGAATATTCAACCTTTTCAGTCCATCCTCGTATATCTTCAAAAGTTCTTTATTGTTGGCATCTTAACTGAATGACGATTATAAATTTTATAATTTACTACTTCATGACCAAGATGTCTGCTCTGATTTGAAATAAAATCAAATTTATTTTCATCTTTTAAAGTAATTTTTGAAAACCATGGACATCCTCCAAATTGATTATGACCTTTTCAACCATGTGAACATTTTGCCTTGATTTAACATCAAATTGTCTTTTTCTGGAATGAATGATGTGTGCATTATCAACCCAGCAGCTGCAATGAAGCTTCGGAAGAATAATAACAGAAGGAAGATACATTACATCAGACATAAAAAGTTACAGAGAAGTGCACCAACTGCTATAATTACCCGATAAAACCCCGCTTTACCTCAGACGACCTCTCTCTCTCTCTCTCTCTCTCTCTCTCTCTCTCTCTCTCTCTCTCTCTCACACACACACACACACACATACACACACACACACACACACACACACCATGCTTGTCTCAAGACCTACTCTCTGTGTGCTCACTTTTCAATCCTACTATGTGTCAGTCCCTTCCTACTTATTTGTTAATGTCTTTCTCAATTTCTCTATCAGCGTTTTGTTCTCTTATTGATATCAGTAGCTAAGGTTTAACGAACTAACAAGCTATATGGTTTGCATTTATTTGTATTTTTATCTGATAAAATTCCATCGTTTAGAATGTCTTTAGTTCTTATTAATCCCTTTGGTTATGGGTTAAATAGTGCTACTTCTGTTCTTCTACAAGGATAGCTTTGGCATTAAATAACCCTTGAAGGTTGATATGCCATTAAACAAAGAACCAAACCAAACTAAACTTTGGTTCTTTTTACTTAACGTGAAATAACGTTCAGATTCCCATCGTGCACATTTTCTTCATCAGAATTTGAGCGAGTTTCAGCAAATTCTCTTCAAACAGTACAGCAGGATCCAAGAAATGCAGCCTCTTCATAGATTAATCAAATGACTAAGAAAAAAAAACTTTCTCATCGAATTCTGTTTCTTATTACGCTAGCTAAAGGTTTTATTTAGAATTATCTATATATGTATGTAGGTGTGTGTATATTGTAGGGATCCCTGTATAGGTTGACTTTTTTACAGCTATTACTGCTTGAGTGGTAATTAGGGGAAAATGGTTTGTTAATGTTCACATTCTTTCTCCGCCGACCATTGTGATATGACAAAGACAAGACATTTGTTTCGTCAAGATGTCAGGTGATCACACATTGGACAAAAAGATGTGGATTCATCCATTTCCAAACGAATGCAAGAAAAACTTCGATATCGATATGGAAGTTTACTTGTTAATTAATTGACTTCAAGAAATACAGTGATAAAAGTCTACAAATTTTTGGATATCTCATCTTGATAAGAGTCTTAATTAATTAATCAAGTTGCTTTATCTATACGAAATTCAGTTTCTTCAAACTTTTTCAGTGAAGTGATTTACAGTTTGAAAATATTGCTATTTATAATAAACGAGGTTTAGCAGAAAATTTCATAAGCTGAAAAGTTCATATGACATTATATCAGGCATTTATGACTTTTTACCAGTGGAATCCAAGCACGTCAATACCAATGGAAGAACTGTGTGGACTACAAGTAGGACTGTGTAAGAAAATAAAATTAATTTGGTCAGATCTCATGAGAATATCTTGGTCAGCCTATGAACTTTTCAGCCGATCCTCGTATATGCTATATACAAAAGTAATGCATAAAGAATTTAACTTTTATCTGTATAAATTCTTAGCTCAAGGTGATGCTTAAACAGTTAAAGAAATGAGTTATTTATTTCCTTGGATAGTCTTTATTCTGTTTTTATACGACATACGAATTTGTAGTTAACACACACAGGACTTGTTATTAAAGTAAAAGTCCTTTGCCAAGATTTTCAAATCGTTTTAATCAGTCATATTTCCTCCTGCTATTTTAAATTGAATGATATTTGCATAAATATTGTTTTAGAATAGCTTTCTAAAAAACAGATAATGACATTTACACACACACACACACACACACACACACACACACACACACACACACATATATATATATATATATATATATATATATATATATATATATATGTCTCAAAAGGTGCATATTTAAACTCAAAAGAAAACATCAAACTGATTTGTTTTATTATGCATTAATCTATTCGAAACCTTTTATTCTGTCCACCGAAGTAGATTGTTTTTCATATCAAGTGGGAATATATCTCATCAGTTTATTATTTCAAATTATTTGTCTTTGTTTTCCCTGTAAATCAGAGTAAATTACTTTCACTGACTGATTAAGCCCTCTTTAATCAATGATTTTTGTTCATTTTTTCCTTATTCAGCACTTCTCTTACAACAGCCGAAACTTAGAATCTTAGTTTGGTTTGGTTTGGTTTGGTTTGGTTTGGTTTTATGACATATCAACCATTGTAGGTTATTTAATACCCAATCCATTTTTATACATATAGAGTTCTATTTCAAACAAATCAGTTTAGCATAAGTACACAGTTTAGTTCTACTAGACCCATAGATAAGACTCTATTAAGTTCTACCACTCCGAGCCTAAGTGGATCTTGGAGCGATGACAATAAATGAATACTCCGCATTCCCCCAAAGCTCCTGCATCACAGGAGGCTCACAATCAGATTGTTTAGTGTCATTAACAGGACACTCGTTGGTGGAGTCTTACCCATCTACAGAGATACAGTCGGTGTATTCTGCAGCCTCTGCCGGCTGGGCCATTGAAATGTTTAACTTAATATCTGATATTTTCTAATCAGAAGCGCCCATATTATATTCATTTCTCTTGCTTAGTTTGATGAGTTACTAGGGCATATCACGTTTTCCTCACCTTATTTCCCAATGCCCTCCTCTCTATATCTCTAACTTCATTCCACATGATTTGGTGACCCCATTTCCTTCTAAACTTAATCAGCCCTAAATGATTTCATTCTCTCCATGGATCACGACTGTTTTTTAATGTTAAGCCTTATCTTCAGGAGACGGCTAGTCTCGCCTTTGTATTCCTTAACACAAATCTATAGAATGTGATACACATGATTCGCAGAAATTACCTTTTCTGAGAAGCTTGTTTCTGATATCTCCAAAGAGTAAACATCTTTTGAATACTGTCCCAATGTTGAATGGATTACAAATCCTTTGACGCCATGCTGACACTGGTGTAATGTAAAAAGACGGTAGCATTTTTTATTATCATCCTCCAACCTCGTGATTCTGCCAATGTTGTTCCAGCCGGATAGTTGTTACTTTCAAGGATATTTCTTATGCTAATCCTCTGTGGTTAGTGCGTGAATGAATTACCATTTATTTCTTTGGCTTTTTTCTCGGTGTATGGGTATGGTTTATTGAATGTTGGTTTACGATATACATACGGAAAGGCTACTTTATTTGTATTCTTTTTCGTTCACAAATTGAATGAAATATTCTATTTAATTCACTCGACTGGAACAGCTTTCTGGCAATACCAAAGTATAAAGTTTACTTATCTCAGCTAAATGCTTGCCTTCATTAGCATAGTTAGTAAAACCATATTCCATGGATGTTTTCCATCACCGACCTCATTGTAATCCCATCTTCTTGTCGACATATATTAGACTTTAATTTGGAGTGCGTTGTTTGTACACAGAATGTCAACCTCCATTATTACAAGCAACGTAGAGAAACTTGATTTCCTTCTGGTTACTGGTCGCAAAACTTGATTGTAGTTCAAGTAAAAGTAAAGTAAAACAATCAAGTCTATGAAACCGTTACAGGTTTGAGGGATTAGCCCGTATACCACAAGCTACAATTTTACACTAAAAGCATCAATAAACCCCATGTTCTTTACGTGGTAAATAAATGTTACGTCAAACCCAGGTTTACTTTTCGGATCTTTTCTAAGAATTTCAACTCACCTTCTTGCTGTTTACCTCACATTTCACTTCAAAAAGATTGTTTTTACTTCATTATTTTTAATAAAAGTACTCCCCGATAGAATATAGTCCAAACCATTAGATTATCTCCACCGGTTTTTCCCCATACTGCACCCTGATGTTATTGCTTCACGTTGTAAAATAGCTCACACACACTTTGCCGTCAATTTTAATCAAAAAAGAGTAAGGTTCATCGGACTAGGCAACATTGTTTCATTAATAAAAGGTACAGTTCTGATGTTCGTGTGCCTTTTGAAAATGCGTTCCCCGATGGAGATTGGTTAGGAGAGGTAGTCTGGCTCTCCTGCAACTACACAGCCTCATACATAATCACAATCTATGAACTGTGTGGTGTAATGCTTTCCTTTCTTCCTTCCTTCATTTTCATTGAATCTTTTTGCAGTTTTTTCCACAGCATCCTATATGTTGGCTATTACTTGCACCCCATTACAAACATTTTAGTGTGTATTTTTTAAAATAGTGTTCAATTTTTCCGTACTGAAGTGAAAAACTTGACCAAACGGTTTTTACAAGTGTCATATTGCTGGAAATAGTGAAATAAGCACAACTGTATGAATTAATACGAAATATTTTATTTTAACATAAAATGACATAATTAATATGGCGCCCGTTGATAATTGATTCAATTTGACAAACACATTCCAATTTTTTCTTGTTTTTCTTCTATTTCATATTTTCACCAAACGGAAATGCACTCAGCAAAAATTTATTCTCATTTTTATTTACATTTTCGTTGTCCACTATTGAAAACGGTGCAATTGAAACAAGCCATGAAGTTGTTTTTCATTTCACAAGAAATTGAAAATGCTCGAGGAATTAAAAAAAACAAAATTAAAATAAATGACCAAAAATAATGTCGCACACTTTACAACGAAGTCAACATTTCTAAAACAGGAAATTAATTTTAACAGACGGTAACTAATTACAGCTTGATTATCAAAAATAAATATTATAAACGGTGGTGTTGTCCTACATGCTCGAAGCAAAGAATTTTATGTAATTTTTTAAATAGAACTGTTTACTTGGTATGCATTTTCCTTCACGTTTCCTGTTGGAAACAGAATTACCCACATATACATATATTATTACTTCACTCTTTATGAATTTTCCACACCAATTTCAACTGGTGTTTTTCACTGAAGTCTGAGTGACAGTATGTCTGCTCAGATCTCCAAGACTCTTCAAAATATCCGCGCCAATTTCAACAGTACCTTTTTCTGAATGGTCACGATTCTTCCTCTGATCTCCAGTTCATCTCCTCTCTTTTTCAGATCTTTGGGGACCGTTCCAAAGCCACTTACTACAATTGGTATCACCCTCACCTTCATGTTTCACTGTTCTTTCAGCTTGCTGGCGATATCGAGATATATGTTTTTCGTTTTCCTTTATTTTTACTCTATGATTCCCTGGAACACCAACATACTCTAGATGACAAGTTTTTTTCTTATGATTAGTACTAGGTCTGGTTTTCTGGACTGGATTTGGTTATCTGTTTGTATCTTAAAGTCCCAGAGAATTTTATGCATCTCATTTTCTAGGACAGATTGTGATTTAGTGATTTATGCATAAACCATTTGTAAGCATGGCCAAACTTTTGTTTCTTGCACAATTTCCCATTCTGTTATCCATAATCTTGTATTTCTTTTATGTCAGATTTTTTCATTAGCTTATCATGTTGTTAAAAGTTTCATCTCTGTTACCACAACCTACACTTCCTATTCTTCTGCGTATTATCAATATTTGTTTTGCCTTTCTTCTTGACCTGCAGTCTTTTTAGCTTTGATCTCAAAGTGCTTTTCCTTCTGTCGACTTCAGTAACTGTTTGTTATGCGAAGTAAGATCGTTTATCTTTTACAGAATTTCTGGTTTTATTGGTTTTACCTTGATTGCATTCAAGTTGTTCTTTATGAAATGTTTTAGTTTTTTCTGAGCTTTCGAAAATTTCTGCATATTGGTGTTTGTTGGGTTTCTTCTTTTAAGTAAGGAACAAGTTATTCCGTTTTTCTACAGCTACTTTTGACTCCCAAGGAGCTCTACATTTGACTTTTGGTTTGGTTGGTATGCACTCTGCTGCTGCTTCTTTATGGGCGGCAACAAAGTTTTCATATTCATCATCAGAGTATGTCTTTCAGATATCTCCTGAAAAATATCAAACTTGTTTCTTACAGTCACCGAATACATCACTGTTGGCAAGTGAGAACCAGTCATGTTGCAAAGCTTTACCTGTGTGCTTCATATTCCTGTGAAGACTTAAGCGACAAGGGAAGATAACTCATTATCGAAGGTGATGACATCCGTTTCATCACAAAAATTTGTAAGATGTTGCGAGAGGATTGTTGTACAGGCGTTGCCATTAAAAGTAGCTGACATCATTCTCTGGTGGATTTTCTTAACGCTTTTACGTGTTAAAGCACGAGGACTATGAAGCATTCCTACACCTCCAATGGTGTCATTAAAAGAATTTTTGCATGCAGATGACAACACAAATGTCTATCCATGCTGACTACACTCGTTTATTATTTCGACTTCAAGGTCATCAATCAGGGCTACTTACGCCTCTTCGAATACGTTGCTCCTTCATCATTGTCAGTGTGCAATAGGATGTATTCATTACTATAACCGAGTTCCTCATGATTTTCAGTACCATAAGCCTTGAGTCTATACTGCAAAAAGTACATTTACACTGAGCAAGTTATGCATCAAGAATATAAGGCAATTATCTACAAAAATCATTCTGTTTTATGAACTAACCACTGGCTGGCGTAACAGGGAAGTATTACTAAAGAAATATAATAGCTCTCTTTAAAAAAAAAAAAAAAACTTTATGATATCGACTATTGCAAGTGGACAGATAAAATTGTTGAAAGGGACACATTACATCATAAATTCTTTTAAGCAATCTCCCCTTTTTGAGTAAATCGTAGAGCCAAACTCAACAAACAACGTAAAAACGACGTTTCCTCAAGTCGACAAAATTCTTCCTGTAGCCACTATGCTATCTCACCTATCTCGTATAAACTTTGCCAGCTATTAACGGGTTCGCAACAGGTGTAGGAACTTCACCCCATGAAGTCCTTTTTCATGAAGCTAACTCTCGATTTTATTATACGGTATTCTTTCTAATGATGTCGATTTTCTTGAAACTCTACTCTCGCTGTCCTTAGCGTACGTACGTGTAAGAGAGATGGAAGTTTGGGGTAAAAAACTTATATTTTTAAGAAGGGTATTGTTCTATAGTAAAGTTGGCGACCTTAGTCGAGGGTGACCCGAAGGCTCCCTTTTCAATAGCTACCACACGGAGGTCCAATGGTCCGGGAGACCGGAGTTCAATCCCAAGTCGAGTCATACCAAAGACTCAAAAAATAGTACTTAATGCTGCCTTGCTTAGCACTCAGCATTATAAGGCGAGGATCAAGGGTAAAGTGGAGCAATCTTGGGAATGGAGTAGAGCCCTCCCCTACATCTCGATGTAATAGCTATTGAAAAGGGAGCCTTCGGGTCTCCCTCGACTAAGGTCGCCAACTTTACTTATTGTTCTATGGTATCGTGTTCAGTGCTATACGTGGTTTATTGTGAACGAAAAACCCCTGTCCCATTAGACCAGTGTCATATTTGTTTAAAGGTATGTCGCACGTGGTAAAGAGAGAGAGAGAGAGAGAGAGAGAGAGAGAGAGAGAGAGAGTGTGTGTGTGTGTGTGTGTGTGTGTGTGTGTGTGTGTGTGTGTGTGTGTGTGTGTGTGTGTGTGTGTTTTCGTGTTTGTGTTGATATACATGCTTGACAACGCCATCAAGTGGTTATTCGCTGAATCCAAAAGGTAACCTTTTGTCTTTTATATCTCCTGGATGCTGATTTTATTATGTATGCGTTCAAACACTGCCCTAGGAAAGAAAAAAGAGAATAAGAACCATTAATTTCATCAAAAGATTTGATTTCACCAACAAAATATATTACCATAAGAGTATGAATACTTTTTCGGTTAATTGACTTATTAATGAATTTCTTCTGTATGTATTTTATTTTGTCAATCAGAGGAATGCTATAGATTGACCAAGATTCGATAATTTTGATAAAGTTAACTTTGATTTCCAAGAATTTGAGTTAGAAAAGGGCTTCATTATTTTATTTCATCCGTGAGTAGTATCCTGTTCCTAAATGAAGAAAATTCAAATTTTTCCCAAATTTATTTCTGTTAGAAGAAATAATCCAGCACCATTGTGGAAATATCTAAGTTAAATTCATAAAACGCATTTCATATGTCTTTGACTGGAAATTAAGATTTTGGCAAATGCAAAGGAGTTTATTTTTATTTGATTGCCGATGTAAATACTTTTATATACAAAAATATGAACGACCAAATTTCTGCACACTGATGGTCTTTTTTCTTTCTTTTTTTTTCTGGCTGTCATCCCATAAACGTACCCCTACTAAGCTCTATTGAGGTACTCAAAGTAGTGAGTTTATGTAAAGAATACATTCTTTCAGTAATGACTGTTCTGGTACGGTAGCTTTACGAGAGATGAATGCAGTTTATACATACATCTTAACAAGATGTGTGTGTGTGTGTGTGTGTGTGTGTGTGTGTGTGTGTGTGTGTGTGTGTGTGTGTGTGTGTGTGTGTGTGTGTGTGTGTGTGTGTGTGTGTGTGTTTTACCAACACCTCTGCACCAGTAGGATCCGACACAACGTCAATTTTAAGCGGAGATTAGAAGATTTGAATTCAGAGTTTTCCTTCTCCTAGACAGGTTACCAAAGTAGAACGCAGTCCACTCTACATTTTCCTATAGCTGGAGGGAGAATAGTTGGATGCATATTTTTCCCAAGGGTATTAGTGCAATGTAAAATGCAAATAGAGTTAGGTCGTCGTACTTATTTCCTTCGCCTCCCATATATATATATATATATATATATATTCTGATAAATATGCTTTATTCATTTATTTATCTATTTATTGATTTATCGATCAATTCATTTAATTGGTTATTTAACTATTTATTGAGAAGCAAGGATTCATTTAAAGCTAAACAGTCTTTTCGAAATGAATAAAAAGTGTAAGGCAACCGGTCTTTAATCGAGTATATATTATTTCAATATATAATGGTTTGCCTTTTTGTAATTCAAATACTCGATAGGAACATACGTAACTTATTAAACTTTCTTATCATTTAGCGAAAGATTTTCTTATGTACCAACTCATATTCACATATGTATTTGTATGGAAATTTGCAGACTATTAAACTTGTGACACGCACATACATGGACATATTGAATGATTTTCTAAGTTTTGCTGAATTTAATATGAATATTATAAGTGGGTTATTTATTGAGAATTAAACACGTAACATTAACGAATTAATATACAAAATAAACTTATTAACTATCGTCCTATTGCAGGCATTCAAATGAGTATGAGGTGGTTGCAGAAAATAATAATGTCATGGAGGAGGGACAAAGGTGGATATCCGTTGTCAGAAAAAAATAAATCTAAACTGGTTGATGTTATGAATTATGATTTATCTTTTTCTCACAGAATATAGAAAATACGAACGAAAATATCGCTTGATTTGACAAAATTTCCAACAACATTGACTTATATTTAACCTTGCTACATTCTTTGTTCCACTTATTTGCAAATTCTGGGTTTGTTTCTAAAAGTTGTCAAAATGAATACGTCCATAACTTTCTGATGAATATGCTTTATTTATTTATTTATAAATCTATTTATTCATTTATCGATCAATTCATTTAATTGGTTATTTTACTATTTATTGAGAAGCAAGGATTCATTTAAAACTAAACTGTCTTTTCGAAATGAATAAAAAGTGTTTCCTGATGAAAAATCGACCATTATGATACTGTCAAGTATTTAATTAGATAACTGGTCTTTAATCGAGTATATATTATTTCAATATCCAATGATTTGCCTTTTTGTAATTTAAATACTCGATAGAAACACATATTTCAAGTCTCTGACTGCTAAATACAAACTATAAAAGATTTTTCATTCTTTCACGTGTATTCACATTTTTACAAACACTATGGGAACTGTGGGGAATTTTTAGATTCAGTAAAAATAATACGTAATAAGAGGCAGACAGGTGATATTATTTATTATGAGTGAATACTTTATTGCAAAAGTCCAAATCAATGGGAAGAATAGGAAAGAGAAAACCTATAAAAAAAATCCGAATAGAGAAGACTGCAACTATGAAGATACTGTGGGATTAAACACAAATTCAAAAAGGGAAATTATCCAATGCTCGAAAGTGAATACAATTACTGCCACAAGAAAAAAAACACTTTTCAGTTTGCTTCAGATTCTGCAAATTCAAATGACATAGAGAAGAAACAACATATAAGAAAAGAAATGTGGAAACCGACACACGGACAAGTCACTGTTCAGAGGACAACAGTTTTGGCATAGACATAACGAGACACGAGACAATTTATAATGTGATGACAATGAAAAGAATAGGACAGGGACCAGATGATCAGATGATCGACATCATGATTTGCAGGGTTTTTCTAAGGATTTGTATGATCTTCTTAATTTTTTCATCCTAATACGACGTCATCTCTTAGGTTCCTATTCTGAGGGATGTCTCTGAATATGCAAAACACAGCCTAATCAAACACATTCTATTCGGAATGCATCATAATTTACAGTAACACACAATATCCTGACGGGAGTTACAATCTGATGATGGTTGAACAAGGTCAAAATGACTTGTAGTGGAAAAAGTAAACATAATGTCATTTAAGGGCATGTGAGCAAAACTACAAGAAATGTTTGCTACATATGGCATGACAAGAAGGATTCAAACTGAGAATTAATCTCTGTTTCAATCAAGAGAGTTTTCGGAAATTGTTACAGCGGAGAGATTCGACAATCATAACATAACACCACTATATTCCCAAGCTATAAGAGAAGTCAAAGTATTTAAGAAAGCACTGAATAAGATGGAAGAAATAGCTTACATTTTAGAAAAATATGAGACCGAGAAGGATATCCATACTTGAAATGCTTACAGCGTAAAGAGCAACAAAAGTAGATCCTTATAAAACAATAACTAAGTAATGTTGGCAACCGTAGTCGAGGGCGACCGAAGGCTCCTTTTAATTAGTTGCTATACGAAGGTGTAAGGGAGGACGCCACTCCTTTCCCTGGATTGCACCACTTTACTATTGATCTGTACCTTATAATGCTGAGTGTTATGCAAATATCATTTTTTGAGTCTTTTGTATGATGACCTGTGATTGAACCTTGGTCTCTCGTTACCCAGTCGGCTTCTCGTGGTTACAACACTAAACAATCTGATGGTGAGGTTCCAGTGATGCTGGAGCTTTGGGTATTCAGAGTACCCCTTCATTGTCATCGCTCCCAAGTCTACTCTGGTTCGGAGTGGTAGCACTTTATAGGGCCCTATCTATGGGTCAAATAGAACTAATCTGCGTACTTATACTAAACTGAATTACTTGAAATAGAACTGTTTCGATATTTAAACGACGTACTTATGCTAAACTGAATTTTTGAACTGAAACTGTTTTGGTATGTTAAACTGAATTGTTTAAAATAGAACTGTTTTGACATTTAATAGTGTGTAAACAAAATTTATACTTATATTAAACTGAATTTTGAATTAGAACTGTTTGACTAAACTGAATAGCTGGAAATAGAAATGTTTTTGACAATTAAACTGTACTCATGCTAAGTTAAATTGTTTGAAATAGATCTGTTTATTTGTATAAAAATGGATTTGGCATTAAATAACCTACAAAGGTTGATATGCCATAAACCTAAACAACTAACCAACCAACCTGGTCTCGCAGGCCATTAGCGAACACTCTGCCCACTAGACCAATGAAATGGCATAAGCATTATAAATATATAACCATCTAGATCCAATTTGACCACATCAAACCCGGCTAGATAAATGCTGATACAGAAATAAACTCTAGAAATACATGCTACAAGGTGAAATTCAGAGACTGAAAACCACAAAAGCCAGTGGACTACATACTAATTACAGAATCTAAAAAAATAAGCTGATGACTTTGTATGAATCCGCATTCTATATGCTAATGAACATAAATCCATGCGAAATGAATGATAGAAACATTAGAAATATGCAGGAATGCAAACCGGTTTAAGCTGGTAAACCAAGTCATTAACCCAAACACAGCAGGCTAACCCGAGGAAGGTTTAATGCTTAGTTTAACTCCGAACGGTAGAATTATCCAAGAAGATGAAAAGCCCAATGAACAGATCATCCAGACAAGGAAGAAAGGAGAAAAACCAGCCGAATCAACTTCATTATCAACAACACATCACATACCACCAACAATATAGCACAAATCCCGAATAGGCTGACAGAAGAAAAACGAGAAGATTAAGAAGCAGCAAGACCAGCGACTCTAATGTGAACTGCAGCAAGCCAAAGCTACCCACAGCAGCACTACAGTTGGCGAAACGACCTGAAGTAACTTGGTCAAGCTGTTCAAAAGAAAGAAATTTGACAAAACTGAAATACTTCAAGGACAATAAGAGAAAAAATGAGGCAATCGGACTAAAGATATCATAGAAGATAAAAATTTTCAGGTCAAAAAAGACTTTTCTTTGTTATTTGAGAGAAAAAAGAATACTATCAGAGATGGCATTCATCAAATGGTTTGGAGGAATGCTATGAATTTATTGAAAAAAAACTCATGAAAGAAAAACTATAACCTGAAACTACATGTGAAAATAAGAAATTGGATGCGCATGTGCAAAGATAATTATGAAAATAAATCAGTCTCAGTTAAACATCCAAAGTGTTAATTTGTCTTTCCCAGCGGGTTATAAAACCAAAAGAACATATAATAATAATAAAATAACAATAAAATAATCAACAATAAAAAGAGAACTTGCAAAATTGCGGACTTTGCTTTCTCGGCTGACCGCAGAATAAATTTGAAAGAAAATGAAAAGAAGGATAAGTACCTGGACCTTGCTAGGGAATTGAAAAAAAATGTGAAACATAAAAGTGACAAGTATACTAATTGTGATTGGTGCTTTTGGTACAGTTGTGAGACTATAGAATCATATTTGGTGCCTTAAGACCAAGGATGCGACCCTAAGATACCCCTACAGCACATCCATATCAAGATTTCACCACAGAGATCTTCACGGCATATCTGCAACACATTCCGTGCGAGGAAACGACACAGAATAAAAGTTCCACAGAAATATTTTTTAAAAATAATCCAGTGCCCTAAAAGCCCACAGCACAGATATGCCAGCAAGACGTGGTTGATTTCAAACCTGAAGGTTAAATACTGGACAATCAAAGATAGCGGCAGTGACAAAAAACATGAAAAAAGAAAGAAATAACGAAGAAAAACAAAGAAAAGAAAAATATACAAAAAGAACTCAACTCCAAAAATATAAAACAAAACAAACAAACAAAAAAACACGCAAAACAAAAGCCGACCATAGCGTCGAGAGAAACAGAGGCACACACCCCGACCGAAACAAGGAAAATCAACAAAGAAGAAAAGTGAAATAAGAAAAAGAAAAAAGGCTATGTTTCTTGACTGACCCCAAGCAAGAAGAAAGGTGAAATAAGAAAAAGAAAAAAAAATTCGTTTGCTGACTGACCCCAAGCAAGAAATGAAAAAGTGAAAGAAAGAATTCAACGCATCTAGAGAATTGAAAATGAAAATAAAAAAAAGGCCCAAAAGGGTTGCGACAATTGCTCATTTCTCGAAAAAAAAAAACAAAGACAAAACAAAACAAAAAGTATATTTTTGGTTATATCTATCTTTCAAGTGTTTAAGAGTTCGCGTCGATGAGATTTAGTTAATTACAAAAATATTTGGTTTTATCTGTCATTCAAGGTTGTAAGAGTCGTGTCCAATAGAATTTAAATAATTCTAAAAGAAAATTGAACATAAAGACCAGTATATTTTACATATGAGTTGATACAGAAACAGCTAGATTTTGGGTTACCGTAGGTAAGGGAAGAGAAAGAAGAAAAAGAAAAAGAGAAAAAACAAGCAGTTCGTTGTCGTTTGAACAACAGAAAATATTGTTTCTGTGATTTATCAAAAAGTGACCAGTTGTAAAAACAAGTTTCGAATTGGGGGACAATGAGAATTTGGAGCTTTTCATGAATGGACTTTGATAGTAAACAAATTTTTATGAATGGATTCATATCTTTTCTGTAACAGGTTTGACTGGAGAAATAAAAACAGTGAATTTTAGATACGCGAGAGATGACACAATAATTTAGCAAGATGACATCACCCCCATCGATATTCTGAATTTAAATATATAAAAATTAGCAAATTTTGAAAAAATAGTCAGTTAGCCAGTCGATCAATTGTCAGAAGTTTGCACTGAGAGAGTTTTGTCGGGTTGGGGACGTGTTTCTTTGTGTCTGTTCATAGAATCTTACGGATTCTCTCTCTCTCTCTCTCTCTCTCTCTCTCTCTCTCTCTCTCTCTCTCTCTCTCTCTCTCTCGTGCTACTGTATTTAGTCTGAACATCGAACAATGAATGATTGTTAATTGTTAACGGAGTGTTCTTCTTGTTTTTGAGTTACTAACACCCAGGCTACTTTGTTACAACGGATTACCCCGACCGTCAGAAGAAGTTCCGGGTGGATTGTACGTTCCTTGTCTGTGGATCTTTCAAACACAGCGTAGGCACAGACAGGACTGATAAACGAAGTATCCGAAAATGTGATACTACAGTATTACACAGTCACCAAAGGATTATTAAAGAGGCTGGAGGACTCGGAAATAACAGGAAGAGTGGAGACCATCCAAACTACATTATTGAGAACGGCCAGAATACTGAGAAGAATCCTGGAGACTTGAAGAGATTTACTGTCACTCAAACTCCAGTGAAAGACCATCAGCTAACGCTGAGGTGAAAAACTCTTATGGAGTAAATAATAATAATAATAATAATAATAATAATAATAATAGCCATACGAACACGTTGTATGCGCACAGCCCAGACTCCGCCTTGGAGAATGAGACTCACAAAATTTTCTAAGATTTTAAGATACAAACGGATCATCTAATCTTGGTCAGACGACCAGACCTAGTGAGAGTCAACAAAAAGAGAGGTAACCATTAGAATAGTCCCAGCAGACCACAAAGTAAAAAGACAAGAAAGCGAAAAAAGATATTAGTTCCTTGACCTTGCTAGATAACTAAGAAAGCTATGAAATATGAAGGTGACGGTGATGCCAATTATGGTTGGTGCACTTGGGAAAATCTCCAACGAATTGGTAAAGGGACTAGAAGATTTGGAACTAAGAGGACAAGAAGAGATCATCCAGACTACAGCATTATTAAGATCGATCAGAATACCGAGAAGAATCCTGGAGAATTGAGAAGACTTCCAGTAATTCAAACTCCAATGAAAAACCATCAGCTTGCACTGTTGTGAAAAACTCTCAAAAGAGTAAATGAAATAATACCGGTCAGAAGATCAGACCAAGTGTTAATTAACAAGAAAAAAAGAACTTGTTATCTTGTGGATTTTACTGTTCCGGCAGACCTCAGAGTAAATTCAAAGAAAGTGAAAAGATGATCTTGCCAGAGAGCAGAAAGAGTTGTAGAACATAAGGGTGACGGTGGTACCAATTGCAGCAGGTACGCTTGGAACGGTCCCCAATGACTTTGGAAAAATAGTGGAGGAATTGGAAAAGAGTCTTGGTGACTCGAGATTTACTGTCATTCAGACTTCAGGGAAAGACCACCAGCTGACTAAATATTGAAAAATAACCCATGCTGATAATCAAATATGGGAAAAGAGAAATAACGGAAGGAATAGAACTACCAAATTAAGAAGGCATTGAAATACTTGAAGAAAAAGAAAATCACTATCACTTGGGAATATTGGACACGGATACCATCAAAGCTGAACAAAAAGGTAGGGAAATAGTACCACAGAAGAACAAGAAAACCTCTCGAAATCAATCTCTGCAGCAGAAATCTAATCGAAGGAATAAGCTCCTGAACAGTCCATCTTGTACGATACTCAAGACAATTCTTAAAATGGACAAAGGAGGAATTCAAGCAAACGAACCAAAAGACAAGAAAATTGATGACGATGAACAAGGCCCTACGCACAAAAGATGACATTAACAGAATATATGTATCAAGAAAAGGAGGGAGAAGACTCGCTAGCATTAAGGATTCCGAGAACTCGAGAAATATACCAAAAAGGACAAGAAAATAATAATTACAGCAGCTGGTAACAGTAATGACAACATAAGTTCACACTGAAAAACAAGAACTAGATAACAGAAATGGAAAGGAAACAAATGCAGGGATACTTCAAGCAACAAACTGGCGAGATTTCAAACAAGAAAACCTGGGTATGGCTAAGAAAGGGAAATCTCAAAAGAGAAACTGAATTTCTTTTAATAGCAGCATAAAATAATGTCATAAGGACTAATTATGTTAAAGCTAAAACTGAGAGTACGCAACAGAATAGTGAGCGTAGATTTTGTGGAGAAAGAGATAAAAAAAGTTAATCATAAAATAACCGAATGTAGCAAACGAGCGCAAAAGGAGAGCAAAATTAGGCACGATTCTGGTGGGAAAGATTATCCAATAGGAATTGTTCTAGAGATTAAAATTTGACTATACTACCAAATAGTATATGCTCAAATCAGATTCCGTACTTGAGAATAAGACTTAAAATTCACTAGGGTTTTGAGATACAAACAGATTACCTAATCCCAGCCAAAAGTTTTGACATTTTGCTAATTAACAAGAAAAAAGAACTTACGTCTAATGAATTTTGCCGCTCCGATGAACGAAAAGATAGTCAAATACTGGGACCTTTCCAAAGAACAACAAAACGTTTCTGAACAAGATGATGACAGTAATACCAGTTGTAGTTGGTGCGTTTGGAACGGTCGATAATGAAAAAAAATGAAGGAACTGGAAATCAGAGGAAGAATCCAAACCACAGGATTGTTGAGGTCTGCAAGAATACTAAGAAGAGTCCTGGACACCTGAGGAAACTTGCTGTCACTCAGACTCCTGTAAAAGACTGACACTGGTGTGAAAAATTCGCAAGGAATAATAATAATAAAGTGTCATAAAAAGAAAGAGCAAGATAAATCGCCAGCATCGAAGATTTTGTGGATACAACAATTCAGGGACTAAAAGGCTATACAAAAAAGAGCAACGAATGACTGATAACAGTACTCAGTAACAGCAATATCAACAGATATCAAGAATAAACAGGAAAACAACAATGAAAAAATATAGTAAGCAAAAGATGAAAAAAGATTGCATGGATATTTTAAGTGACAAATTAAGGAAATTGTATTCGAGATGAGCTGAACAGAGCTAAGAAACGGAAACCTGAAAATGAAACTGAATCTATTTATGACCAACTAGACACTAAACTTGGACACTTCACAGTTCCGAAAACAATCAAAAGCAGTAAAACTGCAGATCTCGATGAAATACCTCCTAAAGTATGATTTAGTTTCTTTGTTTAATAGCAAATCAAACTTTGTGAGTTATTTAATGACGAAGCCGTCCTTGTAAAAGAACAATAGTGATGCTATATGACCTATAGCTGTGGGATAAGAGAGTTTATACCTTTCTCATCAGCATTAGTCCAAAAGTGAATGTAGTAGTGCGACTGGAGATGGAACCTGCTTACTGCAATGTCGCATTCCAAACGTTAGGCACAACGCCATGGGACTCCCCCTTCACCGAAGCATGGAAGATTAGGAAATTTGATAAAATACTTCTTCGATTATGTAATGCCATATATAACCAAAACAACAATAGAGAGATGAACTAAAAGCAGCATCCTCCATTTCCCGAAGAAAAGGAGCCTCAGAATCACTAAGAACTATAGTGATATAATTCTTATTGCCATAGCTGCTAAAATTTGTTATGCCCAACTTCTCAATCGTATCCAATCTGAAGTTGAGAAAGTTATTCGGAAAAATCAAAACGGTTTTCGGTGCAGTTGATCATATTTACCAACCCCTCCGCTCGGGCAGGATATGACACAAGGTCAATTTTTAAGCAGAGTTTAACAGGTTTGAATTCAGAGTTTTCCTTCTCCTAGACTAGTTGCCTCACCAAGGCTGAAGAACCTAGTCTGCCCTACTATTTACCCATAGCTGGAGGGAGAATAATTGGATTCATACCTTTCCCAAGAGTATTAGTGCTATGTGAAATGCAATCAGTCAGGTCCAGAATTTGAACTCGTGTCGCCGTGTCCATATCCTGCGACAATAACCATTACACCACGGGCACCTCCATTTCGGTGCAGTTGATAGACAACTTATCAGATTCTAACTATTCGTTAAATCATCGAAAGAGTACGTGCAAAAATCTTGAGGGAACAATCTTGTTTGAAGATTTCTCCGAGACATTTGATTCCATAGACAGAGGAAACAGGGAGCAAATACTTTTATGGTTTTTCCCAAAGAAACTGTTGCCACAATAATGATGATCTACAATGATAGAAAGAAAATAGCTTGCTCATCTTATGGTAATTTTTTTTATATTATCACTCAAGTCATGCTAGGAGATACATTAACATCATTTCTATTCATAATTTGCTCAGATTACAAACTACAAATATCCATCGATCTAACGAAATACTTTCATACTAAAAAAGAGACATCTCATCTACTGAAAGTAATGTAAACATAAAATTAAGTATGGACAGCAACTGTACATCTACTTCCAATCTCACAAACCATCCAAGTAAGAGGAATAAGACATGCCGGGCACTGCTGGAGAAGTAAGGATATACTCATAAACGATGTTCGCTTATGGGCTTCTACACATGGACACAATCAGCAAAAACTAACATTCATTAGCTTTGCGTATAACAAAAACGATCCTACCCACTAATTATAGACGAAAAGACACCGTGCCTTGTTCAAAGTCTTAATAGACTATGACCATTAGGGCGAGGTCTGTCCAATCCAATCGCTCAGACAGGTCCGCGATGTTAGTGAGTGTTGACTTGATCTGGATGAACTTTATACCTTTCACAACCATTCACCCCTCAATCTACGTGATGTTTTTGATCATGAGGAGGTAGGTCGGTCATTATTGGTATTGCTGGGTGATGTATAACTGTCGTTCGTATAATTCTTTAAAAAATATACATTCGAAAAGAAAACTCGACGACAGTCAATATATAAAATAACTCTAAAGTTTACATAAGTTTGTGACAAAATACACAAATGCAAATTCCTCCCCAACGCTCCTATCTTTCATGACACTGGACTTATTGTCTCTGTCGAAGTGAGGTTGAATTTCTCAGTCTATAAGTCTTGCTCAAGGTCTGCGTTCAAGATGCTTCTTCAAATAACGTGGAATTCAGTAGGGGCTTGAATGCGACTCACAAGTTGCCAAAATCTCTGGCTTATATGGAGACGACCCTCAAACTGATGTGGGACCGACTGAGTATGAGATTTGTTAATTTCCCTATTCCAGATGGGCAATTCGTTCAAAACAACATTTTGGGGGGTATTTTGGGAATTGGTCAACCCTTTTTAAGTGGTTAGAGGTTTAATTCAACCCTTTAAACTCCATCCTACTCTAATCTACATCTTCGAACCTTACTCAGCAGAATAGTATCTCTTCTACCCAGTTTGAAAACATTTTAGAGCGTATACATAACCTTGCTTCACGTCGTTTGCAATTGGGATAAGATTTGAGAAGTTGCTGTACCATCTGACTTGACTAAACAGCGCCTTGTTGAATTGGATAATCACAAGAAATGCTTAAGAGCAATCCAGGAGTTAAAATTTTTCTAAAGTCCTAGTCTGCTAATAGTCCAAAATGTTTTAGTCAATATCGGTGAAACAGTCCTTTATTTTATTCTTGACATTTCCTGGATCTAACATTGGACAAAAACTATTTGGACCACATTGATATTTCACAGCTAATACGAATCTGTTCAGGAGAATACGTGCAAGGAATTAGTTAACAACTGAAACCAGAGTAATAAGCAAATAGAGCAGTATGATTTTTCTCCTTTCTTTTTGTAAAGAGTTATAACTGCATGTTCAAAGTCGTCAGACAGTTAACCATGTTCCCAGCATTAAACTAGATTTTCACAGAGCTTTATATGTCGAGTAATACTTCCATTATACCAAGGAAGGATGTTATCAATATTTGTGGCTTTACCAGTGCAGCTGTCTGTTTTATATTTTGGTGGAGTAAGTGCCAATCCTGTTTCTGCTTTGCTAGCTGCAGCAGGATGTGGCTAATTACTGCCACCTGAACCATGTAATTAGCACTAAAAAGAGTATAGAAATGTCCTGACCAGTGCTTCAGGATGAAATCTTTGATAATGAGCAATTCTATATAATTAGTACTATGTAAGCGGCTCAGGACCAGGGAAAAGATACTTTATACTATACCACCCTCTTCGCCCCGTCCTCGATCACAGCGCTGATTATACCTATTATGGTAACTCTTTGCCACAACCTTGTCCGCCTCCCTCCAATCTCTCTGCTACAGCGTGGGAAAAAACAGATCAAAAGTTCCTTCCAGGGAAAGTGACCATGCACAGCCCTGCCCCACGTTGTGATTCTTTAAAAGTAAGGCCGATGGCCCTGTCAGAAAGGAAGAGAGGGTTACTGGCAGCTGAAGACTGGACTCCAAAGGGGTACATATATTGCAGAACAAAAACAAAAAAAAATAATAACTCCGATTTCTGCAGTAGATAAGAAAAGGGTTTATAAAACTTCAAAGTTACAGGTGGCGACAAAGAAAAAATCTGCGGGTGTGACATATAATAGTCTAAGGCGGCGGCCCGACGAGGGTTAAGTTTTCTTAACGACAATGTATCTCAGCGGCGGACTGGTGATATATGAGCTGGTAGCGCAAAGCACAATTCCAATCTGTTGGTCCCTGCCTGGTCTTCGTCGGCTACGTCTACTTCGTCTGGTACCAACTGCTTCGCTCTCCTGCCACCAACTTACAAAGGTCTAAGTTTTCTTAACGTCAGTGTATTCCAGCGGCGGACTGGTGATATATGAGCTGGTAGCGCAAAGCACAATTCCAATCTGTTGGTCCCTGCCTGGTCTTCGTCGGCTTTACTTCGTCTGGTACCAACTGCTTCGCTCTCCTGCCACCAACTGCTGAGTTCGGAAATCAGCCTGTTTATATAATAATTGCCAATATTCTGGGGTAGGTTCTGACTGAGGCAGGGGTGATCTCCCTAGCGTCATTTTCAACTCATTAGACATCCTTCATGTCTTTGTTTTAATTTTCGTCATCAGAAAGGGTCCAACCCTCTTTTCACTACTTCCACAGAGTTGTTCCTCTCACTACCCTCATAGTGAGGACTACAGGAGGATAGCTTTCCTCCTACCAACATAGTTTCTATCATTTTACGGCTCATGACGTCAGAAAGGGTCCAACCCCTTTTTACCCAAATATGCTGGACTGTCACCTTTGATGGAACTGGTTTCAATTCCACGTAGGCGAAAAGACTGGCCTATCCTCAGGTTAATTAATAATCCCCTTTCAACACTGATAAGTAATTCTGGATAATTTTCTCAACCCTTAGCTGAGGTATTTCCCCAAATGCCAGGTGGCCTTCTTTATCTTGACAAAGACTTCTTTGTTTGCTCTGTGTCCCACCTTTTAACTGGAGTGCAAGTCACACCGTATCTGAATCTCTGTGCTATCAAATCCTTTAAAAATTAACTTTTTCCAGGCTCGAAAATTATCTTAGTATCGTTACTCTTTTCACCTTTTTAATCACAATATTTTTCTTTCTCGATTTCTGCCTGAGTTCTGTAAACAACTTAATCTTCCGTACCTGTCAACTTCTTTGTTTCAATTTTGGCTATTGTCAACAAAAATTCGGTCACAGCATTTTCGATTCTTTTTCCCAGAATTTTAACTCCACACTTCTTGGCAATTATATTTGGCTGCTCAACTTTTTGGTTAACCCCTCACGTACCGCCACAGACGAATATTGTCACATTACTCCCTTATCATTTTTGTCAATTAGCCATAATTGGCACCAAAATCGATCTGACAATATTGTCAATACACCCGAGTCCTCTGTCCACTTTGTTTTCACAATCAAGGCTCTCAACACCTTTTACTGATTAACAGTTCCATCACAATTTTACATCTCATGCAACAATTAGAATTATCAAATGATTTCTCATGCAACCAGAGGTTCGCAACACCTCTTACCAATTAATAGATTCAATTCATGCAAATTTTTAGAGGCCCGCAACACCTCTTACCAATTAACATATTCAATTTATGCAAATTTTTAGAGGCTCGCAACACCTCTTACCAATTAATAAGTTCGTTAGTTATTTTCTCTCTTCTTCGTCACGGCCTTTCTCTCAGCCGGAATTGGTGTTTTGGTGGTAGTTACACTTCCCACCAAAGGTTCAATTTCAACTGTCTCTTCAGCATTCTTTTCAAATAGAACACCCATCGGCTCCCCAGTCTCGCCTAGGAGAGCGCTCGTCATTGCCTTATTTCTTAACTTCAATTTTCTACGCCTCATTAGTGCCCGTACCACTAATGTTATCATGGCTAGAATAATTAATGTTCCAATAACTGCCGACTAATTCATCAGCAACTGGGTACCAATCATCCACTGGGTACCAGTTTCCCTCACAGTGTCTAATTTAGCTTTCAGCTGTTCGAACCCTATCTTTTCCATGGGTTTTAATAATTCAGGAATCTTCTTCAACGTTACAGTAGGAAATCGTTTAACTATTGGTTCCCACAATTCTGCCCAATTGCTCAAATTATTCTCCATTAATTTCGAAAAAGACTTTTTCTTTTCAAATTTTTCTTCAGCCTGATAGTAAGGTGGAAGAGACATCGATATTCCAAATGCGGAACAACCTAGTGGTAACTCTACCATTGTTAACGGGGGTATTACCTTTATTGTTTGAGTAGTTTTTCCTTCACAGACCATTGATAGGTCTATTTCTCTCTGGGTAGCCACTGCCCAAACTCCATCAGATATGCTTATTGCCTGGGGCAACACTACGTCGGCTAAAATTTCCACTTGACAACATCTTCTTATGCCTCCTTTATCTCCCTTGAACAATTCCAAAACACAGAGATTATAATTGCCCGTTACGTATATTGGACTTGTGGAAGTACAAGTCCTCAAAGCATCGGTCTTACATTTGTTAGCTTCTCCCTCTGGCAACATCATAAACTTATTTCTTGCTAGATTCAATGCTATATACTCTGTTTCTAACCTATACCTGGCCACAGCTCCCACCTCCTGGTCTGCTCTAGGATAAGGGATAGGCAGATTTATCACCTGATAGATTTCAAATGTACTGTCCCTATCTAACAATGGAACAGACATTAGTATCAATAGCTTATCACCCTCCATCAGGGTAACACAACCCAATGCACTGTAGTATCTCCACAATTCTTCCGTAGGGTCTACAGGCAACCGTAAATGATGAGGTAGTTCGGTCTGTATTTTGGTTAAAATCTCTCTCAAATAATTCGGTGTCATTATACTAGGAGACAAATGTCCTAATGATAGTGAATCCAGCTGGGCTCTGACATGTTCTAACAAGGTCATTAACGACTGACCCGTTTGTCGCACCCTAGCTGTTATGGACAATAACTGAAAATATTGTTGTATGAAATTATCCAATACTTGCAATTCCGCTTTTACTGACTCCGTAATGTTCGATACCTCCTCCTGCAAGTCATGCAAATTTCTTGTCAACCAATTAATGCTCACTCTATTTTTAGATAACTCTACCCTAGTAATGTTCAATATCGACAGACTCTCCCTAGCCACCTGAGCTATTGTTTTCTGATTCCTTTCTACATCCGACAACTTCCTCCGGATAACCCTTACATCTTCTTCAGACACTGTACCAAATAATACACTCAGGGCCTTTCCTACTATAGGAATTACCGCCCTTCTTGGTCTGGACTGCAATAATCCTATCCCTCTGAGATATAGATTCATCACTTTCCATTGAGACTCCATCGCTCTGGATTCCTGTTCTAAGGAATAGAGTAACTTAATGTACCCTTTTTGGTGTACATAATTCTCTGCCACCTGATTTCTGGCTCTCCTCAAGGCACTTATCTCACTCTTCAATCTATCCAACAGTATTCTATAAGGAGCAAGGTCAACAACCATTGTTATCAACCATTTCGACCTGGTTATAATCACCTCACTGGTCTTTTTGAATATGATATTTTTCTCATTCTTCCATGCTCCCACTGTGCACATCATGATCATCAGCATCATTATTATTCTCTGTTCCATTCCTGCAACGATATGCAAAAATAATTTCTCTCAGCTATGCGTAGCAATCACACTTTTCTTCATTAACCCCAATTCCTCAATGCATCCATGCATTTACTAACTCAAGATACCAACTAGGGATTAAGTAGGGGTCGCAATATCCCACGCCCAATGAACGGAGGGCCCTTCCCTACACCGGTCGCACGAACACCACTATTCCCCGACCTTCCCAAGTATCTATCTTTATTCTCGGGTTAATCAATTTACTCCTGGGGTTCAGCCTGCCTGGCTCCCCTCAATCTCAATTTTATAGGCAACTTCATCCTCTCTGAAGTATCTTCTTGCCTCTGCCAAACTTCACGAAGCTGGGAGAGGGGTATCTCATCCTCCATCTCCCACTCACTCCCACTGGTTTCTTCTCCAGTGCTTGGTGGTGGCCTGTAATCAGATCTCACCCTTACCTTCGGGTTTTCAGGTAACCTTACCTCACCACCACTATCCTCCAGAATCACTGGTGCTCTGATTCTGTCACTCACATCACTCTCTGCAACTGATTCGTCCTCTTCAGAATCTGCTATAGTGACTTTTCGCATTCTTCTTCTCTTAGGCTTGGGTTCAGGACCTTCCCAAGTATCTACCTTAGCCAATTTCAACTCATTCGCATGGGCTCGTTTCACCTTCCCTGAAACCTGGTCCCATATTAAAAAGGTCGCTGGCCCCCTCTGCTCTACGATTCTGTAGTAGGGTTCCCACCTTGGACTCAACTTGCTTTTCCTCAAGTTTACTTTATAATAGACTGGGTCTCCTAACCCTAGACTTACTTCTTCTCTCTCTTAATTAATTCTCTCATTTCGCCGCTTCTGCGCACGAGCAATTCTTCGCCTCGCCTGGGCGAATATCTTATGCTGCCTCTCAATTATTAACTTATGGTGGTCCTCACCCATATATTTCCTACGGGGTTTTAATAAATTATCCACCGGCAACACCACATCTCGCCCAAATATCATATAATATGGGGAGAATCTTGAGGTCTCATTTTCACAGAACCTCACTGCAGCCAATGCCTGGGTCAAAAACAAGTCCCAGTTTTCTTCATTATCTCTTACCAATTTAGCTAATATATCTGCTAAGGTTTTATGAAACCTTTCTACCTTAGCATTACTCTGTGGGTGATACGGAGAAGTGGTCACGTGGTTAACATTTAAACTTTCTAGAGCCTCTTTCATTATGCGATTTACATTCTCAGGTCCATTATCTGTGACCAACTGTACCGGAGATCCATAGCGAGGAAAGATCTCTGTCAATATCAATTCAGACACTGTCTGTGCCTTTTTATCTGGGATCGCATAAGCCTCAGGCCAATTAGTTAACCAATCCACGAAACTCACAATATACTGATTTCCTCTCGGTGTCTCACCATACGGACCTGATATGTCCATACTTTTTCGAAGGGAAAGTTGGGTATATCGGTTTCCATCAAGTGGGCCAATTTTTGTCTCCTACTCTGAGTTTGACACACCCTACAACTACCCACATATGCTGTAACCTCAGCATATAGCTTTGGCCAATAATATCGTCGGCCTATCAACTCATGGGTCTTATCAATGCCCATATGTCCCATCTTCTCATGACACTGCTCTAGAATCTTTGTTCTAAGAGCTTTCGGAACAAACATCCTCATTCTAGGCTCGTCATCTGCACCAGACAAGTAATATGATATATCTTCATATATCACATACTTTGGCGCCTTTCCAGCCTCTACTTTCTTTCTCAATTCCAATAATTCCTCATCCTTCTGACCACTCTCTATCACCTCCCTCCAGTGTGGATCACTGAGAGTCACAAGCTCTTCGGCTTTATCTTCTTCTAGGCTAGGTCTGTTCTCCAAGGCATGCGCATTTAATACATTTACCTGGTAAGCCCTATCATCTACCCCAGGCTCTAAATGTATCGATTCCGCCTCTAGCTGTTTTGGTATTCTTGACAATAAGTCTGCACACGTATTATCCTTACCCTCTAGATACTCGATTCTACAATTGTACCCACTTAGTTTTAGTGCCCACTGCTGGATTTTTTTATTAGTCCACTCTGCCTCCATCAGATATTTTAAAGGTTTGTGATCAGTTTTGATCGTAAACACAGCTCCATTTAAGTAATAATCTAGCTTTTGTACTGCGTACATAATTGCGTATGCTTCCTTCTCTATCACTGGCCATCTCTGCTGAGTTTCAGAGAGACGGTGTGATAAAAAATACACAGGTATCTCCTCTGGTATATTCGGCACAGGCCCATCCCTTTCCGGACAGGGCTGTGTCAACACAGCACCTACACATTTATCACTTGCATCAGTGTATAATATCATGGGCCTCCCCAGGTCTGGGTAGGCCAACAGAGGTATTGCCGTTAACTGTTCCTTAAGGCAATCAAAAGCTCGCTGACAGTCCTCTGTCTACTTAAATCTGGCGTATTTTTTTGTTAGCGCTATCATAGGTCCTGCCAGCCTCGAAAATGCTGGAATGAACCTTCTGTAATATCCTATGGCGCCTATGAACCCCCTTACTTCCCTAACACTTCTGGGTTCAGGCATTGCTCGAATCACTTCTACCTTATCAAGGTCTGGCTTTATGCCTTTCCTATCGATGATAAATCCTAAATATTTAGTCTCTTCCTTCATGAATTGACATTTAGGTAATTTTATCTTTAGGTTATGCTCCCTTAACCTATCCATTACTTGCTGCAAGTGGGCTAAGTGTTCCTCGGGTGTCTTCGAGAACACTAACACGTCGTCAAGGTAAGCCATGGCAAATCCCTCCAACCCCTCCAACACCATAGACATTAGTTGCGAAAATACTCCCGGAGCGTTGGACAGTCCGAACGGCATCACCCGGAAGTTAAACAGACCTACATGACAGGTAAAAGCTGCTTTTTCCCGGTCCATTTTATCCAAGGCTACCTGCCAATAACCTGATCTCAAATCCAAAGTCGAGAAACAGGCAGACCCGCCCAACAACGCCAAAATGTCATCGATCAAGGGCAGCGGAACTGCCATAGGCTTGGTGATGGCGTTCAACTTTCTAAAGTCCACACAAAACCTGTGTCCGCTATCTTTCTTTTCGACTATCACTATTGGGAAGCTCCAAGGTGACTTGGGTCTCTCAATTATACCTGCCTCTAGCATATCCCTTACAGCTTCCTCCACCACTCCCCTCTTATGAACAGGAGTCCTATAAGGCCTCAACCTTATTGGTGGATGATTACCAGTATCTATCTTCATTGAGACAGTTTGCGTCTGTCCCAATTCCTTATCTTCATTTGCTATTCTATCTTTGTTGTCTCTTAATAATTTTCTTATGTCTCTTCTATATTTGTCAGGCACCATTATTTCTTCTTCCCTTAATTTACCAGGGTTTTCTTTCACTCTCTGATCTAATCGTACCTGATCAATTCTACGTAAGGGGAAGGCATGTCCCATCTCCTCACCCTTCTGTACCTTCACTGTCTTATTAGACGTGTTCGCTATCAACACAGGGATTATTTCTTTCACCTGTACTACTGACTCACATAGCGTTATCCCTTCTTCGCTATCCTCACAGTTCTTTACTGATGCTACTTGACGGATCTCCCCTTCCACTTCCATATTCAGTAACCTTCCCTCACAGGATACTACTTTTCTCGGGGGTATCTGAATATCCTCTTTCGCTACTACTATCAATTTATCCTTTTCTTGTTTTCCTAGAGGGACTTCTATTTCTCCCAGAATCAGCTTAGCTGGTTCAAACTCAAGGCAAGCCTTTCTTGCCTTTAACCAATCTTCCCCTAAGATTAGCTCTGCGCATAATTCTGGGGCTACATATAAGGTGTGGCTTGCCTGCACACACCCCACTTTTATTGGGCACCTTATTTTTCCCTCTATCTCCATTTGACTACCGTCAGCCTGACTAATAACCAAATCAGCCTCCAAAAGGGCTGGCCTATTCTTCATTTTCCTCACAATTTCGCTCCTTATCAGTGAAACTGCCGCTCCCGTATCAATTAGAGCATTCGTTCTTACTGCCTTCACATAGGCTTCGCAACTCAATTCACCTTTCTCGGATAGCATCGAACAGACTCTAGCCTTATCTTTAATTATTTTGTTCTCACTTGCCGACAGGGGAGCAGGCAACAAAAATTCCCTTCTATACCTGCCCTCCCGGCAATCCTTCTTCATGTGGCCATATCCACGGCATTGCCAACATCTCCTCCTTTGACAATCCTTAGCTACGTGGTCCCCCTGACCACATGACCAACATTTTCTCGCTATTACACAACGGGCCACCCTCCCTTTTACTTTTTCGGGGGCGGCCCTTCGGCATTTCCCTGATTCCTTGACGTAGGAGGGGGCTTTGCTGGAGAGGAATCCCTCATTCTACCCCGAGGTCTCTCTCTTCTCTCCCTCCTCATGTCGCTCCGAGAAGGGCACTCCGTCGAGTAGTGACCCTCCTTTCGACACGTCCAACACGTCACCCCTAAGTGCTTATGGGGAGAATCATGAAACCCCTTCCATATCGACCAGTCCTGCCGTCTAGGGTCAGCCTCCGCTGACCAGTCCTCCTGTCGTCTGCGCCCCCAACCCGATCCTGGGTTTCTTCTAGTGGGCTGACTTATCTTTTCTTGCTTCTGCCCACCATGTCTTTTTCTGACCCTTTCTAGGAAGTTTTTATTTCTTCTGGCCAGGTGTACTGCTCTAGTCACATCTTCTGGCTCAGCCTTCACAACTTCTTTCTTTATCTCTTCGTCCCTTAAGGCATCGATATAACAATCCGCCAACTGCGCCTGCAAGACTGGCGTTGATCTGATGTCCTCCTGGGGATAGGCTAGCAATGACAACCCCCTAATTCTCTCTCCTAGCTCTACGAGGGTCTCATTTTCACGCTGTCTTACCTCAGCTAGGCTCCTCATGGCCTCTAGCGCTGACGGTTCTCCCGCGTATTCCGCCTGTAATTCTTCCCTTAATTGAGCCCATGTCAGTTCCGGACCTTCCATCATTTTTTTCTGTATAAAGTCCGAGGGGGCTCTTATCGCTGTCTCAAAGGCCAACAGGATGATCTCCTTATCCGTTAGTCCATATATTAGCTTCTTTTTATCAATGGCCTTCATCCACTCATTTAGTTCAAGGGGATCCCCCCCAAAGGGTTTTATCCTTATATTTAAGAGTAGGGACACAAATTGCTTACTGACCCCCTCTATATGAGTCTCTTCCATCACACCCGTGGCGTCCGAACCTACTGACCCTTCTCTACTCATGATGTTTTGTTTTGTTTTTTGTTTTTTTGTTTTGTTTTTTTCTACAAACATTCAACACGGCGAGCACTGTCCCAGAACCAATAATACAAATGGGGAAAACCGAAAAAGTATCCTACCTGAACTGCTGACTGTCTCGTCTCTGGTTTCTGTTCTGGGTCGCCTCTACGTTCAAGTTCCTTTGCAGCTTGCGGCTTGGGTCCTGGTTTGATTGTCTTTTCTTTTCCTCTTTTCTTCTCTCCTTCCGTTTCCCTGATATGGCTCTTCAGGGTCGAATCGTCGGTCACGGCACCAAATATACCACCCTCTTCGCCCCGTCCTCGATCACAGCGCTGATTATACCTATTATGGTAACTCTTTGCCACAACCTTGTCCGCCTCCCTCCAATCTCTCTGCTACAGCGTGGGAAAAAAACAGATCAAAAGTTCCTTCCAGGGAAAGTGACCATGCACAGCCCTGCCCCACGTTGTGATTCTTTAAAAGTAAGGCCGATGGCCCTGTCTGAAAGGAAGAGAGGGTTACTGGCAGCTGAAGACTGGACTCCAAAGGGGTACATATATTGCAGAACAAAAACAAAAAAAAATAATAACTCCAATTTCTGCAGTAGATAAGAAAAGGGTTTATAAAACTTCAAAGTTACAGGTGGCGACAAAGAAAAAATCTGCGGGTGTGACATATAATAGTCTAAGGCGGCGGCCCGACGAGGGTTAAGTTTTCTTAACGACAATGTATCTCAGCGGCGGACTGGTGATATATGAGCTGGTAGCGCAAAGCACAATTCCAATCTGTTGGTCCCTGCCTGGTCTTCGTCGGCTACGTCTACTTCGTCTGGTACCAACTGCTTCGCTCTCCTGCCACCAACTTACAAAGGTCTAAGTTTTCTTAACGACAGTGTATTCCAGCGGCGGACTGGTGATATATGAGCTGGTAGCGCAAAGCACAATTCCAATCTGTTGGTCCCTGCCTGGTCTTCGTCGGCTTTACTTCGTCTGGTACCAACTGCTTCGCTCTCCTGCCACCAACTGCTGAGTTCGGAAATCAGCCTGTTTATATAATAATTGCCAATATTCTGGGGTAGGTTCTGACTGAGGCAGGGGTGATCTCCCTAACGTCATTTTCAACTCATTAGACATCCTTCATGTCTTTGTTTTAATTTTCGTCATCAGAAAGGGTCCAACCCTCTTTTCACTACTTCCACAGAGTTGTTCCTCTCACTACCCTCATAGTGAGGACTACAGGAGGATAGCTTTCCTCCTACCAACAGTTTCTATCATTTTACGGCTCATGACGTCAGAAAGGGTCCAACCCCTTTTTGCCCAAATATGCTGGACTGTCACCTTTGATGGAACTGGTTTCAATTCCACGTAGGCGAAAAGACTGGCCTATCCTCAGGCTAATTAATAATCCCCTTTCAACACTGATAAGTAATTCTAGATAATTTTCTCAACCCTTAGCTGAGGTATTTCCCCAAATGCCAGGTGGCCTTCTTTATCTTGACAAAGACTTCTTTGTTTGCTCTGAGTCCCACCTTTTAACTGGAGTGCAAGTCACACCGTATCTGAATCTCTGTGCTGTCAAATCCTTTAAAAATTAACTTTTTCCAGGCTCGAAAATTATCTTAGTATCGTTACTCTTTTCACCTTTTTAATCACAATATTTTTCTTTCTCGATTTCTGCCTGAGTTCTGTAAACAACTTAATCTTCCGTACCTGTCAACTTCTTTGTTTCAATTTTGGCTATTGTCAACAAAAATTCGGTCACAGCATTTTCGATTCTTTTTCCCAGAATTTCAACTCCACACTTCTTGGCAATTATATTTGGCTGCTCAACTTTTTGGTTAACCCCTCACGTACCGCCACAGACGAATATTGTCACAATACTACTTTAGTGCTTAGCAAAAACTGCTGTGGTCAGTGACATCAACACAAAGTTAGTTCTTTCTTCAAAGCTCGTCTATCACTATTTTTGAATAATACAGGTGTTATATACTAGGAGAAATACAATTTTCCAATAAAAAAACAGAATAGTTGAATAAATCATATGATGTACAGATCTCTTTTAACAGAAGATTCTTTATGCTTCAATTGATTTTATCAAACTAATATTAGTTCCTTCTTAAAGAAGAATTAAGGATTTTTTAGATTTTCACCTCAGTTGATTTTATGTGTTATCAGAAAGTTTGCAGAAAAAGGGTCCTTCATATAACTGGCATCTTTCAGTTGAGATTATAAATTTTTGGAAGTCCTAATTTTCTTGGTTTGTCAACAGTTGATCTGAATGCCTTCCTGGAAACCTGTCTTATAGTTTTGGTTTGAAGAAGAAGTTGACGTGATTGATGTTTTTAAGCTCCTTTAGTCACTAGAATATAGTCTATGAGGTGTCAGTGCCTTGATGTGTTAGTGATGCATAGTTTCTATTTTATGCAAAACTCAATAAGTGTCAATTCTCCCCAACACGCTTCCTAAGAACACCTTTCCAAGTATCAAAGTTCCAGCTAACACTATCAAGTTGCCAAGGATGATGTTTGATAAGAGATAGCATAGTTCACACTCACTGAAGAGTGTGACATGCCACTTGTTGAATGGTAGTTTTATGGAGGTGATACAGTGACCTTTTGGAAGTATTTTAGGTTTCAAGGCAATGAAGTTCCTCAACAAAAAATTTAAACTATTATTGGATTACCTAACAAAGTGTCAAGCCAATGTTCTTTCAAATTGCTTTTATCTAGGAAATAAATATCACAAGTTGAACTGCAATTAAATCAGAATTATGTAATCTCTTACAGCTTGCTTTGTCCTCTCCTTCCATCAGGCAAGTATGAGAGTATCTTTATCCTTATGTACCTGGTGTTTTTCAGTTACTTTGAAGATCAATAGTTAACTAAAACAAAAGGATATAAATTTTTGTTTTTAACTTCTCTTCATCTGGAGCAAGTATTACGGTCCTAAGTTAGTGTTACTTAATGAATTAAGATGATACTGATTAATACAATAATTCTGGTTTTCTAAATTTCTGAGAGGAAGCTTGATGATTTTTATCATTAAGGGTTTTCGGACTATAATCTTCATCTTTATTGTTATTTCCACAACATTTTGGCTGATATGTCCTCCGGCCTTCTTCAGGCATTTGTTGAACTCGGGAACCTACACGGAACTTCGAATTACGTCCTTTATTGAATCCACGGTGTTCGCCTGTTCTGATTCCGTTAGCCATAACTAGGTACAAGTGTTAAGTATTCCTGTATTGTTACTCACCTGCAGTCAGAATTGAACCCGCAACCTTCAGATGATTGTCTCCTTAGAAGCTTAGGGAACCAACGCCTATAACTGTTATGCTATGTGTCCTGCTGGACAGTTCAGAATGAATTTTTGGGACTTATAAACTTAATGTTCTTACTTGACTAGAATTACTACTATTATGTACGATTTTTTTTTAACTGCGCCCATATCCAGATTTTTTTTATCTAATCTTTTTAATTATCAGTTCCCATATTGTATTCATCTCTATACTTGGTCTACTCAGCAGGTCATTGTAGCCCAATATGTGCTGATTCCTTAAGTCGTCTAATCCTCCAATGTTCAGCTCTATCAATTATTTCAACTTCATCTCATAAGGACAGATGGTTTCCCTTTTCCTTCCATATATGGTCCACCATACCCAACTTTTCAATCTCACCTCGTACTACTGCCTCCCGATGTTCTTCTAGCCTTACTTTTTGTGGACGATCTGTCTTGCCTTAGTATATTTTACCACAAGTGCAAGGGATGGAGTAAACACAGTTCTTGATCATGTTGAATTCTGTTGTTGGCTTGACCTGGAAGAGATATCTCCAGAAAGTTGAACCACTTGTGAATACTGTCCTGATGTCATATGGACTACATATCTTTTGGATCCTTTCTGCTAGTCCTTTGATATAGGGCAGACATACTGTGGTGAGTTTTCGGGTATTGTCCTCTATCCTGGTTTCTTGGAGCCGATGTTATGCACTCTGGATAGTTGTTACGATGGAGGTTGTGACTAATCATTTCTTCTTGATATGCATCAGTATCACTACAAATGGTTTTTGCTTGATCTTGTAAGCAATGGACTATTCCTTTCTTTACTGTATATGGATGATGGGAGTTGAAATTGAGGTATTGTCTGAAGATGGGCTTACTAAGCACAGATGACCGGACTCCTTGCTCTGTGCATGTTACTAATACATCGAGGAAGAGTAATCGTTATCTTGCTCTTTCTCCATGATGAACTGTATAGATGGTCGGATTGAGTTCATGTGATCATGTAATGTCTGAATATCTTCCTGATGAGGCCAGAGAATGAATGTGTCATCTACATATCTAAGCTACATAGAGGGCTTTAGTGATGTAGATCCTAATGCCATTTCTTCAAAGTATTCCATATATATGTTAGCCAATACTGGTGATAACGGCGAATCCATAGCCAGTCCTTCTTGTTGGTATATATCAGTTCCCATCACAAAATAGGTTGTCACCACATAGAAAGTCAACATTTCCATTAGATTATCTATCATGATACAAGTGTGTTCTTCCAACAAGGGATCTGTGGCCAGTTTACCCCATACAGTAAGTGTCTCATCAGTAGGTACCTTTGTAAACAGACTTACTACATCCAAACTCACCATCTGGTTGGATTGAATGAGGGCATCACAGATTCTCTCCACTAAGTGGGCTGAATTCTTAACATATGAGGAGGACTTACCAGTTAAAAGGTTAGATATTAAAAAAAAAAAAAATATGAATATGAAGAAGGCCGGAGGACATATTGGCCGAAATGTTGTGGAAATAACAATAAAGATGAAGACAATAGTCCGAAAACCCTTAATGACAATAATTCTGGACTCAACAGGAAATGACCATTTATCCCTGAGCCATTTGGCATGCAGGATAG
Organism: Sepioteuthis lessoniana; assembly: GCA_963585895.1. Classification (NCBI taxonomy): domain Eukaryota; kingdom Metazoa; phylum Mollusca; class Cephalopoda; order Myopsida; family Loliginidae; genus Sepioteuthis; species Sepioteuthis lessoniana. Next base: position 164,699,962 of record OY757904.1, read on the forward strand.
TGACTGAAGCTTCCAGCATCATTTTCCACCTGTTTTTCCATGCCAGTCATTCTCATCTTTTAAACTAAGAATGTCAAACATGTGACCTGCAGTTATGTTTTAGACTACAACTCAATTTTATTTTGAAATTTTTTTATTTTAATATTGACTTAAATTTGTTTATAGCAATTATTAAAGTTTATTATTAACCATTAAGAGCTAAAGAAACTAAGGTACACACACACACACATACACCTGCACAGAGAAACATGAACTTTCTACAACAGAACTGAATTTTTTGCTATATTAGAACCATGTTTACAGTAGAAGGGATATGCCAAACACACACACACACACTTTGCTAAAAGCAATTCAGCTTCACAAATTATTTCAACTATTATGCCAAATCAAAGAAAAGCTGATGTCGAATGTAAAATAATGCAAACAAAAAAACAAAACAAAAATGGATAGATTCATTTTTTTTGTAGGAATGTACTTACTTTGACCTATTCTAGAAAGTTTTTAGGAATAACTGCCCTTATCTGGCTCTTAAAGACAAAAAGATTTCACACACCAACTTTGAAACCAAAGATTTACTTGCCTGGTAGGATGAAATGATAATATAGTTCTATATAATAGAAATTTTTACAATAACTTCCCTCCTCTCAGCAAATGGAGGTTTTGTCTTCCTTGAAAAGCTGTATTTAACACAAAACTAGAACAGATACAACACTCTGGTCTCGGATGACTTTGATTCCTGCTGACCCCAGTAATTAGAGTAATTACATAGAAAAAGAAAAAAAATGATGAGGTATAGAGTCATGATTTACGTAATTAATAGACTTCATATAAAGAATATTTTTCTGAAAGCATACCACCCAACACACTTTTGAAGTTGTGATTTCAGAGTTCAAATCACTTTTCATAATGAAATTCTATTTCTGTTATTTATCATCAAGACAGCACAGGGGGTATAGTGGCTAATGTGCTGAGTACAATATTGTAGTAAGCAAGTTCAAATACCAGTCATGTCATTACATTCACTTTCAGACTAATTCTCTTGGAAAAGATATGAACTATCTTATTCCACCTCAAGCTATGAGTTAGATAGCACAACAACTGTCCTCCTACAAGGATAGATTTGACATTAAATAATCCACAAAGCTTGATATGCCATTAAACAAAGAAACTGAACCACACCAAGCTAGCAGAGATTCTTTTAATTCTCACCATACAGTGTCCATACAGAGCTGGAGAATACATTTTTGCTGGTTAGCCAACACTAGTGTCCATGTGTAAGAGTCCAAAAGAGAATGTTGCTGTTGAATTTATTATTTCTTCTCTAGCAGTTCCCCCTGCAAATCTTACTTGGATAGTTTATTTAATTTACTAAGCTTTTTGTTTAGATGTAGCACAAGGCTGCATGAATGGGGCACCCAATGAGAATCGAACTCACTCGTGTAGGTTTGCTAGTCTAACATGCTAACCATTACACCACCCGAGGTGCCCAAATCTTACTTGGATAGTTTATGAGATGTAAGTGGTCATAGAGCTTGTGGTTTTTTTGTAGGTTGCTTCTTCCCTAATTTGTTCAAGACATTTGTGTAGTTCGCATCTAGCTTTTTCTCTAAGCATTTCACTGACAGGACAACAGCTCAGAAATTTTATTTCATTACAGTGATCAGATTTCCATATGGTTGTTAACCTTTCAATAGTAGTACATGATTTACCTATGTGTATGTTAACATCGCTTCCAGTAGATGAGATATTACCACCATGGTATGTGAACTGACCAACTAATTTCAGAGGTTTGCCTTTTAATGAGATGGTGGCACCATTTTGATTAAAACACATGAACTGTTTTATTTGAGTTCACATAAAAATAAATGCTTCTTGCTACCTACACCAGGCTATGCAGATTTGGCTTAAGCAGGCATATTTGCAAAACTCACAAGATCATTCAAAATCATCACTATTAGTACTACCTACATATTTATCTTTAAAAGAATATTATCAGTACTAGTCCTGCTTATCGGATAGAGTAGAGTTACTACAATAGCCAGCAAGATGCATTGGATTAGCTCCTTCACTTAGCAAGAATCAGTCCTTAAGCAAGAAGCCAAAATACCAATATTCTGAAGAGGTGCTTAATCCAATAACCCTGTAAATTTCAATGACAACTGGTATGAGCAACAACTTGTTTAACAGTTTCTAGCAATGCTATTTTTCTCACATTTTTCAGTTTTACCGTCTTTCATCTCTTAATAAACATGTTAACTACATACTGGCATTCTGAGTGTATAATGAAGATAAAAGCATTTATTCTTATTGCAGCATTTAAAATAAGAATATTTCAACATAACAAATAACAAATATGATAGAATAATTTTAAAAAATTTGATCAAATTACATACATTTCTTTTGACCCAGTCTCAAATCACATATATAGTGTTTACTGTTCGATCATGAATTTCCTTGAGGTTTAATATATCGAGAAAGAGAGTGAGCATCATAAATTTAAATTAATTTTCTTAATTTCAAATAGTAGTCATTGTTATGAATTACCATCATCCCTAAGTTGAGAAAGAGTTATCTCTATTGAATAGGGGAGGCAACCATGTATTGATGAACTTACTTCTGAGGGAGTATTCTAACGCTTAATGAATAATTCATCTTTCTGATTAAAAATAGTGAATAGTGATTAAATGTTAAAAACAAACGAAATCAACTGCAAACGTCTGTATAATATTCATGAAAGCAGCTTCTTCCAGGCAGCGGTCACATCGATACTGCTATATGGATGCACTACATGGACGCTAACAAAACGGCTGGAGAAGAAACTGGATGGCAATTACACAAGAATGCTGCGTGCAATCCTGAACAAGTCCTGGCAGCAGCACCCCACAAGACACCAACTGTACGGCCACCTGCCCCCTATCACGAAAACTATTCAAGTTAGACGAACCAGACATGCAGGACACTGCTGGAGAAGCAGAGATGAACTCATAAGAGATGTACTCTTATGGATCCCCACACATGGCCGCGCAAAAGCAGGACGACCAGCTCGAAGTACATTCAGCAGCTATGTGAGGATACAGGCTGTTGTCCTGAAGACCTACCTAGGGCGATGAACGATAGGGAGGAGTGGCGAGAGAGGGTCAGGGATATCCGTGCTACCAGCGCGATATGATGATGATGTATAAACAGATTATAAACAAGTTATTTTCTTTTAACCGAGTTAAAAATCTATATCTACAGTAATTGTATTTTGGTGGGGATGATTAGTCAGTCTGATAATTTTAACTGGCTATCTACCAACTAATCATTAATTCCAATACTCTTTTTCACTTATAGCACAAATACATTAGGTTAATTTCAACAAAAAGTTCTTAACTGTATAAAAGGGGATGCATTGCCATTAGATATTCATATCAAGTATGATAGTATAACTTCATTTGTTTAGGAATTAACCCTTCTATCTGGACGTACTAAAATAAAAAAAATAAAAAAACAAATTTCCTTTTCATCAAAATGAAAATTTTCAATAAATATACTTGAATTCCTTGAATAACAGGAGAGAACAGATGTAACCATAACAAGAAATTATCAGCTAAATCACTTAATACAAATACACTAAAGAAAAGTCATTCAAAAAATAGAAAATTTAATAACTTTACAAGCTTCAGTTAAAATAATAATTAACCTTGCCTGTATATTCACTCCTAATTCATGTCAAAAGTTGAAAAAATAAAGTAAGACATTTTTTTCAAGACTTTTTTGTTTTTGTTTTATTGTCCACATGACAGTTGGTTGCACAAGTAGTGTTGGCCCTGACAGGAGTGCCAATGATACAGATGAAAAATCAATACAAATGGAGCCACAGTTCACATAGAGAAAGCATTCAAACATGGCAACTAAAAAAAAAAAAAAAAAAAAAAAAAAAAAACACCACCCAATAAATAATGGGTGAAGCATGAGATTTGGAGGTGGGGAGAGAAAAAAAAGTAAAAAAGCATGTTATGTTAAGTATTAAAATTATATTAACTGAAGCTATTTTATTGTTCAGCTTCTGGATTTTCAGGAGCCTTTGGAGCAGCAGGAGTGCTGGAATCTTTGTCCCCTTTCTTTACACCAGATACAATATCATCAATACGCAAAAGTAAGATAGCAGTCTGGAGGAAAAACAAAACATTGAAGATTATAGAAGTTTCATAAGCACCTTTTGTGTGTTAAATCAATCATTAATAGAACTAAACATTACTCAGCCCTTTTGGATAAATTTTATAATTCAATATATTATAGGCTTCCTCTTAATGAATATATATTCATAAAATAACAAATAATCCAAGTATAAATTTATCTTAGGTAATTCTTAAATTAATGTAATGAGTTTTATAAGAAAATGTATTTGATTTAAATAAATAAGTCAAATTTAGCTGAGCTTTTTTTCTTATTAGTTTCAGTTACAATTTCAAAATTTCAAGTTCTAAAAAAAAAAAAAAAAAAAAAAAAAAAAACTTCATAGTATCTAATTTAAAGAAAAAAAAACTTACTTCAATTGCTGTTTTGAAAACTTGAGCACGCACAGCATATGGCTCCCAAATGTCTAATTGCTTCATGTCAACAATTTCACCTGTTTCTCCATCAACACCCCAAGTGGTGTTATTAGGTTGAGCATGTTTAGCCTAATAAAAATTAGAAGTTTTTTAACATTTAAAAATACATAAACTTTTATGAAATAATCAAAATCAATCAGACTGAATCAAAATTGCAATTTTTCTGTAAAACTCTTGAACAATTCAATTTTAATAATAATCAATTTTGACTTACCCTAAGTGCTGTCAAAGTACGGATAGTGCTAGCACCACAGTTCTGAATCAAAGTCAAAGGCAACACTTCTAATGCCTTAGCAATAGCTCGATATGGCCACTGGTGGACACTTGTTATACTCTTAGCTTTCTCATTCAAAGCCTAAAAATTAAAATATCAAAATAAAATTGTTGTGTATGCATGCCCGGGTACTAAATGAAATTATATCGTCAAAACTGCTTCTTCTCACCCCAAACAAGTTTCTGAGTTGCCTACTACATAACTTGAGAAAGGTAGTGATTTTTTTTCCTAATAGGTTAACTAATCAACATATCCTGCTTACCAAAAAAAAGCTTAGAAAAGATAAGATTGAAAAGAAATAACTGTTTTATAATGCTTTTTTTTTGTTAATAAGTAATAAGAGCTTTCATAAAATTTTATAAGCTTTTATAATTATTCTCTAGTAATGATATCAAATTTAATCTTCTTGTAAATTGAACCACTCACTGAAAATAAAAATGAACTAAATTTTTCTCAAAGATAAGATCAATATACAAATGGGACAACTTACTTCACAAAACTGAATCTTCAGTTTTTACATTAACTTATTTTTCTTTTTTAAATTCTAAGGTTGCATTGTACTATATTGAGTACAGAACCTTATGACAGGGTTTGACCACAGAGTTAAGATTCATTCAATGGTGGTAACTGACAGGTGAGAAATTTTGAGCCAGCATGTGAACTGAACAAAAAAGAAAAACTAACAATTTGGAATCACAAATTCATGTTAATTGATCGGATGAAAGAAGTCACATGTTTCAAAAACAGAAAAAGGAAGAGTTTGAGTTTTTTCCCTTTCTTGAGTTAGTTTGAGTTTTGAGAACTACTGAAACAAATTTAAAAGTCCTAACATTTCTTTTAAAGTGAGGATTCACTGAAATGAAGTAGATGCAAAGAGTTTTTCCTTCCTATGAATGACAGAAATTCACATAAAAGACCAACATGTTACAATATTCATTTTTATACATTATTTGTTTTTAATGAACCAAATTAAAAAAAAAAAGAAAACAAAAAAAAAAGGATTTATTTCAATGCTATTTAGCTTAAATTCCACAGAATTTCTACAAGTACAATTTGTCTATGCCAATAAGAGATTGGTTTGTTCATCCATTATAGAAACGAATATGGTTACAGATAGTATATTTATCAATACCAATAAGGATAAAATTTTATTTTGTTCCAGAAATCCAAAGCTAAATATTACATTAAACAAATTCTTAGAAAAAAAACATTCAGAATAATATTCTTTAAAATAAAAAATCATTAATTCTAATTTAATTGATAGACTTTTTCATTCAATTTATATTTATTCTAATAAATATTTTCCTTCATAAAATGCTAGTGTTTTGTATTTTTTAATATATATAATAAAATGATTACTTTTCTCTACTCAATAAAACATTCTTCGCAATAAATATTGCAGTAAAGAATTTTTAAAATTAATATCTCACAAAATACATATTTGTAATCTAAAATTATAAATCAAAATAAAAAAAAAAAGTTAGTTCTTACTACTACTAATTTATTCATGTTCAACATACAGGAAGATTTTTATCTTTTTAAAATCAATTTAATTTAAAAAATAATTTAATTATTTATAAAACAACTAATTTTTAAATCTAAAAATTTAATGAATAGCATATATTTTTATATTATTTATTTATTAAATTGAGTAGGTAAAAACATGATTTTTTTCAAAGGTAGACAAAAAAAAAGGATTTTTTAAAATTTCATTATACGTGTTTCTTTAAAATATTTATACAAAATATGCTATTTTGTTAACCACAAATAAATTCAGAATAATCAAAGTTTCAGAATTTCATTTCTAAAAGTTTTTTTTCCATGAATAATAATATTCATACATTGATACTCATTATTTCATTTGACATTTAATAATAATAAAATTAAGAATAAAAAATATTCATTTTTATTTTAAAAAAGAAAGAAAAAATTTCTATATTGGGAAATTTATAACCTATCTGCAAGGCACAGAAGCAGATGAGATTCATGCTTGCCTAAAATCATACCACCTGTGGTAGCATGTTTCAACATTGACTCTTTCAACAAATATAAAAATCATGCTTTCTGGAGACCAACTATCACACCAGTTAGCAGGAAATCTATTAAAACTTGCTGAAGGATAGATATGTAATGCTTGATATCAATGGTACTTAATGGTATTTAATTTAGGTCAAATAAGCACATTAGTTACATCAGTTGAAGACTCAAAATCATAGTTATTTCCTAAATTTCTATATCATTATAAGAATCACAAGTGGTTATGTGAAAGTGTTTTGCTGTAAATGAAGAGAATTACCTTCTGCAATCTATTCTAACACATTCTCATATTTATAAATCTATTGATACTGTTGCTGATCAAGATGAAATGATCAACTACTCTACTGAGTTTCTAAATTCATTTGAACCCTCAGGACTATCTTCACCTAGACTAGAACTGGAAGTTGGAGCTCCAATAATATTGCTATGAAATTTGAATCGGCCTCAACTTAGTACCAAACTTGTCACATGTTATCGAAGTCACTATTCTTATAGATTGTGGCAAGGGAGATGTTTTTATTCCAAGAATTCCTCTGACAACAATCAGTAATACCATTTCAGTTTAAGAGACTGCAGTTTCCCATACAACTTAGTTTTGCTATGTCTGTCATAAGTCACATTAAATTTGACTAAAAAATAAAATTGCTTATTTCTTTTTAGTAAAGGATTTCTTCTAAGAGTTATTGACTGAATTTTTGCTTGTATATACTAAAATAAAACCAACCATTAGAAATCCATAATATCAAGCAAATAGCAAAATTAAATTTTTAAGATCAATATGTAAATTAGTATTACCAATAATTCTAAACTGCTATTTGGTTGTATATATAAATACAATTACATGTTATTAGTAGCTAGATAAGACCAACAGTATTAATAATATAAAACAATTTTTTAAATTAAGATTTAAATAATAAAATCAAGAAGAATCTGACATAAATAAGGGAATTGTTTACAGATACATAATTTCCATTAGAAGATAATCCTTCAGTGTTTCACAATTAAAACGTAAGAAACTAAGCTAAAAAAGGTAGAAAAATACAAATGACCAGTGATATATTTAGATATACCTAAGAGGTATTTTGCAGCTTCTTTTAAGTGAAAAGATGGAAGTTAAACTTAATTTATCAATGAATCCAACTTAAAAATTAGACTTTTTCACTTTTTTTCTAAAGCATAAGAAAAAAATATAAAGGGTTTGGTATTATCCTTAGTCCAAGCATCAGCTTGGAAGTAGGAGGAATCTTCTGGGTGACTAATGTATATCTTGAGCATATGTTCAGGTATAAATATTTAATATAGATTTAAATCAATGAACTATGCAAATTACAAATGATTATTATCAAACAAAAACTTACATGTGCTAAGGACATTTCTGTTGCACCTCCACCAGGCACTAAAATTGGTTCCTGAATAACATTTCTAGCAACATTTAAAGCATCCTGCAAGTTTCTCTCAACTTCATTAAGAATATCTTTGCTAGCACCTCTCAACAAGATGGTACAGGCTTTTGGGTCCTTGCAATCAATCAAATATGTAAAGTATCTGGAAAAAAAAGTAGACAGTTTTGAAATAACAAATTAATGAAGACCAAAATAAAGAAGTGAGAAGTTAAACATTTTTCCAATATGGAGTACTAACCTTAAATCAGATTAATTAGTCTCCATTTGAGCTGCCTTAATCTGTCAAGCCCATAAGTCTTATATAATTATAGTCACACTATTTTGATTTCTATTTTTATAAATGCACATAAAATGTTTGAGTTTTATGGCATATCAACCTTTATAAGTTATTTAATGCCAAATCCATTTTTATACGAAACTGTTTTATTTCAAACAATTCAGTTTAACATAAGTACACAGTTTAATTGTCAAAAACATTTTTATTTCAAGCTTTTCAGTTTAGTCAAACAGTTCTAATTCAAACAATTCAGTTTAGTATAAATATAGTTTTTGTTTACACAGTTAAACATCAAAACAGCTCTATTTCAAACAATTCAGTTTAGTGCAAGTACAGTTTAAATGTCAAAAACAGTTCCATTTCAAGCAATTCAAGTTAGCATAAGCGTGCAGTTTAAATGTCAAAACAGTCCTATTTCAATCAATTCAGTTTAGCATAAGTACACAGTTTAGTTTTATTTGACCCATAGATAGGACCCTATCAGGTGCTACCACTCCAAGCCAGAGTGGACCTGGGAGTGATAGCAATGAAGGGATACTACATATTCCACAAGGCTCCAGCATTACTGGAACCTCACCATCAGATTGTTTAGTGTTGTATCAAGGACAATTGAGGAGGTGGGCTTACCCCTCTGCAGAGAAGCATTTAGTCTATTCAACAGTCCCAGCTGACTGGGCAACATGAAATATTTTCATTCATTTGTAGTATCATATAAGTCTTAAGATAGATATCAGCCAAAAATCTATAACAACAAGACTTTTTTTACAAAAGCAAGCAATAAATTATAAGTTTAAAGACTAAATGCAGTTAATGAAAAAAAATTCAACTCACTCATCACCAATTTTCTTGATTTCAAAGAGACCACAGTCAGTACCAATATCCTCTTCTTTAATTTCCTCAGTTCTGCTAACTATGGTTGCTCCACAAGCTCTGAAAACAAAGAAAAAAAACATTTCAAGACTGAACTATAAGAATTTAAGTTTTCAGAAAAATAAATTCCTAATTAAAAACAAGTAAAATATTAACCTGAGAATCTATTTTTAGAATTGTCAATGCACCAATTATACAAAAAAAATCCCAAAATTGTTTCTGGTAAATGAATTTTGAAAATTAAAACTCTCAACAGGTGATTAAACTTGATATTGTTATATTGTGGTGTGATGAGTTACAAGAACAATATTGTGCTTTCACTCAATGAGGAACAATATTAATAATAGCAAAGTAACAGAAGATAGAAAAGGCAAACCCTAAAGCAAAAATATAAGCCTTGAAGTTGTAATTTACTACAAAAAACAGAATAAGAAAGGCAAGCTTGACAAATAGTGGCAACTATACTACATAGTGATCAAGAAGTTGAATCCAACACCATACAGAATAAGAGACCAGCTAATGAACTCAGAAGCAGATGGAAAACTGAAAAATGGGATATTTACAATACAGACTGATCGATATGCAAAGCAACATAAGCTATGCCTGTAGACTGACAGATCCAAGAGATATGAATGGAAAGCATAATAGCTATCTGGTGAAAAAATGTTGATGCCAGACCCGATGCTTCAATGGTAGAAAACCACATCAGGAAGCTGATGAACATATGATTTGTAAATATTCTGCTAATAATATTTTTAACAAGCTTGAGCTTATTTTTCATCACAGCCAAATGATTTCAAATATCTTTATCCAATATGTAAAGAAAAAAAGGGAGTCGGAATCCTTCTCGCCAACTCTGCTACTCGCACAAACTCTCAGAATAACACGACTCTGAAACTCGCACCAACTCCTCTTAGCTCAATGTCTGCTCTCTGCTCTCAGAATAACACGACTGATGTCCTTGCCAATTTGGTCTTTTTATAGCCTCTTTTTCACCTCATATGCAAATTAACGCTATTCGTATATAAAGAGTCCACAAACTCACATTCCTCTTTTTCTTTTCCTGACGGTCAAACGCAGACGTGATGTGAGTAATTTATTCTATTACATTTTAGACCACACGCCCCCATGATCATTAATGATCACTTCACAGTACATACTCCTGTGCCCAGATTGGCACAGCACATTCTCTCTGCGGTCTTTGTATTGCCACCAGTTCATCTTCATTGCCCTCTGGCCCAGCACTTATATCGTTGTCTACGTGGACCACACACCTCAAATCTAAAATATGCTGTAGCATTCCATCGACACTCAAATTGTTAGGGGATTGTACATCAGTAATCACTCCTCTTCCCCATTGCGTCGTACATCATGCATTCAGTGGTTTCACCCAAACCCCATCTCCTATTTGGATTCTGGCTGGTCCCTGCTCATCGATTTCTTGGTATGTATCTCTTGGGTGCCTCCATTCATAGTTAAAAACTGATCTATGCAGCACTGTGTCATCTCTCTGTCCGACCTTGAGAGCCATGTTGTACCAGAATGTGGCCTCTTCAGGTGATTCCCCCCCACTCAGCTATTGCTTTCACCGTACGATGATGTCGCTCCACCATTCCATTTCCTCCAGGCGTATAGGCTGTCCTGTAATAGCTTCTTATCTTCCATTTTTTAGCATCATCTGGAAAATTTCTGAGCAAAAAACAGTGCCATTTTCCATTATCACCTCCATTACTGGACCACGTTCAAGCATCACCTTTTCCAATTCCTCTGCTGATGCTGATTCTGCATGTAAGTCCCTCCATATCACCAGTCTACCAGGTCCACAGTCAATCATTGACAAGTATGCTCCCCCACAATAGTGTGTTATGTCGATAGCTAATCTTGTCTAATTCTTCGAAGTCCTAATTTCCCCAGGATTATGTATATTTGGAGCGGGATCGATAGATTGACATCAGACACAATTCTTAACCACCTTCTGAACCTCTTCCCGTTTTATACGTGGATCAACTTTCCGCACCAAATATAATGTTCTTTCCACTTCCATGTGGTGCATGCCATGCAACTCTTCTAGTTCTCCAATTCCTAGACAGCATACCAGGACCTCTTCTTTCTCAACTAACCACTGTTTTTTTTATCCATGTTAGCGCATCTGCCTTGTTTCTCTCTGATGGCACAAACACTGCCTTTATTAGCAGTTTAAATTCAGATATCAACTCTCCAAGTATCCCTAATCCCCGCTTTACAATCATTTCTTCAGCACCCTTTGTTCGTATTCTTCCACTCTCCTCCATTGTAGAGGTCACCCAACTTAGTACCATGGCTGAATCCATTCTTATTTCGATTTCTCTCAATCCCCATTTTATGGCTAAATTGATGCCTTTCAGAACAGCATCTAACTCAGCCACGTTAATATGATTATAATCATTTTTTTTCCCCTCAACCATGTTGCATCCTCCGCCACCAAACTGCCAATCTCCACGACTACACCTGTCACAATACTGCTTGCATCACACCACACCTCTCCTATTTTTTTTTTCAGGTATGTGCCAAGCTCTGGTAACACGGTCTTTCTTTTCTACATCAACTAGAATTTCCAGTTTTACAATCAACTCTGCCCTTCCAATCTACTCCACTAGCTCTTCTTTTTACATAACTACATGCCAGTCATAGCCATCCAGCAACTGGATAGTGCCCCAACAATTTGCCACAGATAGAAAATAACTCCCGTCTACTTATTTCTCCCTCTATCTCTGAGATCTTGTTGCCTCTTCTGAATATCAGCTTTCCCCTCTTGTTCATAAGCTTAAGGCCCAGTGCCGCTCCTCCATCCAGGGATTCTGGTGATTTTGCTGTTAGCCCAAATCCTTTCAGATGTTCCACAACCTCTTTTGTCGATATCTTTGTTACATCCACCATTATATCATCGATGTACGAATTGGTGGCCTCTTGTTTTGCTTCCTTTCTTCAACACCGTTTTTAACACAGCTGCCATAATCTTTGGCGCGACATTAAGTCCAAATCCTAACCATGTCAGGCAATAAATTTTTCCTTTATAGCTGACCAGCTGGTAACTGCTGTAGTGCCACAGATACATCATCTGAAAATCCTGAATGCAAGTTTAGCAGTATGGTCCAGCCCTATCCCTACATATCCTGCTAGTCCAGCTAATCTTTTGATTGTATTGGCATAGACATCAACTGATTCTACTGTCCACTTGAATTGTTTCAGCTTTTCATATGCCTCAAAAGGCCCTTCAGTGAATGCCATCACTAGTCTCATCGCTATCTGTTCTGCCCATACTTGGTCTTCATTTCTCATCTCAAGGTAGAGAGCAAGTGCATCTCCATGCAGAAAGATTGGAATGAAATTCGCAAGGTCTTGCACTTTTTGTAGCTTAGCTACCAGTTTCACCTTTTTTATCCACCTGACTATATCACCTTCTCCACTGAAAGGTGGTATAACATCCTTGCCCAACCTCAGTAGCCCTGATTCCATGATCTCTTTGAGCCGAAATAGCTTGTAAAGAAAAAAAGGGGGTCGGAACTCCTTCTCACCAACTCTGCTACTCACACTAACTCTCAGAATAACACGACTCTGCAACTCACACCAACTCCTCTTAGCTCAATGTCTGCTCTCCGCTCTCAGAATAACACGACTGATGTCCTTGCAAATTTGGTCTTTTTATAGCCTCTTTTTCTCCTCATTTGCAAATTAACGCTATTTGTATATAAGGAGTCCACAAACTCACATTCCTCTTTTTTCTTTTCCCGAAAGTTAAACGCAGACGTGATGTGAGTAATTTATTCTATTACATTTTAGGCAACACAATACAAATCATTCTATTCACTTTTAATCATCTGTTTGCACACAGTCAAACAGTCTTGAACACAGCTATGTACCAGCAACAATTCAGCATCAGTCATTAGTTTGCACACATTTAAATAAATATACAGGATATGTGAGAGATTAGTTTGTCAGTAATTTTGTTTTTACTTTTTAAGTGGATGTTTTGTAAGTAACATTTAAAAAAAGGATTGAGCTCATTTGTTTGCACACAGCTAAATGGTTTCAAGTCTCATAGTTATTTGTTATACCTTCCAGATCGAGGTTGGCAACTATGTAGTCAGTGTCGCTGTCCATTCTTTCTATACTATATGATCTTTGTAGGGATTTCGTTGATCCCTGAGCATTGGACTTTTTATCTATTCCCATAGGTGACTTGGTTCTTGATGGTGAAGAGACTGCATCGAATTTGGTGGAAGGCAGTTTAAATGTGCCTCCTGGTCTTTCACTGATCACTTCTGTGTTCATATGTACTCTTCCAGCCAGGCCTGTGCTTTTTGTTTAAGTTGCCCCAGCTTTTTGATTGTGGGCATTGAGTCTATTTCAATTTCCATTTTAAATTTGTTTTTAGTTTCTAGGGGGGGGGTGATTTTTTTTCTTTTTCCTTTGATTTTGAAGTTGATCTATGTCTACTTTTGGTAGCTTGCGTTTCATTTTTTTGGTAGGATTTGTTGTTTCATTTTCTGTGGGGCTGTCTTTGGTATTTATTTTTTTATGAAATCTCTTTTAGAGTTTTATGGTGTCTGTTTTGATGTGGGTGGTTGTTTCATCAAAATCTTCTATGGTTGTTTCAACAGGAACTATGTCCATTGGGCTGAATCTGTTGGACAATGGGATTGGTTCATTTATTAGTGTTTTTTGTTTGGATTTTTTTTTTCTTTGTTTAGGGTTTTTTTTCCTGATTTTGGTTGTGTGTGTTACATTTATCTGAAACTGTTAAAATGTGTTCCTTGATTGTCTCTTTTGTGATCGTTCTTAGTATTTCTATTAGATTTTTTAATTCATTAATCAGTTTGTTCAGTTCTTCCTGTTTTGGTTTTGTATCTTCCTTTTCCTCATTTCCTTTTTTATGCATAACTGGGTTGTTCTTATGTTTGTTCTACTATTTTTCTGGCCTCGGGGAATGAGATGTTTCTTGTGCATTTTATTTCTGTAATTCTTTTTTCTTTTTTCCACATTTCACATTCCCGTGAATACGCAGGGTGTTCTCCTGTGCAGTTGATGCAGTTAAAAGGATTTTTACATTCTAATTCCGTGTGATTTGAAGTTTCCACATTTTGCACATATTGGTGGTCTAGTGCATTTATCTTTAGGATGTCCATATTTTTGGCATCTTAAAGGGTTTGGTATGTAAGTTTCTATTTTTGTATTTATGTAACATATTCTAATGCTGGTTGGAGTTGTGGGTTTATTAAATGTTACTATGTATGTGTTTGTGTCTATTGATTCTTGTTTCTTTGTGCATGGAAATTCTCCTCACATCTGTTATGCCTTGTGGTTTAAGATGTAGTCTTATTTCAAGGGAACACAATGCAAGGTCTGGGGATTTTATAACTCCTTTCGAGAAGTTTAGGGTTGGGAGAGGATATGTTTTTATGTTTAGTTTTTTAAATTGTTTTCATTTTAGTATTTTTTCTGTTTTTGATTTGTTTTTGTATAATAATGGTGTTGTTCATAGCTTTTTTTTATATTGATTGGTTTACAGTGTGTTTCCATTGTTTTTTGAATTAGGAATGGGGATAGTTTGGTGATTGGGGTTTCTTCTATTGGTTCAAGTACAATGAATTGATAGAAGTTTTTATCCGTTTTGTGTTCACTTTCTGATTCTGAGAGGGGTCTTTTTATTTTTTTTGTTTGGGTTATATTTTCATACGCTATAAAGAAAGTCTGTGTTTCATTGACTATGCTCTCCACCCACCACAGAGTCCCATATGGCTACAGGGCTACATAGTTAATATACTCATGCTGGTGGTAGACAACTTAATTTTGTCCCTGGGTTTTCATTCCCAAGATAATTACTCACCCGGAGACAGAAAGGAGTATAGGTCTTTCCTCAGCATGATTGACCCTACAGCCATCACCCTCTAATTCAGATTTTGCAAAAATCTGAAAGAGAACTGACATGACCAGCTGATTGATCAAATCGGACCTCCAAAACTGCCCGTCTACCCCAGTAAGGGCCAAAATGGAGTATTGCAAGTCACATGACCTCTTTGGTTGCCAGATCAAGGACTGCTCAGCCACCAGGATCCCGTCCTTAAGCATTACGGGTCACCACCCATGACCAACAGGTAGCCTTAGTGAGTGCGGTTTACCCCTCTGCAGAGGTGCAGTCGGCGCATTCTACAGCCCCAGCCTACTGGGTGGAGATTAAGAAGAGGGAAGAGAGATATACATAGCCATAGTGTACTTGTTCAAATGGACAATATGATAAACAAAAATAATGAGGAAAGAAATATCAATTAGACAAGGTTATGTGAAAACAAATTAAACACAGGAAACATGAAAAAAAATCTGAATCAATATACTGCAGGGATCTCACAAAAAATAGACCATTTATATCTAAAACTCACAAAAATCTCAAATTTTGTCTTATAGTTACCACGAATGCAAAAGTTCCCATTTTCTCAGATGA
Source organism: Sepioteuthis lessoniana (assembly GCA_963585895.1). Classification (NCBI taxonomy): domain Eukaryota; kingdom Metazoa; phylum Mollusca; class Cephalopoda; order Myopsida; family Loliginidae; genus Sepioteuthis; species Sepioteuthis lessoniana. The sequence goes on from OY757904.1 coordinate 164,715,896, forward strand.
TTATAACCACTCAATTCCTGTTCAGAAACTTCTACGCATATTAAGTAAATGAAAATTTCAAAATATAAAAAGAGAATCCAAGTTAGAATGATGTATGCAGCATTTAAAGGTAACCCTAACACAGTTATCTCTTGCTACAGTCCTATCAATGCCATTGAGGAAACAGACACAATCACTTATAATGAGCTATTTTCCCTTGTTCAATACATTCCCAAATACATTATAATCATCAGTGGAAACATGAATACTCATTATATGAGCATTCATGTCTCTATGTTTCACATAAAGACAGAAATAATAAATTCGGCTACACGACTTGCTAAACAAAAATAGTGAATATCATGCAGATTTTTCACTCAAGAACACTGTAGCTTACCTTAACACAAAATTCCAAAAAAGAGGGGAAACTATGGGCCACCACCTACCCAAATAATTCTAAAGCACAACTAGATTATATATTCCTAAGCAAGAAGTGGATAAATAGTGCTTTCTACTATGAGCCATACTCCTCTTTTGCAGAAGTACTTTCTGATCACAGAATCAACTTGGCAAAGATTCACCCGAGTTAATACAAAAATAAGAAACAAACATTTAAAGTTTTACTATATTACTGGTCCTCACTCACCAATAGTGATATTTTATATATATATATATATATATATATATATATATATATATATATATATATATATATATATATATATAGTAACTGTAAGAATTAAGTTTGATACTCTTCAGGAGACATCTGAAAGACATACTCTGAATGATGAATATGAAAACTTTATTACTGTCCATAAAGAAGCAGCAGCTTGGTACATACCAACCAAACCAAGAGCCAGATGTAGAGTTAATAGCAGTTAGGAAAAAATGAGATGACATAAAAAAACATCCTTAAATAAAAGAAACCAAACAAATGCCAATGCACAAAAACTCAAGTCCAGAGAGAACAAACATACACCAAAATCAACTAGAATATATTTAAGGCCAAATCAATAAAATCAGAAATATGGTAGATAGATAATCATGATTAGCATGGCAGACAAAGTCAGCAGAGGTAAAAGCACCTTCAGAGCAAAACTAGAAGATGCCAGCCTAGAAGAAAGACTACAGAAGTAGAAAGAGTAATTCAAGAATCTGTTTGTAAAACTACCTTAAGTCACTGATTAACCCATCAAAAAATTATTAATAGATAGATATTAGCAAATGATCTCCCCAAAGAAACTGTTACTACTTTAATCATCATCATCATGTCGTGCCGCTAGCAGGGATATCCGTGACCCTCTCTCGCCACTTCTCCCTATCGTTCATCGCCTCCGGCAGGTCTTCAGGGCTACATCCTGTACCCTCACATAGCTGCTGTATGTATGTTCGAGCTGGTCGTCCTGCTTTTGCTCGGCCATATGTGGGGGGGGGTTCCATAGGAGTACATCACTTATGAGCTCATCCCTGCTTCTCCAGCAGTGTCCTGCATGTCTGGTTTATCTAATTTGGATAGTTTTCGTAATGGGACGCAGGTGGCCGTATAGTTGGTGCCTTGTGGGGTGTTGCCGCCATGACTTGTTCAATATTGTTTGCAACATTCTTGTGTAATTGCTGTATAGCTTCTTCTCCAGCCATTTAGTTAGCGTCCAAGTAGTGCATCCATACAGCAGTATTGATACGACCACTGCCTGGAAGAAACTGCGCTTCATTTTATCAGTCTGGTCTGATTTCCATATGAGCGATAGCCTATCAATAGCTGTTCATGCCTTCATTAGCCGCATGTCGATGTCTTTTTCGGTTGATGAGACACTGCTTCCTATGTAGGTGAACTTGTCAACCAGTTTCAAAGAGCTTCCGTCTAGTGTGGAAATTTCGCTTGTTTGATTATAGAACATATATTCAGTTTTGTGTGCATTGACATGGAGGCCAATGCCTGCGGCGGCTTGTTCCAAACTATGCAGTAGTGTTTCGGCTTGATTAGGTGTATTTGCCAGTATCACTATGTAGTCGGCGTCGGTAATTGTTTTTGTGGGGTACCTTCTGCTTCTTTTCTTTGTCACCTTGAAGCCGTTTTCTCTGATTTTATCAATCAATGTTCTAAAGCACGTAGTATAGACAGATGATAAAGAGGTATGGGGCTAGCGTGTCCCCTTGTAGTACTCCTACTACAATGTCGAAGTATTCTGTGTCTCCAGCCGGGGAACGTACTTTCACTTTGGTGTTTTTGTAGAGAATCGTTATTGCTGCTACAGTTTTGGTAGGCCGTATGCTAGTAGGATTTGTTCCATGATCTCTCTGTGAATGGAATCAAAGGCCTTGGTAAAGTCGACAAATAGTAATGTCGCTTCTAGGTTTTTTGCCTGTACGCCTTCAAGGATTCTACGGATGGTCAATATTTGTGAGGTCGTGGATCTATTTCTTTGGAAGCCATTTTGGTTTTTCTTAAGGATGTCATCAATTTTGGCTTCTATGCGGTTTTGTAGTAGGGCATGGTAAATTTTGGCTGTTATGGATGTAAGTGTTATACCTCAGTAGTTCTTGGCTAATCCGAGGTCACCCTTTTTAGGGAAGGGGAGGATGCATCCCTTCATCCATCTGTCTATCAGATTTTGATTATAGACTGCGTTGCAGTGTCAGAGCAGTATATCGTCAAATTGTCTGGTCTTCCATACTTCTGGAGGAATCTCGTCAAGCCCTGCAGCTTTCCTATTTTTAATTTTTCTAAGAACCGAGTCGAGTTCTTCTTGAGTGAACGGTCCTAATTTAATGTTCAGGTGCTTACTAATAATTCTGGTGATTGGTTCATGCGTAACTTTCAGTGGGGTTCCTAGTAGATTTTCGAAATGCTGTTTCCTTAAAAACAACTTCTCCAACTTTGTCAAGGAGTCCTGCAAGGAGATTCATTAATGCTATACATGTTTATTATCTGCCTAGACTGTGTACTTAAAACATCAATAGAAGTATATATAAATGGTTTCACACTAAAAAGGCAAGCAGCAAACAATATCCCAAAGAAACTATGATAGACACACATGGAGAAAAAGTTAAATGGGAACTATACCAGAATGCTACATGGTGTTTTGAATAAATCCTGGAAACAAGAGCCATAAAACAGTAGCTGTATAGTCACTTACCTCCCATCTCATAAACCCTCCAAGTAAGACAAACAAGACATGTGGGTCATTGCTGGAGAAGAATGAACTCATAAGCAATGTTCTCCAACAGATTCCTACACATGGACACACCAGTAGTGGCTGACCAGCAAAGACATACATTAACTCTGTATAGACACTAGATGCAGTCTAGGAGACCAACTAGGAGCAATGGATGATAGAGATGGATGATGAAAGAGAATGACCTCTGAGCTGTCAGCACAGCTTGATGATGACGATCACAGCAGGTAGCATGCACACATGTACTCATTAAGTTTAACAGGATTCATCCTAATATGGTAGCTCAACAGGAGATACTTAAGGTAGCAGCCACTACCAAACTTCACCAGCATCTGTTTTAACAAAGCTGACCCTGTGAGAGTGGATGAAGTATCAAATATTCAATTATATAGACAATAAAATTGATAAATTTGTGATTGGTAACAGATTCAAAGAAGTAAAAATGAGAATTTGAGAAAGAAACCCAAAAGAAGCAAATAATGATATAGACCAATAATTTTTTTTTATTATGTGATACAACAAATCACAAAACCACAAGACAGACTCCTATTAGTTAAAAATTTACAATTGTTGACAGTGACTCAAAAAAAAATTAACATAAAAAAATAAGTAAAATTTCATGAAAAAAGGGACACAAAAATAACAACTGTTTCTCATAAAAGGAATGTTTTTCTTGTGTAGGTTGTGATTTTGTGAAAACTTAATTTTTGCATTTTGGTTTTATATGTATACCTTTTCTATGCGTTTTACTTTTGATGCAGTTATATTCAGTACAATGATTTTTTTTTCTTTTTAATTCTGAAAATATAAACGTTTTTTTTTTTGTTGGCTGCTCTAAAAAAGCAAATATTGGTTTGGGATAAACATAGTAAGGCAATTGAATTTACTATATTAACTGCATGAATATTAAGTGAAAGAAAATGAATTTGTTTATAATTTTGTTCATTTGTGTTGTTATGAGGTAAAGAAATATGGAAAAAAACAGACAGTCAAAAGGAGTACAAATAAATTCAAATCTTTTGTGAAGTTATAAAAAAAAAATAAATAAATAGATAAATAATTTTAAAAAAAGAGCTATCTTATGCTGTGATCATCTAATGTGCAGATTGTATTTTATAAGTCTTGGTTTGCTGACTAATTTGTATTGCTTGTTCACAAGGGGGCTCATGTTTAATGTTTGTTGTTGATAGACTAGTTATTTGTTCATCTGATATCCCAGACTCACTTGTTGGCAAGTGTTGCTATGTTAATGTTCAGAATTTCAAAGTCTTGTCCCAACATAAACACTGGCCTATGTGGTTGAGCAGGCAAGATGCATATACACTAGCCTGAAAAATTTGGCCAAGGAATTAGACTTAGGAGAGACCTGAGAGTAGTCATAACATGGGAAAAAGAGAATGCCAAAGATATATACTGAAACAATTTATCTTCAAATAAAGTCTACTACCCCTACACAAAAGATTTACAATTTCCTTACTATAGCCACAAGTCACCAGTAACTCTTTGTTACTCTTTACAAACTCTAAAAATGAATATTAAGAGAATAAACAAAAAGGTTCTATGCTTAAGAAGAGTGCTGGATTGTTGATTCACTGACCACCAAACTATTACAGTTACTTTTGCTCTTCAACAAGATAATTAATCCCCCATAAACTGTTGTTTCTGACACTTATCATATAACAGTTCGCATATCCCCAAAGTTACAACTGATCAAATACAGATTTTTTATTTAAGAACATTTGAAATATAGATTTTATACAAATTCAAATTTAGTTTCACAACTCGTAAATATATTATATAATTTGTGACACTAATGGAAAATCTTAGAAAAACAAATGACTCATCAATGACTCAGTCTTATAACTTGCATTTTTATATGTAAATACTAAAATATACCACAAATGTTTAGCTTAATTTGCTCTTGTACTTACCTAGCAATACGGTTGTTGTCAGTTTTCCTTACTCTTCGAATACAACTAATTCCAGCCTTGACCAAGAAATGTTGAGCTAAATCAGAGACACCCTTTTCTGTGATGACTAGGTCAGGTTTAAAACCTATGATTTCATTACAGACCTGCTCAATATATTCTTCTTCCATGCGCAAGATTTTACTAGAAAATAAAATTAAAAAATGAATTAGCAACAAGGAAAGAAACAAAGGCAATATATGAAGGAAGCTAAATATATAGTTATTTGATTAACAAATATTACTTAATATTCTTTTTGTATTTTATTTAATATATGTCTAAAAATTATAAAGCAATAATTCTTATTCAAATAACAGAGTTTAAATATTTCTTGAAATGTTTATTTGAATGAAAAAAACTACTAATTCAAAAATAATTATTAGACAACTGTTTTTTTTTTAACAAATAAGTTTGCTTTAATAGATATACAATACTTACGCAAAATCTTCTTCTCCACTGATCTCTATATTAGTCTACAAATGAAATCAAAAAGCCTTTCCTTTAAATGCAATTAATGACGAGAATCCATTAGAATGGGTTCAAGTATCCACATTATATAGCATAAGAATTTATAACTATTGTTCATTTCTTGAATTCAAAATACAAACCATTAACCATATGCCATTAATGTGTGAAGATATTAACTTGTGATCAGTTATCTAATATATCGAATTGAATCAGATAAAACTAAGCAAACCCGAGTTACTAAGAAATAGGTCTATATATTTAAATAACAAAATATAAATAATATTTGAGTTGCTGTTGGTCTAATGAGTAGAATGTTCACCAATGGTCCGGGAGATTGGGGTTCAATCCCAGGTCGAGTCATACCAAAGACTCAAAAAATTGGTACTTGATACCGCCTTACTTCACACTCAGCACTATAAGGTGATGATCAAGGGCAAAGTGGTGTAGTAGAAACTGAAAAGGGAGCCTTCGGGTCACCCTCGACTAAAGTCGCAAACTTTACTTACTTTTTATTTCCTTTGATGAAATATATTAACTTGGTTTTTCTTACATTTTTATTCATGCTTTCTTTTTATTATCATTTAACTTTAAAGCAGATAACATGAATCTGAAATAAAGATTACAATCTGCTGTCCCATAGCATAGGAAGGTATTTGACATGAACATTACCTATATCTGATTCGGCTACAAAAGTAATGGAGGAAATAAAATTAGTCAATACTGTGCATCAGATGAAATAAATGTAAGATATATAACTGTAGATATTTTTCCACTTTGCAGTAAAGCCTCCACTGTCAACAGTAAAAACAATATGCTCTCAGGTTATAAGAAGCAAGTTCAAGTCTTCTGGAAACTATTTCTTTATTACCGATCCATGTTACTTTGACTATCACAGTGATAAAAAAGCAAAAGTAAATTTTTAAAAAATGTCTTCCAAATATAAGCAATTGTAAATGTTTATTTCATATTAGTATTGAAGACATGGAATTAAAGTAACATCCCATAGATTACTCAAAAATTGTGAAATTTTTATTTACATCTAAGATATTGAGTGTCTACTTTATGAAAAAAGCAAATTCAAAAACAACAAACTAAAACTAAAAATTTACCTGGCTTTCACCTTTCTTATATTCCAAAGAGCAATCAAGTAAAAGAATACGGGGATTTTCTAACTTCCTATTAAAAAAAAAGTACAAAATTATTTAAAATTTTGCAAACATTTATAATTGAGGTTAAGTTCAAGAATAAGAAAATAATCAATAACCATCAAAATTACTATATCCAAGAATCCACAACATCAGAAATTTTTAGAAACATTTAAACACCTGCAGCAAACAATTTTTTTTAATAAATGTATAAATTTCTAACTCTACCTCTTCATTTTTGGATGTGTAACATCTTTATTGATCAAAACACCTTGCAAAACACAAGAATCTTCAATGCTGCCACCAGGAATCTGGAAGAAAAAGACATTTTTTTATTTATTTAAAAGTTCAATGCAGGTGTCTGAAACAAAACCAATTCAATGAACCCACTAACTTAGAAAAAAAGTATCACCAATAACATGATTAACAGGAATTTAATGTATAAAATCAATTCAAAATATGTACATGGATTTTTCTCAGTTTGACTCTTGAATGCAATACTGTCACAGCAGGAATCTGACATGTAAATAAATAACTATGAGAAACCCAACTAGGATAAGAATAACAATCCAAAGTCATTGTTGTGAAAATTTACACCAAAATATTGATGAAACCCCGTTGTATTATGATAGATCGAATCAAAATGCTAGCAATAAAATGAATCTATGTCTTTATCAGTTTTTAATAAATATATTCTCTCATTAGAAACTTTATCACTAAGCTGCAGAAAATAGAGTCATCCTTCACAAAATCTACTTCAACCATATTCCCTAAATCCCATAATTCAAAAATAGAATGTATTGACCAAAAATGGAATTAACAGGCACCAAGATGAAGATTCAAGCAGTAAAAGTGCATGAAAAGTTCAATGAGGTTATTATAATTTTAAACTGTTTGAAATAGAGTAGATTTTTAATACATTTTTATACCCATAAATGTAAACATAAGTAACTCACCTTTTCTACTTTGGCATAATTCTTAATGTCAATTTCCTTTTTACCTTTGTCTTCTACGACAACAGTTTTAGTGGCTCTAAGTGCCATTTTGCAAGCCATATCAGACCTAAAATCAAAAAAGAAAAAAAAAAAAATGTTCAGCTTCTAACAGAAAAGGCAAAGTGGTAAATCCAAAAGTTACTATCATATTTCATGTTGAGAAATATAAAATTCAAATATTAGTTATGAACAAGAAAAGTTGACTAGTTTGAAAATCATACAGATCATCAAAAAGCACAATTTAAACTGGGTTGATAAAAAATTAAATATGATAAGAAAATAGATCACATACCATTGTCTCATAAACTTGGTACCAATACAACTCTTGATAATATTAAGCATTTTCTCCTCATCATTCACATCAACAGGAACACTGAAATAGAAAAGGTTCATAAATAAATGAAAATAAAATAAAATAAAAAAGCCCAATTAAATTTCTAAAGAAAAAAATATTTTTATGTAATTGCAAAAACATTTTTCTCCCAAGTACAACCCCACCCCCCCAAAAAACTAATATATTATCATAAACAAAAATAGTTAAGAATTTTATTGATCTGTTTATCTTAGATTATATTAAAATGTTTGCAATAAAACAGGTAGATTCTCTAACTATAGGATACAAATTAAAAAAGTTAATTTGGCTTTATTTTCATTTTATCTTTTTAATATCCTTAACTATTGCACAAGGTCCTTTTTATTACTTTACTATGTTTCAAATGTTAATGTCTAGATAAAGATGTATTTTTATATGGGGAAAAATAGTTAACTGACCCAATTTTAGTTTTCATTGTGTCTAGGAGATCATCAAGAGCATGTCTGAATGCACTGATGATAACTGTTGGATGCATGTCTTCCTCCAAGAATGGCCGGGCAACACTGAGAACTTCTCCAGCTAGAAACAATGCAAATAAAGATATAAAACACCTAACATATAACAAAATTCAGAAAGCCTGAATGTAAACACAAAAGTGATAATACTAAAAACATATTTTACATTTTTTTTAAATCTATAATTATTCACATTTGAAGGATAGATATAAGTTGATAATAGCATAAGAAAAAATGTCATATCTAGATATTCAATAAATTCACATCACTTAAAAATCAATTAAGATAAAAAAATATCTAAAGTATAACAGATAAAGAAAAAAAGAAGACTCCTTTGCTTGAATACTAATCTTTGTATGATTCAATACCAATTTTTCAAAAATGCTTACAAATGAAACCATAGTCTAAAATCAAGATCAAATATGACAATCATGCTTTCAGGGAAGCAGAGAACATGAGAGAATCACAATAAAAAATGAAACAAAAGAATTGTGAAGGTCTGATTAAAACAAACACTAACGAAATTAATAAGTTCATGTCACTTTCAGAAAGAAAAAAATTCAAAAACTGAAAGAATCTTAAAAAAAAAAAAAAAAAAAAAAAAAAAAAAAAAAAAAAAAAAAAGAGAAAGGTTAGCTGTATTGCCAGTGCAAAATAAGAAATTAGCCAACAGGATATAAATAATTTTGAATGACTGCTTTCTTTACTTATTGAAATTTTTAGACTAAAAAGTAATAAGCTAACATTAAAGAACAGAAATCAATGTTGAAAATGACTTCAAATAAGAAATAATCTAAATCTAGAATGTATAAATTTCTGGTGCAAAAAGTCTTTTGTAATGTGATTATATGTAATATTCTAATCACTTGGGAACATTTGTAGTTAGATAAGTGAAAAAAATTTCCAATTAAAAGAAAAAGACAAACACAGTTTTCTATTATTATTATTATTGTGAGAATTGTTATTCTAATTTCACAATGGATATTCGCAACAATTAAAAATGTTAATGTCTAATAATAATTATCAGTATGTGTTCACCAATCAAATAGAATGAGTGATGCTAAAAAGAAATAACTCACTGAGGATAATAACAGAGGTGGTCCCATCTCCAACTTCTTCATCTTGAGTACGAGCTACTTCAATGATAGATTTTGCTGCAGGATGCTGCACAGTTATCTTAAAACAGAAATTCCTTCAGTTATAATTTCAATATAATACTGTCACTGCAATAATATTGAAGACTTAATCAAATTAAGCAATATTTCTTCTTGACAAACATTTTACATTCACATTTCTTCTTTATAAGGATAGCAATTATGATTAAGAAAAAAAATCATTACTTCATTAAATACTTGAAAACTGCTGAATATGTAACTTAAAATTAAATAACCAAGTTGATAAAGATACATTTTCAAATTACAAAATGAAAATCGTCAAACTTGATTGTATTATAAAAATATGTAGAGTCAATATCTATCACAAGTCAGGTATTTTGAGAATTTTTTCTAAACTTTTAACATTTACAAGTACTTCTATAAGAACTATTACTCCAAAAATAAAACACTTTACTTTTTTCTATGGGTAGAGAACACCTTTAAACCCAATTTTAATCATTTGAACGATTTGTTTGGCAATTCCATTTGACTGAAGGTGATGTGCGTTACAGCCCATTTTTTGAAGCCTAAAATAAAACTTGAAGTCATGAAATTTGGAGATATTATTCAACACTAAAAATATAAGCACGTCATTGCATTGTTAGAATTATTGGACAATAGTTTTCAAGATTCAAGCTGTTTTTCTCTGGTTTAAATATGGGAATTATAGCAGATATTTTCCATGACTGGGATTGTACCATTTATCCAGATATCACTAAGAGTGGTTAAAAGATACTCCAGAGATATTTTTGGTAGCTGTTTAAGGAATTCATAATGAATTTCATTAGGGCTGGCTGTAATGTTATGGGATTTTAAGATGGCTTCAGTAGTTGTAATAATGCAAAAAGTTTCCTATAGATTTCAGAGTTTTCTGCATTTTATTTGAAGGTTAGCAATTATCAATTGGTGGTCTTAAGTGAGGAATTTGTTGAGGTCTTAGTACATGTATCTGCTATATCTTTTTTGTCCATTGCTTTGGTTTTTTCATAAGGCATTTGAGAGGGGTTGGTTGGGTTTTCCCAGAGATTTTTCTGATCATTTTCCAGATTGTACTGGTTTTGGTGGAGAAGTTAAGTTTGTTTACATAGTTTAGCCAGCTTTTCTTCTGGGCTTCCTTTATGGTTTTTCATGCTTTTGCTCTGAGTAATCTAAAGGAGTTTACATTGCTGGTAGTAGGTTCTTTATCAAATTTACTTAGGGCAGCATTTTGCAATCATCATTAAATCAGAGTGTGTTACTTTCATTTGAGGGTGAGGTTTATGACAGTTTCCTTTCATATTGAGATTAGGGTTTTAGAGAAATGCTTTGTTAGATCTTTGTTTACACACATTTAAATATCAAAACAGTTCTATTTCAAACAATTCAGTTTAGCATACAAAGGTTGGTGTCTTTGAAGAAAGTTTCTGGAAGGCGTACTAGTTTTGGGTTATAGTTGATCAAAAGTTGTTGAAGTTTTTCATAATTGGTCCAGATACCTCAAAAGTTTCATTATATGAGGGTTGTACAATATGTTTTGGGTTGAACTGAATTTTTCTATGGTGGGCTTTTCTTTAGTTTGCTTTTTACTAAATTAGGCTCTACTATTTCTATTGATGTTGAGGGATATATGAATTGACTTGAGAGGTTCAATACTTTTAGGCATTCCTGTCTTGATGATGGTTGGATATAATCCATCTAAGAATAAGAGGGAAAGTTTGGTCAGTGTAGTTATGTGTTGGGGTTTTTTTTTTTTTGTTTTATTTAGTGTTTGCTACTGAATTTGACATATGGGTTTTCTTGATTTATCTATTTCAGAAGTTGGTGGGCAGATTGGAGATCAATGCAATTCTCTTTTTTACTGCATTTATTTTGGTTGGAGTTTTGGAGTAGTCTAGAGATATTTTAGGGGGAATGGTATGAATATATTCATTGTGGATTCCCGTGATTTGATTTCAGTTGAGTGCTTTTCCCCCAACTGCTCTTGAAACTTCAACCAGTCACTCAGTCCCAACTGAATCAGCTCTTCAACAAGAGCATTGTACTTGTTAGGTTGTTTGCTGTTGCTGATTGGGATTGTTCTCTATGCAACAGAGGTTATATGTATTTTCCTTCACATACAACTTGAGTGTTTTTTAGCTTCAAGGAATGTTACATTTCCTATGTATTTTACCTCTTTGATTTCCCTCTCTCTTTCTTTGATATATTTCAGATTTTGAAAATATGGGATGGTTTTCCTGACAGTTTGAACATTTAGTTTGGTCTTCCTCCATGTGATTTTCGTCTTTTGGTCATACCTTCCACATGTCCTGTGTTGCTCTACGTGGTTTCCATACCTGATATTTAAAGTAGCTCAAGAGCACGAGAATGTCCAGTTCTACTTTTCCAAGGCAATAGCCAATTTTCATTTCTTTAGATATTACCAGTTTATTGAATGTTAGAATGTATGTGTGTGTTTCTATTTCTTCACCACCCTTTCTAATGGTTATCCCTTTGTAATTCATGACTCCTTCTTTTCCTAAGACAGATTTTATCTCCTAGTGTAGCCAAGGACAATTCTCTGCTTCTTATAATTCCTTTTGAGGTGTTGAGTCTATCATGTGAGTAAGCTTTGCATTCGAAATTGTAGAACGTTTGGATTTGGAGTAAATTTTCAGCATGTTTCTTGGTATCTACAAGTAGATTGCTGCTTCTGATTTTTTCAATGGTTCATGTTTTTGCTTTGCCAGAAATGATTTTTTTTCTATTAGAAAAGAAAACAGTTTGGTTCGTCCTCCAAAGATTCTATCATTATATAACAGGGAAAATCTGTTAGGATTTTTTCATTCGCTGAAGCAGATATATAGAAGCTTTGTTTGAGTTTTTTTGTTGAGTTAGCCATATGTATCATTTGTTTTTTCATTGGTCCTGTGCTCCATAACCCAGCACAGAGTCCAATTTATGTTAGGAATTTACCAAGAAAAAACTTATTCATGAGGATACACTACCAGTATACTCAAATCAGTAGTAGTATTTCAAGCCCCTACCAATTTTAGGTTTTCAGTAGACTACTTATTGCTGTACAATTTAACAGTGATCAAAATCTTCTCCCAATGCAATTGAGCCACTGCCTTCAAGCACGTGTAAGATAAGAGTTTGGAGTTTGCTGCAAGTGTAGATTGAAGAATATGGTTAGCACTAAACACATAGGCACAAGGGCTTGATGCAACCAGCCAACTGATCAGGTCAGGCCAGTCTGCCCATCCATCTAGTCCAGTAAAAGCCAAAGTGGAGTGTTAAAAGTCATTTGACCACTTGATTGCTGGGTCAAGACTGCTCAACCACCAGGATTCTGTTCTGAAGCATTACAATAGGTGGCCCTCGTTACCACTCTGCAGAAGTGCAGCTGGCACATTCTATAGCCCAAGCCAACAGGGTGATAGTTAAGTTGTTGATGGCTTTTAAAAATTTGGATTGACCAATTAGTATGTAAAATATTCTTTGGAAATAATGCAATTTTGATACCAGTATCTAGTTGTATATCCAAATTGAAAATTTTTTAAAACTTTGCTTCATAGTGTAAATTTAGGTGTTGACTCTGAAACAATTTTATCATCAATTTGCCCAACACATTCCACACATCTTTTTGCAATTAAAAACAAATTGAAAATGGTTACACATACTGCATATCTTTCCTAATACAGATTATATCCTTTTAATAAACATGTTCATAACCAAGCAATTGGCATTTTAGAAAATATAATTATTTCTTTTGGCCATGTAATAATTAAGAGCAACTTTGGGATCTACTTTATGAAAAGTATTGACTGTTATACTATCAATTATTGCATGAAGTTCACACATGTGTCACCTGATATACTTCACAACTGTAGTTGTTCCAACATTCATGATCTGTGGAATATATTACACATGCTTTCAATGAATAACTTATATTAATTTATCTTTCAATTTTTTGCTCATCTTGATCTAGCTTGTCAAACTTAGTCAACATCCATTATGAAGATGATGCAAAAATTTTACTATAAGCACAAAGGTTTCTTGACAGAGAGGCATTCATCTAGTTTATTCAATAATAACCAACTTCTTTTTAGGTCTTATCATTTTTGTTGAAATATAATTCTTCTGTTTTTAGTTAACCATTAATACTACTTTCATTATGGCACCATAACCTGCCTTCATAATCAAATATCCATTATCTCTTTTAGAACATCAGTTTCTTTGATATCTAATTTTATGGTTCTTGCGGAGACAGCAAAAAAATTTTTAAACCATGCTTTAACAAAATCAAGATAATCTAATGCCAATTCAGATCCTATCAGAAATAACATTGATATATTCTTTATCAAAAATGATAAATCCAGGAATATCAGATGAGATCCTTCTAGCAATAAATAATGAAACTCTTAGAAATACCCATTTGAAAATTCTCTCTCAAAATAAAGATTCTCACTGCAATGATAAATAATGCAAGTCTACAAAATTAAGATCATTAAAAATAATTAAAAAAATAATTCACTTAGAATATCTCAATCAAATTACATTTTAATAAAAAGATACTGATATTCTAATAACCATTGTGCATTTCTTTCATGTCCTTGATATCCAAATGAAATCCTGCATATTGTTTTTCACTCACCACTCCAAGATTTAAGGGAAAAAATACAAAAGCAAATCCAAAATGTGGACAGAGACTCATCTCGAAACCTAAATCCTTCAAATTGACCAATGAGGTTTCACAATTTCTTTGTAGTTTGCTTCTTTAATGCTACCAGAATGTTTACCACATCATCAAAAAGTGATATGTGATAGTGCAAAATGTTTTTCCTTTTTGAATTCAATAACAAAAAATGCAAACTATTCATCTAAAATAGTCAATTTGTTTTTTCAATATATACTGTGTAATCCACATACCCGATATCAACATTAATTTCAGTCCCTTCCATTCAGAAATGTAATAATTTATAATTTTCAGTATTCTAGTTTCATGTTGTTATATACTAATATCTTCACAAAAAACAAGTTTGTAGAGATTTGAGTTGAAGTAAATCAACATTTGCTTTGGGAATTAAAGGGAAAAATTTAACTGCAAAACTCAGTTCCTACTGAATGGATTTGTTACCTCTCTAAGAATAGCATTTCCATCATTGGTCATGACAATTCCTCCCATTGGGTCCATCAACATCTAAGAAAAAGAAAAAAAATTTCAATGAAAACAATTACCTTTTTATTTTCTATAAGAATTTGAGTGAATATTTTAAAACTTAAATAGATCATTAAATCCAGTATTTTAAAAGAATTTAAATTTCACACAAAATCTAATAAAGCTGCAAGTATACAAGTCTAAAAATATTACTGAAAATATCTCTCCAAGTTAACACTAATTTATAAAACAGATGAGAATACAATGTTTTTGTTTTGAAATTCTATAGCAATTTAAATGTCTTCAAAAATACAGTATAAAACAAAATTAAAAATCTATTGAAATGATATATTTTTTCAAGGGTTTAAATAGGCATAATATGAAAAATTTAAATATCTAGCTTACCTTCAACATAGACCTTGGACCAAGGCATGTTCGGATAATATCAGCTATAGACTGAAAAATTGAAAAGATTAATACAAAGTGCAAAATAAGAACTTATAAAAAGAAAAGTATGTTTCAAGAAACATTTTTTGATCCAAATAGCATGCATATAATTACCAACCAATTTTAAAGTATAAATGATACTTGAAAATTAAAATCATTAAAGACTATTTTCTACCATGATCTTTAAATGAAAAAACTATCAACTATTTTAATGATTATTAATAGGAAAACTGGTTGCTAATGTTTCACTAATACTGATAACACCAGAGAAAAACATTTTCCAAGATGACAACTCTAATACTAGAGTAACATTTTCACTTAACTTTAGCAATTT
Organism: Sepioteuthis lessoniana; assembly: GCA_963585895.1. Taxonomy (NCBI): domain Eukaryota; kingdom Metazoa; phylum Mollusca; class Cephalopoda; order Myopsida; family Loliginidae; genus Sepioteuthis; species Sepioteuthis lessoniana. Next base: position 164,731,505 of record OY757904.1, read on the forward strand.
GGAAATGGTTTTACTGTCAGCTGTTCTGAATTCACTTCTTATTTCCAACATTTTAAATATCAAAGAGAAGACACATTTCAACACTGCAGTTAAAAAAAAAAAAAAAAAAAAAAAAAAGCTTTCTCTGGTAATTATTTATATAACACATAAATTTCACCAATATTCATGGGGTCAAAAGTTTGTCATCAGTATAGATCTCAAAACATTCATATGATTGTTGGGACCAAAAACTCCATATCAAGTTTAACAGCATATATTCAGGCATGGAGTTTAATGTTGGTTGGCTGTTTGGGTTTTATGGCATATCAACCTTTATATGCTATTAATGCCAAATCCATTATTATACAAATAATCAGTTTCATTTCAAATAATTCAGTTTAGCACAAGTACACAGTTTAGTTGTCAAAAACATTTCTATTTCAAGCTAATCAGTTTAGTAAAACAGTTCTAATTCAAACAATTCAGTTTAGTATAAGTATAGATTTTGTTTACACACAGTTAAATGGTAAAACAGTTCTATTTCAAACAATTCAGTTTAGCACAAGTACAGTTTCAAAGTCAAAAACAATTCCATTTCAAACAATTCAGTTTAGCATAAGCATGCAGTTTAGTTCTATTTGACCTACAGATAGGACCCTATCAGGTGCTACCACTCCGGGTCAGAGTGGTCCTGGGAGCGATGGCAATGAAGGGGTACTCCGCATTCCTCAAAGCTCCAGAATTACTGGAACCTCACCATCAGTTTGTTTAGTGTCATATCCAGGACACTCATTGGTGAGGTCTTACCTCTCTGCAGAGATGCAGTTGGTGTAGTCTACAGCCCCAGTCAACTGGGCAAATGGAGTTTGATGTTATCTGCATAAAACTATAAACTCAAATAGAAATCAGATCAACTGAATGAGAATGCTGATGATCTTTCAAGAGTACCAACCTCAGCAAAGAAATTTTACAAGCAAAAAGTATAGAATGGATCTCAGATTTAAATTAGAACCTCAACAGTAACTACACGAGTAGCAACAAAGAAGCAGAACACAATCTTTCAACATGCAATACAAAATGTACTGGAAGAATGGCTTGAGGGCAACTATAATGCTTAATTGCTGAGATACAAAAAGAATACAGAGTTGACAGTTAACAAGAGGGTTTTACTATGAGGTTCTGAAATGATCATACTAACCCCTGGTTTGGTTTGGTTATTTGATCAATGGCATATCAATTTATTGGTTATTTAATTCTGAAATTTGAAAAAAATAATTTGCAGCTATATCGTTTCAAGTATTCTAATCTAAAACTAATGATTTATGTACAATTATACAGTTTCAAGTAACTACTGTCTTTTAATAATAACACCAGTTGTTTCACATTCTAGGTATATTCAGTCTACTGAATAAGAATATAACCTCCACTTCTTTCTAGCAGCTATAGTTTCTGAGATAATGCATTTATCAATAAATGTTTACTCAATGTTGTATTTCCCCACTTGCAGGTGATAACATGGCTTCATCATGAAGTCTGTCAAGCTTGTATTGAGCACCTTCAGCAGTGGACTAAAAGGTAAGAGAAAATGTTTGAAGTTTGACATACCTATGGCTTAGAGAGACAAGAGGAACCACAGTGAAGACTTACATCTGCCTGGTTAACATAAAGAGAAGTAAATGGAAGTATCCTGACCTAGATTTGGTTTGGTTTTATGGCATATCAACCATTGTAGGTTATTTAATGCCAAATTCTTTTTATACATATATTAAATGTATGATTTCTAAACACATTTTGTAGATAACATTTTTAAACAAGCATGAGCTCTACCTTTATTTTTTTATTTTTTTTCACAGTTAAATAGTTTCATTTAATTTCAAACGATTCAGTTTAGCCTAAGTACAGTTTTTTGTTTACACACAGTTAAATGTAAAAACAGTTCTATTGCAAACAATTCAGTTTAGCCTAAGTACAGTTTTTTTGTCTACACAGTTAAATGTAAAAATAGTCTTATTTCAACTATTTCAAACAATTCAGTCTAGCACAAGTATACACTAAATAATGGAAAATAATCTGACAATGTGGAGAAAAATAAAGTAATCCAAAGCATGATACTATACTTTTAGTCTGGCACCAAATGTGGTACTATGTTCTGGGGTCGGTTACCATTTGTAATGCTATCGTTTAGGTACAGTACTAAATGTAACAATATTTTGGCACGTCACCACTGTGACAATATCGTGGTCACAAATACAATCATTTATTGGAAGGTATTGGTGTAACAGTAACATGTCCAATATCTTTATAGAAAATTGTTGCTTTATTTTCTAGACATACTGATTGATGTTCAGACTACATACAGTAGCACAAGAGAGATAAAATCTGTAAGGATCTATGAACAGACACAAAGAGACAAACCCAACCCCAGTCCCAACCGACGTTTTTTGAATGCTAACTTCAGGGAACTTTTTCAAAAATCACTAATTTTTATAGATCTAAATTCAGGACATCTGTAGTGAGATGTCATCTCACAAAGTTATTTCGTCATCTCACATGTATCCCCAATTCCACTGTGTTTTCATTTCTCCAATCAAACCTGTGACAAGACATGAATCCATTTTGTTTACATTTGGTCTTCCTCTGTTGGCTACTGGTGCACTCGCTTGAACTTTCCAATTTGACTTCCATTTCCGCTCAGAGATTTTAGCAAACTTAACAGTTAACTGCAGAACTTGTGGTCCGACCAAACTAGATAATATGATAATTAATATAATCAACCATCACACCAACTGGGTCATAAAATTAACAAATTTAATATAACATTTTGGTTTCAATAAACCATCATCAGGACTTAGAAAAGATGTTACGAAGTGTTGTTAGATCACTGATGGATGCTTAATGAAATACAAAACAAGGAAGGAGATTATATATACAGAAAGTAGGGAGTGCTGTCTGATCAATAAATCAGCATTCATATTCAAAATATCATGTGACTGTGTAAAGCAATGATGTAAAACAAATGGAACCATCAAGAGATACAATGTATTAGAAAGAAAAGAAAAGAACCCAAGTATGAGAAGAGAAAAAGAGAAAGAAAGATAAAAGATGTTTGTTGGTTGTTTGGGTTTTATGGCATATCAACCACTACGGGTTATTTAATGCCAAATCCAGTTCACATATATTAGATATGCATGATTTGTAAACACATACATTGTAGAGAACATACCCTAAAGAAAAAAAAACTAAGAAAAAAAAAAAACAAACATAACTCATTTACTCCCACACAACATGAGGTAATTTATTTGCTATAATTTGTTTGCACAGCCAAGTAGTTATTTCTCACTACAGTTTTACTCACAGAGATTTAATGGTTTCAATTATTGCTATTCATTTATCTGTACTTAGTTGATTGGTAAGTTGAATGGCTGAATTTTCCAGAATTGTAAAAAGTGTTATATTTTTAGTTATAACCCGGTATCTCTCAAGAAAAAGAGAACATCATCCTTGTGGACGTTCTCAAACATCTCATATTATCTGTTTTAAAATGCTGCTCTTTAGTGATAGCTAGAGCTCCACATTCCACTAGCACATGTTTAATGGTGTAAGGTGTCTGGCATGTCAAACATTGTGGTGGCTGTCCCTGCTTGAGTATAACAGAATGAGTGAGACTTGTGTGGCCATCCGCAATCAAGATATAATGACTTGTTCCTTTCTTGATTTGCTGAAGGCTGGTCTCCATCCTCTCAAAGTGGGCTTTATTTGGAAGAGTTTGTTGTTAATGTTATTCTAGCATTGTTGCCATTTTGTAAGAAAGAATTTATTGTTTGGGGTTTCAAGTTGGTATATGGAATGGAGATATTGTTGGGGCTCAGATCTAAGCCCAATCTGGCTGCCAAGTCAGCTCTTTCATTTACACTCACTCCAATGTGGCTTGGGATCCAACACATAATTATTTCTTTATGACTAGACATTGAGTCTAGTCTACTCAGTAGTTTAACAATTAATGGGTACTCCAGCTTTTTATTTCTCAGTGATGTTAATACAGAGATCGAGTCAGAGAATATGATAAACTTGTTATGTTTGTTCACAGAAATGACGTTGAGAGCAAGCTTAACGGCACATACTTCTGCAGTGAATATGGAGCTTTTCATTGGAAGGGCTTTCTTGTGAATTGTTTTATTGAGAACAGCAGCGCACGCTGTTTTATTGCTATCCTTAGAGCAATCCGTAAATATATACTGATGGTCAGGATAGCGTAAGAGGATATGTAGAAGATAAAAGAGGGAAGAGAGAAAAGAAAAGAAAGGAATGAAAAAGAATAGAGAGAAACGAAAAGAGAAGAGAAGGGGGAAAAAGAAAAAGGAATGGAGTGATAGAAGAAAGAAGAAAAAGGGGAAAAAAGTAGAAACTGAATATGGTTAAATAATAAAATAAATTTTTTTTTTTTTTTTTTTTTTTTTTTAAATCAAACTTATGTGAATTGATATGTCTATAGATTAAAAAGTAGAAAAACTGTAGCAGGTGGAGGAGAATGGTGGATTAAGTATTGAATAATGGAATTAGCACAAATGAATAAATAAACAGATAAATATATCTACCAAGGAAAGGGGATTGAAAAGAGGATAGTGAGGTCATATAATACAGTGAACAAGACATAAGATATAATGTGTGCAAAAATGTGTATGTAAAATTATTATTTTCATCATTATGGGTTTTCGGACTATTGTCTTCATCTTTATGGTTATTTCCACAACATTTTGGCCGATGAGTCCTCAGGCCTTCTTCAGGTATTTGTCGAACTCGGGAAACTTCACGGAACTTCAAACTACGCCCTTTATTGAATCCATGGGGGTCGCCTATTCTGATTCCGTTAGACATAACCAGGTACAAGTGTTAAGTATTCCTGTATTGTTACTCCCCTGCAGTCAGGATTGAACCTGCAACCTCCAGATAATTGTCTCCTTAGAAGTTTAGGGAACCAACGCTTATAACCATTATGCTATGTGTCCTGCTGGACAGTTCAGAGTGAATTTTTGGGACTTATAAACTTAATGTTCTAACTTGACTATGGTTACTATTATTATGTATGATTTTTTTTACCTGTGCTCATATTCAGATTTTTTTCTTCTTCATCTAACCTTTTTAATTATTGGTTCCCATATTGTATTCCTCTCTATACTTCAATCGTGTTGTGCATCACCCATGGGAGTAGCCTTCACCCAGATGGCATCACCCACCTTAACCATTCCAGAATTTATACACTCTGGCAGTGGTGCTGCATCAACACCCTTTATACAGGCCTGATAAGTATATATCAGGTTGGCTGATGCTGTCAAAACCATTGCATCATCTTTTGGCATTATATTGCACTAGGATATAGCCTCCATGATGAAACATTGTGTTCTGTTGGCTATTCACTTAATGGTAAAATGAGATCATTCAACTATCCCGTTTCTTGATGGCACATGAGTGCATCAAAACCTCATGCAAATGTCCTAGTCCTCTACAAACTTTGAAAAGATTTCTCCAAAGAACACCACCCCAATATCAATAAGTAGTTTGATAGGTGGTCCTCTTTCATAGAACACTAACTCCAACTGCCAAATGATTCCTGGCACAACAATGGCCTCCAGATGGCAAATCAACTTGGCCTACAATCTGTTAACGTTAGAAAAGTGGTGTCCTCTAAAATGAGTTACGTCCATCCCAGGTCAGCTCCAATTCTCTTGCACATCCAGTCTGCCAGCTTTCCAATGGACTGGGGCCAGATTGATGGACTGATACTCCTTGCAGTCTACAACTACTGTTCAAACAGCAGGGCTAATCAGTCTCATGAAGTAGTGTGCGCTTTACACCAGGACGTCCACAAAATTGGTGAATAGTTTGAATGCAAACAGGATCCAGCTCTTTTAGAGACACAATTGGTTTCATGGGTTCTGTTTCCTTCTGGATTGCAGCCAGCCATTGTTGAGGCACTGTAGTGAGTGGGCCAGGCCAATTTGTGAGAGATTTTACGAGCACCAGATTGATCATCAGTTCATATTCTGCAGCCAATTCCTCGCGGTTGCTGAGCTGATGCCTTATTAACATCTAAAATGCTGACTTGGTGCGCACTCTCATCTTTCCAAACAGTGTGTCAGAAACCCAGTGATCTATGCATGCTAAGTCTGTTTGCAAGTGGATGGATCACTGTCGCCTTCCACTGTAGTACCAGATTGACACCTTTCAGCATCACATCTAGCGCCACCAAATTGATATGCTTACTTTCACCTACCCAACACAGCCAGCTCGCATCTTCAATTGGAGCTAAATTGCTTTCCACAACACCGGTAGTCAATGAGTTTGCATCAACCCATGTGACGTCATTCCCACTCACACACCAGTTGCCATGTGCCAGATCTGTCAGTGCCACTCTGGTGATGAGGACCTTCAGCATTTGTTTAAAGAGAGGTTCACATCATTCCAACCTACCATCACTGCATTTGCTTGTTGCTTTATGAACACAACTGTGACACAGAGCCAGCTACACACTGGTAGATGCCCTATTAATTTCCCACACACATAAAAGATAGTCTGGTGGCTAAGAACAGAGGGAACCAGAGAGAGTTTGCTTTTATGTCTCCATCAAAGTTTATTATATTCCTCCCAAACATGCAAGCCCAGCAGATGGGTACCATTCTGCAGTTTTCTGGATCCTTACGGGTAACTCTGAAATGCTTAAAATGTGCCTTTACACAGGACACACACTTTCATTAATGAATGTACAAAGAGGTAGCCTTGTTGATTGTTTTATCTTGTGACCATAATATTGATGAACTGCATGATCAATGGCGCCACATTAAGTCCAAACCCTAAACAGGTAAGGGAGTACCTCTATCCTTTAATTTCCACCTTTTGAAAAAGCCACAAGGATTTGTCAATGTGGACGGGCAGATAGGCCTGGTGCATGCCCAGCAAAGCAACATTTGATCTTTCCTCTCACTACTCCCTTAGCTTCTGTGCACAAACATCCACATTGGTTGTATATGCATCCACATGCTTGTTGAGCTCCCAGTAAACCATGACTAGGTGCACTTTTTAATTTGTTTTGCTGCTCAACAGCCATCAATTGAAAAAGCCCCCTCAGGGGTCCAAATTTTTTCTCATTATAGGGAATAACCCAGCCTTTCTCAATCCATTGCAGCAATTCTTTTATAAGAACTCCAGATCTCTGTCAACATGGCATATTCCATGATGTGGTTTTGAAGCTTGTTTGGCACTTTGTCTTCGGTCCATTTCCACAATGCAGTCCACTCTTTCCATAGATGATCAAATTCGGCATGAAAATCCACTTCTTCAATGGAGTGCAGCTGCTGCACATGTAGAAGCTTGCTTTCGGAGGAAGTGCACCTCTCCTGATTTTGTAATAAAAAATGCCAACCAGGGCCTTGATTACATCCATACCCATCACTATGTTGAATCCAAGAGGATCTTTTTGTACTACCAGAGCTTCTATTTCTGCAATTCCTCTGTTCACTCAAAGTTCTATCCGACCAACACCACTGAGTCATCACATCAACACTCCTCTTTTTCCAAGTCCAGACAATAGTCCAAGTACACCCTGAATTCACCAGTGCAATGCCTCTCTTCTTGCACATGTACATTACTACTGTGAGCAGCAATGAATTCACATCTTAGTAGAGAAAGCTGCCACTGATGCCTCATCTCTTGGTCTATTTCTTGAGCAGTCCTGTGGACTGCTGCAATGTAGACACACGGCTGCAATCCCATCTTGGCTTTGGTCCCTGGTCGTCATCATCAGCACTCTTGATCTCAGTCACCTATTGGAGTTCAATGGAGATGGCATCAGGGAACCCAGTGACAAAGGTCAGCTTAGTTAGTCTTTGCAGTCCAACTCCTCAAACCCAGCCGCCTTATCCTGTTTGTATCCAGACCATGATCAGCTTACTATTTACTGTAAATATACCATCAGTTAAGCCTACTTCAAGCAGGCCTCTATAAGATCAATTTTCTTTTGATCATCTTCATCCATCTCCATGTAGAGAACCAGTGCGTCACCTTCCAGATATAATAGCAACAGGCTCGCAACATCATCCACCTGCTGAAGCCTCACCACCAGTCTCAGTTTCTTTAGCCATGCTACCATGTCTCTCTTACCAATAAATGGATTCATTACATCACTGTTTATTCACACCTTCACTATAGTATTGGCTAACGAATAAGCTGTAATTTTAAAAGTAAGGATATGCAAAATGATTATTCACTGGAATATTTGGTTACTCCTTTTTAACAACTCCCCCAAATGCTGGGCATGTGTTTTTGCTTTTTTACTTTTGCAGATGCTCATTTACATAGAAAGCTTGAGCCAATGAGTCTCCAAAATGTTGCCCATGGCAACAACCAAGCAGGCGATCTGCAGTAGTTGGTTGGCTTTTCCTTGTTCATCTTCCCCACGGTCTCCACACACAAACAGTTGTAGGCAGAAGAGCTACAGGTATATCATACCTTAGTAACCTGAACTAGTGGCATATTTAGAATGAAATTTTTTTTAAAAGTCTTATATCTCGGACACCTAAATTCTATTCCTAAGTATAGTCATTTTCTTTTCACAAAGTTTTAAATTATCAAGCATTCTGTAAAAGATCTTTTTTTTTCGGTCTATGGTAGTACTTTTGACTCTGAAGCTGGTTTGTAGGTTTAAGAGGAGGTTGTTTGATTCTAGGAACCATATCAACCTTAGAGTGATCATCCTTTCAAGGGTTTTGCAAATACAGCTGGTTAAAGCCATAGGTCTATAACTGGTAGGGTTTGTGAGATCTTTTTGTCTTTCGAAGATAGGGATGGTTGTGGCTTGCTTCCATAAGGTAGGGATGTTGCCAGAGATCCAGGTATTGTTGTATATATCTAGAAGATATTTCAGGGATATTGTTGGAAGTTATTTGAGGAGGGTGGAGTGGATTTCATCTGGACAGGAGGTTGAGTTGTTAGATTTGGATATTGAGTTTTGGAGTTCCGTTAGTGTGAAGGGTTGATTATAATTCTCAGAATTGTCAGGTGAATTTTATTATATTCTTTTCTTTGATTCTGACCGAGTTGAATTTATTTGAATAGTTTTTAAAGGTTTTTGACAGATTTTGGGATAATTATTGAGGTAGTTTTTTAAGAAGTTCTTTTGATTCTACTACAATAAATTTGGGGTCAGTTTATTTGCGATCTGAATCAGATTCATAAGGAGATCTTTTTGCTGGGGAATTCTTTTTTTTTTTTGAGAAGCTATAAAAATATAGTGAGTTTTGTCAACTATGCTCTTCACCTACCATGGAACTCCACTAGGGGATATACCTAGGGATACCAGGGCTACATCATCTGAATTCTCATACTGACGATAGTTACATTGTGTTCCTAGGTTTTTCATTCCCAATATAATTACTCACCAAAGGACAGGAAGGGGTGTTTCATCAGCATTTCTATAGTCATTGTTCAGATTAAGAATTTTACAAAAATCTGAAAGAGGGCTGACATGACCAACTAATTGATCAGATCCCTACAACCACCCATCTAGCCTACTAAAGGCTTAAATAGAGCATAGCAATTGCATGACCTTTTTGTTTGCCAGGTCATAGACTGTTCAGCCACCAGGATCCTGTCCTCAAAACATTATGGGTCACCACCCATGACCAACAAGTGGAGAGGGGGTTTTATCCTTCTGCAGAAATGCAGTCGATGTATTCTAGAGCCACAGCTGACAAGGCAGAGTCAACATGAAGATGTTGGCAAGAAGTTATATCCACAGGTACAAGATAGAAGATATTAAAGAATATAAGGATCATCTGAGAGAGATTTAGTATACAACAACCGTCCAGCCAAAGTAAGCTAACTTAAGTGGGGAGAACAAATCTACACCTACCCACTTTAGTTAGCTGACTTTCATTTGGTTAACTCCCCACTTCCAAACTTAAGTGTCACAGCTCATGGTTTGCTTAAAATGTTTGTAACAGACAATGTGAGCACAGGTTTAGTCATGAATTTAAAACATTTCTTAACCAGTGGAAGAACATCCATGACATCAGCCTCCTGTCATCAGTGATCAAAAAGTCTAAACAATCCAATCAGCATCAGAGAAACTAAAAGATAAAACTTCACACAAGATAATGCACTCCTTAGGGTATAATGGCTGCATCACTTGCAGAGCTACTAATGAAATATTGTCTAAGCAGATTTTTTGAGATTCCTTCTGAACCCACACAAAAGTGTTTTAAGTCTGTAACAAAATAACTGCCAATGGATAAAGGGAATCTGTATATATGAGGGTTCATAGAGGAACTTGAGAACATCAGGACCCAATTAATGACAAGAGCACAAGTAAAAATAGCTCTGAAAGTAACATCTGTGGTGGTTGTTCTTGTTTGAATATAAAGAAATGCATAAGTCTTATATGATATTGGGATACAGTGACTTGTTCCTTTCTGGATTTTTGGAAAGCTGGTCTCTAATCTCTTAAAGCAGATTTGATCAGGATGAGTTTGTGGATGTTGTTATTCCAGTATTGATGCCAATTATAGAAAGGTATCTATTAATTTTTAGTTTCAAGTCAGTATACAATAGTTTTAATTTGTCAACGTCCAAATCTAAAGCCGATTTTGTAACCGAGTCAGCTCTTTCCCTTGCTTCAATGTGGCTTGGGATCCATTATATAAGAACTTCTTTACAGCTAAAAATGGAATCTAGTGTAACTACACAAATGGTAGTACTTTTTAGGGTCCCACCTATAGGTAAAATTGACATCTTTAAAGATTATTCATACTAGATTAGAATACTTGATATAACTATGCAAGGAACACTTGAAACCATATAACCATGTCCAAATTATTTGCTTTAGATAGGAATACCTGATATCATGACTGTATGTAAACAAATGATTACAGACAAAATAAAATAAAATAAAAAAAATGCAATTCGAATTTCATCAGTTCAACTTAGTTTATGCAACAAAATAGCATTAGATACACACTTGTATCTCATCAGAGATTAAATCATCTACCTGAACATTCAGTTTGATTAATCAAAAATGGAATCTGAAAATTGCTTAAGAGAATGCTAGAAACTTGTTTCTGCTCATTATATACATAAAATAAGATACTATTATGGGGGTTGGCAAAACAGAGTTGCTGACTAAATAACATTTGCACACCATTCTAGTCTGCCTAAAGCTATAAATTTAAAGTAAAAACAATTAGATGTTCTACACTGACAGAACTACTTAATTGCATTCATCTGATAAACACGATGCAGTCTTTGCCCAGAATCTGAGCTCTGGACCCTCACGGTTAGCAGGTGACCGAGAAAAAAAATTGATCCTGTCTTTGGTAATTAGATAAGATGGATGTGTTATTAGTTATCAGGACGATGTTAGGTTTCATCATTGTGAACTTCAGTCAGCATCTTCACTTTTGATTTACAATAAACCTATACTGAGGAATTGAACTTGCCTACTAACACAACACCTCCAGAATCTACTCTGCTGACCATGGTTGCACATTTACCTATTTTTGAATTGCTCACTAGATCATCTGATTCTATTTGTTTAGCCAGGATGATCAGGTCATATAATAAAACTACTTAACTGATTTAGTCCTGATATAAAATCCAATTGACCATTATTTTAATGTTTTTAAATATAATTTTTGTAAACACAAGGTCACATTAAACTGACCCAAAATGCAGCCTATACTGACCTATGCTTTTCCTTTGTGACATTTCATTCTATAACATTCGATTAATAGAACTAAGGGTGGGCAAGATGTAATATATGAAATTTCACAAAGGAACTAAGTAGACACAAGCGAAAGTAATAACGGCTCTGAAAACATCTGAATAAAAATTTAAAAAAAAAAAAACTAAAACAAAAAAACTTTTTTGATTTTTTTTTTTTTTAGAAAAACAGTCTTTGTAAGAGTTGAGGGAAGTGATATATCATATGAGAATGCAAGATGGAAACACTGGAAAATGCCTGCATAACCCAGGACTTATTAGAAAAAGCAAAAAAACATTCTCCTGTAGAACACAAACCAACTGACAAGGAAGCATCCATGGAGCAATAGGGGAGGACCATTCTATTAACTTATATCATTCCTGAGCATAAACCAGTGGAACCCAGAAATCACCAACCTCATTAGAGGATCATGCAGACCTAAAAAAACCACTTGGTCACTCTTCAAATCATCAATAACTAATCTTCAAAAACTTGAACAATATGTCCATTATCTTTTTTTTCTGTATACCAATGGCAAAGGTGTTATGTTAAGAAAGTTGGCATACTTTACACAGTTAAATCACCAAGCAGTTTTGCATGCATAAACATACTCGGGCAAAACTAACTTATCACCCTGACACATGTACATACTACTATAAATTATACTGTGTCCAGAAATTCAGTTTTATTAGTGGAACTGAAACAGATGGTCAATGAAACCAAATTGTTTGTTTATATGCATAATAAAGGCTATTTTACAGAAATATTTTGAGAATGAAGTAATGCCAATCTCTTAAATTAGGGATAAATTCCATTGAATTTTGTAAACTTATTTAAATATTTTCTGGTAGCACAAAAAGAAAGTTTCCAATGAATTCTATAGTGCATGTTCACAAAGAATGAGAAAACAATTCTAATAACTTATGTAATAGTTAAGATTTGAAAATTTCGATAATTTCATAATCATATATTTTCTCCCAATAAAATAAAATATAAACCTTACAAGATAGATTGTTTTTTTGTTATTTCATAAGTCTGATTGATTGATTTTAATGGCATGTCAACCTGTCTAGCATTATTTCATTTCATTCATTCATTCAATGATTATATTTTTTGTGTAGTTGTTTCCCCCCTCCCCAGTGTGCTTTTTTGTGCACTGTCCTATCAAATACGAATAATTTTTCAACATATTTACTTGACTGAGTGGACCTAAGAGTAATGACAATGAAGAGTACTCAACACTCTCCGGAATTCCGGAAGTAGAGCTTCACAATCAAATGCAGTTTAGCGTCATACACAGGACACTCGCCTTTCTTTTCTTTAGGTTGGGGGAATCTTACTTCGCAGGGGATTCAATCAGCATATTCTAAACCCCGCCGACGGAGCATTCATATGTCCGAGGTATAAACAGCATACATTGTATTTTACAAATGATCAGACCGAGCTTTTGAATAGGTGAACGTTCTAAGAAATTTCGGGGAGAGGGGGTAAAGCGATCAGATAAATCAAAACCACATTAAAAAGTATTAAGAAAAATAAAACAAAAAATCCAAAATATAGTTAATCCGAACGACAATTACTCTAATACAAATTTATTTAAAACCGTTTACTTTAAAATGTGTATTTAAATGAAGAAAAAGTTTGGCCTTTTTAACTAACAAAGGTTAAGCGAAAAGAAATTCTTACTTTCGCTTTTATCCAAATCCAATATGAAAAAAATGAATTGAAAAGGAGAAAAATCGTACTAATTCCAAGTTAAACGTTGCTTTTTTTTTAATTTTATTTTCTTTGTGAATAAATTAATCTCAGATCCTGCGATGATTTTTTTTTCCTAGAGTTTCAAATTTTTTTTTTTTTTTTTTTTTTTTTTTAAATCAAGCAACGATTTACTTTGAAAATTTACAGGCTTGCATTATACAATACTGCATTTTATATTTATCATTACATTCCGAAATTGACATTTTAAAAAAAATGAGATTCTATTTCATTATTTAAACAGATATTGAAACGTTTTTGAAATCATCGATGAATTCCTTTGAAAATAATTTGCTATGATTAAAAATAAGACACGTACAATATTTTAAAATTCTTATTTTCAACTTATTAATAATTTTACGCTTAATAAAGAATATGCTTATCAATGTCGGCAAACGATGAAGAAGTGCTTAATATTCAAACTATTCACGACAGTTTTTCTTTCTACTTTTCATGTTTTTTTTTCTCTCACCATCTTTAATTTAAAATGCCAGCTATAACAAATTATGCAAGTAAAATAAAACTACTGATGAAAATATAAGAATTTCTTTTCGTAGATTTAAACGGAAGAAAATTCTGGAATCTTGTCGCTCAGACAATTTGCCATGTGCGTAAAATTCATTCCTCTTACCTTGCCGGCCTTGATATTACCAAACTGAACCTTTCGGCCTGATTCACGTTTTGTGTTCTGATCTAGAATTTAAAAAACACATACAATTTCAAATATCGAATATAAAGAAAATGTTAAAATGGACCGATTATAAAGAGTTTATGTTTAACTTACTAAGAACAATAATTGGAGCATTTCCACCGTACATGTTGGCCGTCGTTAAGCGATTTATCAAAGAAGGCTGTCTCACTTCCGGTTGGGAGGAGTTAGTATTCTTGGTATAAACTACAGGGGAGCGTTTATTAAAGACGAGAATTAGTAGACAATACCTACATTTAAAAAATGCTAATAAACGGATATGTTAATTTATGTATTGTTTTTAATGATAATATTAAAAATTCAATTCAAATAAATCCTCATACAACTTATAAGAAACAAAAAAACTCTTTTTTCTTTTAAAAATGTGAAGTTTTCCATTCCTGGTCTATAAAAAATGCTATTTTATTAGAATAAATATTTTAAAATAAATGGTTTTTGAAAATTTACTCAAAATATTTGGGTGAAATCAATATTTTCAAACTATTTTTCAACTTCAAAAAAATACCCTCATTTCTTAAAGTTACATAAATTACTGGCACCATCCTTAATATTTAAGCAGTCTTTATTTTTGTATTGGGATTTAAAAAATATTTTTGCAAGTGTATTTAATTTCAGTATATTTCATTATAATCAATAATTTTTATCTCTGTTTCTCTTATTGTTCATAAAAGAAAAGAAAATTTGGTAAGTTTTAAATTCACAATGATTATCAAAATTTAATTTTTCAAATTGATCAGTTTTAAATATTTGGCTGAGCTTAAAGCCAATCAAAATTTTACAGAAACAGTAGTCATTACAAGAGTTAGATAGTAATTTACAAAGCTCTTTGCTTCGATGTGGCACAAGGGCGAATGAAAGGGGCGCCCAATGAGATTCGAGCTCACTCGTGTAGGTTTGCTAGTCTAACTTGCTAACCGTTACACCACCAGAGGTGCCCTGCTGTTAGAGAAAATATTCCTTCAATATAATTTTGCAATATAAAACAAAACTAATTATAAAATTTAAATAAATAAAATAAATAAAACTTCTCGCAAGTCTTAAATTTTATGAATAATTAAAAGGAAGTTTTTTATTGGTTGAGAATAAAAAGCTGTCTTTGTGTATATATTAATTTTATAAATCAATAAGCAGACGATTTTTAAAAGAGGCAGTCAACAAAAACTTTTCAACATGGAAAGACAGCGTTTTTAAAGGACGACGTCCTTCAATTAACTAACGTTTCACACAAAAAATTGAATAAAACTTCGGAGTCAACTATTCTCCTAAAAGAGACAATCTAAACCAAAGTGTTAATTTAATTGTGCTTTTGTTTGGGTTTATATATGTATATATGTGTATAAGTATTTGAATATGTGCAATTGAAAATTAACTTAGCTACGTGTTCACTTTTCTTCTAAAACGTTTACAAAAAAAAAGTAAGTATTAGGTTGGAAATAATATAATTTTCCAAAAGAACACCTTTTATCCACTAAGTACATGGCTGAAAAGATTGATCAGCTCATGATCTAAACTTTTTTTCATAAATGATTTCTTAGTTTATAAGACTCCACCAACAAATACCATAAATAAATAAATAGATAATAAAATAATCAGCTGTTCTAAATTTATTTTCAATTACCGGCGGCTTTCTTTCATTGTTGCTCTGTTTAAATCCAAAGCTTTTTAAAAATTGTTTTATTTCTCTTATAGACTTCTGTAAATGAATTTTTAACTTTATTGAAGTTTTTTCTTTCCCTAAAATATATCTTCTGAAATGCATTATCTAAAATTTGAATTATAAAACATATTAACATATATGTTTTATAATTCAAATTTTAGATAATGCATTTCAGTTTAAATAGAAAACAGAAGATATATTTTAGGGAAAGAAAAAACTTCAATAAAGTTAAAAATTCATTAACAGAAGTCTATAAGAGAAATAAAACAATTTTTAAAAAGCTTTGGATTTAAACAGAGCAACAATGAAAGAAAGCAGCCGGTAATTGAAAATAAATTTAGAACAGCTGATTATTTTATTATCTACTTATTTATTCTTTCTCATATCACTCATCTTTGTGATTAAAAAAATTGCAGTATTCAGAATTATTTTCTAAATTAATCTAAGTGTTTCTGACGTAAGTGTTAGTTCACTAGAGTTAAGCAAATAGCCAAAATTTATCTTTCGTAGAATTCTTTTGTTTTGAGGGAATTGAATTTATTTAGGTTGTAGCAATACTCACATAATTAAAACAGTTTTCTCTTTTAGATTTTTTAAATACCTCTTATGCTATTCAATTTTAGATTAATCAATTCATTTATTTTTATTAATCAGCTTTTAGTGGATTGTAATTTGTTTCACGTTGTAAAAATAGAATATTTTGAATTACGTCCCTTGTCACATACGGTGCTGTTTTTAATGTGCTTTAATGTGCTTTGCAAAGCTAAAACTAAAGCGAAAAGAAGAGAACAATCAGAATTGATTTCCATTTGCACCAAATATGTGTAAATACATTTAAGTTTGTATTAAGATTTTAAGCAAATTAGTAAGGATAATGTGTTTATTTTATTTTTATTTTTTTTGTGAACTAACTTGCATTTTCATCAAAATTGTGGAAATATGGAAACATTTTCTTTTTTTAAAGTTACATTCTATGAAAATGTGATTTTTTTTTAAACCGTAACTTTTAACTATTAATTGATATCAAAGTTCATTGTGTGTGAGAATGTTTAGTTTTTTGTTTATCACGGAGCACTCTAAGGGGCGATTATCAAATGTCTTAAAATGTTTTCCCGTTTTTTAGTACGGATGACAAAACAGACCTAATTAACTTTTCTTTCATGTTATGTTCATTGCCTACTAAACTGCTGTATCAAAGTTTTTCATGATAATGAAAGTCAACTTTCACAAATAAATACCATTACTCCGGTAGGACAGAAGTAACTGTATTTTGCATTAGAAAAATAGAGCCCAAAATTAAATAATTTTTCATAATGTTGAGCAAAGAAATTTCCTTTTTCGCCCGTCCGTGTTAGGTTGAAGGAAAAATACAAGACATTAATCTTTTACTTATATTTCTTTCATTTAATTTAATTATTTACATTTATTATGATTATTTAATTAGTATCATGGTTGGGAAATAAACTGTTCTAAAGTACCGAATAATGACTTATTTTTCTCGATCAATGCTGCTTAACAGTTTGATTGGGCGGGGGAGTCTGATAAATATCTAAGTCATGAATATAAAAATGACATGAGAATTGCAATTTAAAAAATAACGACAGAAAAAAAAAAATGAAAGAAATACTAGTTAGAAAATAAATGATAATGACTATGCTTCATCTAAGAAATTCTGATTGTCTAATCATGATTTGTATTCATAACAAATGAGCAAAACGTCGTATTAACACGATTTGTTGATATTTATGGACTTTCATATCTGCCATAATCCAGGAACAATTCGTCCTGTTATAGTAAAATACATCAAATCTCTTCTGATTCATCCACTTAACTCTTCACCCACCTAACTACTAAAACACACAAAACACAGACCTACAGACATCAACACTGTAGAAGAAAATAACAGCTACCGGATGTTGACCCAACAACGGCCAGTGTCAAACTGAGAAAATCAGGGCTTCTGCACATAGGCCCCGCGCATAGTATATCCGAAATCTCCAGAAAATTCTCTGTTATAAAAGAAAAGTCTATTTTAAGAACCAATCATATTTTTTTCCACTAGTAGTATTTTCTGGAGCCGGTGTTTGAAATCAGGAACACATAAATAGACCAAACAGAGGTCACACGTCAGTTGAATCGTCGGCCGTCCCAAGAGTGTCACCCCACAATACCGTCCGACCAGATCAAAGCAACCGCTTGTCGCCGAATAGACAACACCCCACCAGCTGCCCAGATATTTCATCCGCTTGTTAATTTTATTTATTCAATAAACAAAATAAACTAAATCTTCTCATCAGTCTTATTTTTCTTGCAACCACACGCTCGTATATAACAGTCCATTAATGTTTAGTTTAGTTTGATTTTGTTTCGTTTGGTTTGGTTTCTTTGTTTCAATAGCATATCTGTTGCGGAGTCAATAAGCACGTTGACACCACAAATTATTTTTGAGTTAAGCGTGTGAGTAATGGACAGCCAAAGGACAATGAAGGAAACAAAGGCGAGATAACAGTATAACAAATGACAATTTATTTTTAGTGTTTTGAAATGGTTAGTTTCTATAACACTATAAATTATTTGATAACACAAATAAATAACGAAACTTCTTGCAAAAACAAAAACGAAAAGTTTATTATGGTAGTAAGAGTAAAAGAGTCAGAGTGAGAAAGTGTCCCTTTTGGTGTCTCCAGTTAGTGTGTTTGGTCCTTGACTTGGTAGGAAGTGTGTGAGTGTGTGTCACAGTAGCAGATAGCTCGTGTGACCGATTGCAAGGCTGGTTCTTCTATATGTGAAGCTAGTAGCCGCATGTTCTTCTGAAGGCGAGAGAGGTCTGTCATGGCTGCTAGCTAGGCGATATCTGACCATGTATGTGTGTCACTCTAGCAGGTTGCTTGTGTGACTGACTGCAAGGCTGGTGATTCCATGTGTGAAGCTAGTAGCCGCATGTCCTGTGAAGGCGAGAGAGGTCTGTCATGGCCACTAGCTAGGTGCTATTTGTGGTTGTCGGCTGATTACCAAAAGGACTAGAAAAAATAGTTCTAGAGAGGGAGAAGGAATCAATGCGCTCTGCCTGTCAATTGGTTGGTTATAGCCGAATCGCTTGGCGGGGGCATTGATTCGCAAAAGGAAATAGATCTGTGGCTGCTATATATTTGCCATAGGTTACAGAATCGTAATTGAGGTGTATGGTGGTCGTTGTTGGTGTAGTCAGCTGGATGGTCGATATCAGTAGTTGGAATAGTCATCTTTGGAAGAGAGACAGCTGGATGATCGATGTCAGTAGCTGGTATGGCTGTATTTGGTAGAGAGATAGCTAGATGATCGATGACTGTAGTTGGTATGGTCATAGTTGGTAGAGAGATAGCTAGATGATCGATGTCCTGGTTTTGTAGTACATTGGTTTAACCGGGAGTGGGTGTTGATCTGGTCACTTGTCCATGCAGTGAGTCATACGTGGACTAGATACTGCATTGCTGGAGCATGGTGTTGATGTGGTTGCTGAGCCGTGCAAACAGATCAGGAACCCATGGCTAAGGCTTAATTGTGCCTTAGCTCTGCAAAGCTGAGCGAACAAACCAGGAACTGTGGCTAAAATTTGCTGTATCTTAGCACTGCACAGACAGGGAACCAATAGCTAAGGTTGCTGTACCTTAGTGCAGTGCAGCTGAGCAAACAATCAGACAAGGAAACCGACCAAAATGGTTAAGACAGGGTGGTCTTAGAGTCCTCTTCATATTTGCCTCCAGGCCGTCTGCTTCGATGAGTTTGTAAGAACCATCAGAGATACTCCAACTCGAAGAAGGAGAGCTCTAGTGGTCTTTAAAAGGACCTTTTTGCATATCTATATTAAAGGAAGGCAAATGCGACCATGAGATATAGGATTGTGCCTTCAAGAGCTTCACTACGAAAAACGTGCTAGCTGATATTTGTCACTGCCTCCCACCAGACATGACTTGACACAAGGTCAATGATCCAAGTGTGGGTTTAAGGGAGGGGACAGATGGGCACGAGCCAGGGCTCGAACTCTGATGGACTATAATGGTCATCAACCCACTTAGTCCAATGTGGGCCTGATGAGCTTAGCTGGACTTGGACCCAGATTTGGGTCCAGGCACATATGCCTGATTATAGCTTAAACTGGACAGCAAGGTCCAGTGCTATATATAGGTACCAATAATGCAGCTCGCCCACCCGAAGGTGACCCAGCTGAAGCCAGAGGCCCTACGGCCTCAAGTTTGCCTTTGTTGGACTGTGCCAAAACCAGCGGGCATGCACAAACAAAAGTGCGAGCTGATATTTGGCACTGCCTCCCACCAGACACAAGGTCAATGACCAAAAGGTTGATTATAGTAAGGGTTTAGGGGAAGGGAAGGTCAGGCACGAGCCAAAGCTCGAGCCCAGTCGGACAATGATGCAGCTCACCTACCCAAAGGTGGCCCAGCCAAAGGTGGGGCCTTACAGCTTCAAGTCTGCCTTTGTTGGACTGTGACTGAACCAGCGGGCATGCACGAAGGAATGTGCGAGCCGATATTTGCCACTGCCTCCCACCAGACAGGCCTTGACACAAGGTCAATGACCTGAAGGTCGATTAAAGTGGGGATATAGGGGAGGAAAAGTCGGGCATGAGCTGAGGCTTGAACCCTGATGGACTGTGCTAAAGCCGGAGGCCTTACGGCCTCAAGTCTGCCTTTGTTGGACTGTGCCTGCACCAGCAGACATGCATGAAGGAATGTGCAAGCTGCCAGACTGTTGAAGAGGCTTGCTTATACAGGGTGATAGCTATGTTACACTGTAGGGCCGCATACAGAGAAAGTTTGTCTATAAAAAATAGAAGTGGAAATACAGTCCTTCTTTAGCCTAAAATAGGCTTCAAAAGATAATCCATTTTATTTTGATAGAGTCACTTCCGAAAGACGGGCTCTATTAATGTTGTAAAAATGTAAGTGATTTTTTTAGCCATTACGGCAGGTCAGAGCTATGGAAGGTTTCATCATTTCCAATCGTAGCCAGAGGTAGTGTTTTTAAGGGTTTGAGTGATCCAACTTTTTTATGTTTTTCGGTGGGTCACAACATATCAACCTCCGTTAATTCGTCCATTGAATATTCTATGATCATGTAAGTTATTTTTAATGAAACAGTGATATTAAAAAAATCAAATTGAAACAAAAAAAAATCTTTTAAATGAAATAAAAAATTTAAGTTTGGTTTGGTTTCTTTGTTTTAATGGTATATCAACCTTTGTGGGTTATTTAATGCCAAAGCCATTTCTGTAGAAAAACAGCACTGACACTATTTAACCTATTGCTTGGGAAGATAAGCGGTTTCAATACCTTTTCCAAAGATTTTAGTTCAAAAGTGAACTTAATAGTATAATTGGAGTTCAAACTAACTTTGAGATCAGAGTCCAGCACTTTAGCCATTATACTACAGACACCCCCTAATTTGAATTAGTAAAGAAAATTTTTAATAGTTTAAATATGGGAACTACACTTTTCAAGTGATCAAATCACAAAGTGAGTTGTAAATAGAAAAAAATATAATTGAATTCTAGCATAAGTTAATCAAAAAGTCACATACAAAGAAAAATTCATAATCAAATCAACAAATCACAAAGTTGATGACACAATTTTAAATCAGGCACCTAATTGTTAAGTTTAAGCACATAAAACAAAAGTGATTACCAAGAGTTGATTTTTAAATATATTACTGTTGATAATATGTAAGAACACTGTTGAGAACAGATCATGTGACAAAAGAGCTTGTCATACTTCACCAGTTCTTTTTTCATTTTTGTACCGAATCAAGCTGGCCAAAAAGGAACAGAAATCAAGTCAAAAGTTGAATACTGATAGCAGTGTAGGGTTAGCATTCCTTGCCTTTCAAATAGTACTTCTAATAGCCTCTAGGTGACATAAGTAGGATATAAAATGGTGTGGCAAAATCAAAACTCTTTCTCTCTATGGTCCTGCCTTGACAACCAGAAACACATGCAAGTGTGTAGATTTACTGACAGTGAGACTCTCACTCTAATAAATTTCATGTTGTAACATACTTTAACATAGGTCTTCACACAACTTCTAATCTGTCTAATACAAAAAGACTCTTCAACTGCATGATATGACTTTTTGCTATAATGTTTTTTGATATTTCATGTCATGTCTATATTCATTCTATTAAGTTTGTTCAGGCAATAAAAAAGTTATTAATTCTTTGTGAATTGTTTTAAATTGTTTAGCACAATGAAATGATAAACTGTAATTCATTTCCACTGCTACAAGAGTCCAAATTGTGTTCCTCACACTTAAATCATTGTGGTTGTATGTTATTGTACTCAGTTACAACAAATATACAAAAACAAACCTTGAAAACTTTAATACCAAAGCCCATTTTATTCAATCCCCAGAGCTAGACAAGTGCAATGCCTGGCCCTAAAGTTAACATTTTCCTCTCATCTACCTCTTTTACACCAATATACAACCAGTAATCAATAATGGAAACAATTCAATATGGGAAATCTTCAAGGACTTACATTAAGTGCTAATTATTACAATGTTTGGTTTCCCCAGATACATACACATATTTTTTTATGATTCAACCATGTTATCAATATTATTAGACTTTGATACACCAAAGTACTTCTAAAAATAACCAATATCCACAGAAATTGCTTGTTCATGTTCATGACAAATTATATATATATATATATATATATATATATATATTCACATAGTGTTTTGGTTTTAAATGTACAGGGAATCTTAATTCTTGGAAAATTTTGTTTCTTTTTTTTTAAAGCAAATAAAATTGAAAAAATTACAGAATAGAATTATCGTAGCTCTCCGGTTACTCAAATCTAAAATCCCCATTTAAAAAATGCAGAATCATATGTGACATCATCTAACTGAATTGCTACTGAAGAATCAACAATAACATCCCCAGTTTGTTGGTGAGTGGAATTTTCTGTTACCAACATGTAGGTTATTTTTTGTGGTAAATTAATTCTGCAGACCATCTGAAAGATAGCTTCTAACTATTGAGAAAAATAGGTTGCATTTGTAAGCTCCTCTAATCAGTATAATGATGTATTTCATTATTACTCATATTTAAAGAGAGGCTTCTTGTTTCCACAACAGAATTTCCACCACTCATGAACATGGTGGACCATCTGATACACGGCCCTTCTCTTCTATTTAAAGGCAGTCACTGACTACAAACTTAAGTTCATGACTGTAAAGTCTTTATATCTGAGGTAATGAATACTTGCTAGGTATGGACAATTACCAAGATGAATCGATAAGATGGATGATGATTAAAGACAGAGGGAAAACAAACATCTGCTGCTATGCCTGGTATATTCCTTTATTGACCAAATCCCCCGGATGTAGTAGGGGCCGTAACCCCTGTGGCATCAGAGGTTATTTCCCTTTTATTAGTTAGGATATTACAATGCTCTCTCTTTTTTTTTTTTTTTTAAATAATGATAACAACAATGACAGTGGTGGTAGTAATTATCTGGTGAGGGAGTTCATTCAGTCTGTGAAGTGATTGGGATGCTTGAACAGATGGCTCAGACTCTATGTCGAAGGAGATGTCTGTTAACCTGAATGAGAAAAAAGAAAATGATGATGATTAAAGACAGAGGGAAAACGAACATCTGCTGTTATGCTTGGTATATTCCTTTATTGACCAAACCCCCCTGGATGTAGTAAGGGCCGTAACCCCAGTGGCATCAGAAGTTATTTCCCTTTTGTTAGTTAGGATATTACAATGACCATGCCTTCTGGCACTCGTGCCAGGTGATTGTGTTTATATGCTATGGCACCTTGGTCTCAGGGGGTCATCCTCCCAGGTCTTTGCCTACTTGCAGGACAGTTTATTGCTTGGTGCTTGAGGCACCCCAAGAAAGGAATGCCTGCCTCATATGAGTCTCAAATCATGTGCGACCCACAATAAAATGGATTTGTGTCATATTCTGACACAGTGGGATGTCAGATAAACCATAGTTTGGGACCCACCATTGGGCTGCTGCATGGCATTCATACCAGGTGGTTGTTTACTAACTATGACACCTTGGCCTCAGTGTGCCATCCCCTTAGGTCTTTGCCTGCTTGCAGAATTAAGTTTATTGCTTGGTGTCTGAGGCATCCCAAAAGGGGAATGCCACCAGTATCCTTAATTTTCCCCTCTGCCATGCATGAGGCTTGATTCTTGTGCATCCCAACCCCCATAAAATGGTCTGGTGCCATATTCTGACATGGTGGGATATCAGATAAATCGCAGTTTGGGAGCCACCTTCAGGTCACTGCCTGGCATTGGTACCAGGCTGTTGTTTACTTACTATGACATCTTAACCTCTGTGGGTTGGCCCCGCTGGTCTTTGCCTACTTGAAGAACTAAGCTTATTGATTGGTGCTTGTGGTGCCCAAAAATGGGAATGCTGACAGTGTCAAGAATTTTTGTACCTGCTTTGCATGAGTCTCAATTCATGCACTGCCCCCATAATAAAATGGTTAAGTGCCATATTCTGGTCCAGTGGAATGTCAGATAAATCCCATTTGTGAACACACCTTTGGGCTGCTTCCTAGCATTTGTACTGGGTGGTTGTTTTCTTACTATGGCAGTTTGGCCTCAGAGGCTGTATCCCCATGTCTTTTCCAGCTTGCAGGACTAAGTTTATTGCTTGGTGCCTGTAGCACCCCAAAAGAGGAATGCCGGCAAGGTCCAAAATTTTTGCATCTGTTGCGTATGAGTCTCGATTCATGTGTGGCCCCTACCATAAAACGGCCTTCGAGACTGATTGCATTTCACATAGCACTAATACCCTTGGGAAAGGTATGAATCCAATTATTCTCCCTCGAGCTATGGGTAAATAGTAGGACAGACTAGGTTCTTCAGCCTTGGTGAGGCAACTAGTCTAGGAGAAGGAAAACTCTGAATTCAAACCTGTTAAACTCCGCTTAAAAATTGACCTTGTGTCATATCCTGCCCGAGCGGAGGGGTTGGTAAATAGTACCATAAAACGGCCTTGTACCATATACTGTGTTACTCAGCCGAGTGCCCAGTTAGCTTTCAGGGTGCTGTTCTTTCCCACCAACACCACCAGTTAACACAAGACACAGACATTAGCCGTGGTCTGCCGAATGCTATTTAGTGTCACAGATATCACCAACTCCCGAGCAGACCACATTTTAAAGCCACTAGACAAGTTATAAGTGATTAATTAAAAGTCAACATTGCTAACTGGCTAGCTTTCCTCCTCAAATACAAGGCCTTCAACAAACATAATTCTTCCACAAGAAAATAAGGACTCTGAACTGCCATGTTTGAGTTAACAGGATAAATAACAATATTCTTTATTGAATAAAAGAAAGAAACAAAGACAAAAAAACAATCCCGGTAAAAGTCAGGAACGAGAAAGTCTTTCTGCATCTCGAAGGAGCCTCCACTAAAATATCCGTATTGCGGACTAAGCCCACATAGAATGTCTTTATCCCTGGATGGGTCCTCCATAAAATGTCTGTTAATGGCGGAAGGTGAGAAGGTAGTTCAATAATGATAGACACGGTCCTCTTTCCTTCAGACTATGGGATTTAATAGCAGAGCTCGTGCTCTAAATCTCAAGTTTATCATTTCAGTATGAATGCAGTAGGATAAAGTTGAATGTACTTAAATTGTATGTTACTTACTTGGGATTCTGTGGAGTTTATTCTTCTCTCCTTTTTCTTTCATTATTGGGTTTCCATAACACGTTGGTGGAAGGATACACGTCTTATTTCTGATAAGACCAGGATTAATTATTGCTCCTTTCCTCATGGACAAGTCTTTCCTTTGGGTATTCATTAAATAAGGCTTACCATATCTTGGAGTGCTGGTTCATTCAAAAGATAAGTTCTTTCTTTTCTCTCATGGTTCTCTGCGTGGCATTATTTTGGAATTTAGGTTTCTTCATATCCCAAATTATGTTCTTGGTTTTTCGACGAACAAAAGCAACTCCTTATGTGTCTTCATTTCCTGAGGAATAAATGGCAACTCTAATGCATCTTCAACCAGTGATGAATGAATGGCAACTAACTTATTTTCTGTAGTTTGAAAATTTACCACATGTTGATTTTTTGGCAGGCTCTTCCTAAGTACCAAATATGTTCGAGGGTTTGCTTCTCCGCTGACACACACATGGCTAATAGAGAGTGAGGTCCTTCCATGCCTATCTCAACTTGTAATTATAGAGCGGGTGGGAGAGAGAGACAGCCTCTCCCATGGCCAATTCAGAATACTATCATCCACTTGCTACCATCTTCCGCTGATAGCCAAATGTATTAGGGTGACATATTTCCTTGTCACAACTGATACAGTGTGATGTCAGATTAATCACAGTTTGCAACTCGCCTTTGAGCTGGTTGCCTAGCATTCATGCAAAGCAGTTGTTTGTTTAGTATGACATTTTGGCCTCAGGGGGCTATCCCCTTAGGTCTTTGACATTTCAAATTTACCCTCTTGTCTTTGTCATCCTCACCTAGTTTGTTGTCAATCACATAATTTATAAAAAGTTTGTTGAATCGACATATTTATTGGTCCCACAACAAAATAAATTCTTACTTTATTTTCCAGTTTAATTTCTGAAGTAGAATATCTCTACAGTTTATTTGATATTTAACAGAATAATTTATTGAGAAATCTTTTTTAAAACAAAATATAGTCACAATATATGAAGAGATAGTTACATTTTTAAAAAATGATATGTTAGCCAAAATATTTGACATATAAATCTTTTCAAAAAAGCATATTTAAGGAATCTGAAATAAATAAAGTTTTTTTCAAATATGACTTTTGAATTTCCATAAATTGTTTAACTTTAGATTATTAAAAGTATTGAGTTTCATAGTAACAATTTTAACATTTGTAAGGACACTTATTAAATTTTAAGGTGTCTGAATGTTTTGGAATTTAGCATTATCATTTATATTTTACAAGTTTTGTTTTCATCCTTTTTTCTCTCTTTCCAATGAAGTGTAAATTTTGTAATTCTATCTCCCTTAATTCATTCATAAGTTTATTTTGAAATGATGGCATAGTTAAATGCTCATCTTCCTATCTTTATCTTTTAAAAGCATACAAAGAAATTTTATGAAACTTTTCAAATTAAACTGAAAACATTGTAAATATTGTTTGTTTGTTTGTTTGTTTGTTTGGTTGGTTGGTTAGTTAAACTAAATTTTCTTGTTGGATGCAAAATATTGGATTACCTGTTTTTAGCTCGAAATTCTGACACCAAATTCCAAACCATCCTTGTTGGTATTAAAACTAAAATCAACAAATAAGATAAAAAACAGAATGTTATCTTGTTATGACAAAATATCTATTGGCCTCCTCTCCATGACAAATGCTGGAACCCAATATAATCAGCCATTTGATTGTTGTGGTAAAAAATTATTAATTATCATTTTAGATTCCAAAATTTGAAAAAAAATTCATCTTTTCAAAGCCCTGTTAAGTAAAGTATCCAAATTTAGTTTTATTGATTTTAGTTTAGTGATTTTAGTACAATAAGCCTGTATCTCATATGAATGAATAAATGAAAATAATTTCTCTCAACATTCCCTTTACATTATAGCTGCTTTTAAAGTATTTGTCTTCAGTATTGCTTTCAGATTTAGGAGATTATAGGTCTTATCTGCAAACCAGATCTATGTATTTTTATATTACCATTACCATATAGATATTTTGGAAAGTAATCTCCAGAAATTTTTTTCAGATGAGTAGATCAATCTCAGCATTGTTCAAAGAGATTATTTTACTAATACATTTCTTTAATGTATCTACAATGTTCATACATTTTGTTACCTTTAAAAATATTTTGGTATTTTGTATTTTAATGTCATCTGTTTGATTTCCATTTCATATTTTTCTGAATGTTTTTTGTTTCTTCTTCCATACAGTTTTCATTAAATAAAACT
Source organism: Sepioteuthis lessoniana (assembly GCA_963585895.1). Lineage (NCBI taxonomy): Eukaryota > Metazoa > Mollusca > Cephalopoda > Myopsida > Loliginidae > Sepioteuthis > Sepioteuthis lessoniana. The sequence goes on from OY757904.1 coordinate 164,759,305, forward strand.
GATAACATCAGTATGAAGTGTCAACCCTTTCATTCAAAAAATTACCATGTAATAACAGGTGTTACCTGTCTGCAGGAGATATAGTGAGTATATTCTAAGACCTGCTGATAGGTTAAGTGGTATTAGAGGTATACTTGCATCGTATCTTTGATATCCCCTTTTTTTAAACAATGTATCAGACGTATTTAGAATTTTGGGGAAGGATATTTTGGAACTGGTTGTATTCTAAGAATTTGATAAATAGGTAGGCTAAAACACTGCTTTAGAGGGAGTCTAGCATTAACCCTGTAGTGTATAGAAAAAAGAAAAATAAAATAAATAAAATAAAACAAGTTCAAGGAGTGTAGAAGTTTCCAGAGGCCACTGACAGGAATTTGGAATGACTTGGAATGCTTGGAAAAAAAGGACCATCCCATCACAAAAGAGAAATCTGACCTCACTTCAGCTTCCCCCATAGCACAGAATGAACACTCTTTCATATGGCTGATTAACTTTATTAGCCTGACACCATGTCTACTGCTAGCGAGCTGACACAGCCAAAACCAGCAATATAAAAATACCAACTTTGAAAGTATTAACCACTGAAAACGACAAGTGCATTTCAACACCTTATTTAGGAGAAACGACAGTACTCAAATAGTTCAGGAAGACATTCCTTGCTACAGAGTAGCAATGTGAAAGCCCAAAAATAAGGCTGAACTTCAAAAGGTATCTCCTATCTTTGTCTCCTTTCTTTTCTTCTTTTGCAGCCTTCTCAGACAAGAAGATGCCAATGAATTAAAATAAGGTAAAAAGAAAACCAACAGAGTCAGATATCTAAACCCCAAACTCTAAAAACCAAATAACCAACAACTAAACCGCATAACACCTATAATCCAAACCAAATTTTTTCGTGTGGAAATTATCATTAAAAGTGAATAGTTTAGAAATTAGCTTGCAGAATTCTATGATTTTGTTGACCAGGAGGGACAGTGTTTATCAAATTTTGTGATTCTTTTTTTAAGTCTTAGCATTAATCATATTCCAAATATTTGTGCTTTGTGAAAGGAGCTCCTAATTTTTTTTCTGTAATAGAGAACAGTTATTGCTAAATTGTATCACTGAAAAGCACACATTCTAAAAGCACATACGGAATACTTCGAACATCCAACATCTCAGAATATGCCTCAACCTACCTCATGTCAGATTCAGATGAACTTATACAAAATGAGCTTGAAACCTTCGATAAAGCATGAAATTGTGGACTTAAAATATTGAAGAGGTGTGGGAACTTAGCCACAGATAATGGTATCTCATTCCTTTGAAGATAGGGAAGGATTTGTAAGCATTTCTTTCCAGGCATATTGAAGAAATTATTCAAGCTAAGCAAAGTCACATAAAATATTAACAATATACAGTAAGTTTTTGAAATGAACATTGTATAATAAATGTTCATTATAGACAGTTTTCTGTTTTAAAACACTGTATCTTGATTGGTTTATGTGAGGTGGCCAAAAACTTTTGCTCAGGCATTTTTGGGGGTATTCTTTCATTTTCCCCTTTCATTTCATATAATGATTAGGTATGGAAATGACTCTAACAGGGACTGATGTTTGATCTGTAAAAAACACTATGGGAAACATCCACTCATAGGCTGGTAATTAGTAAAAATTTACAATGGTTTAAAGAAGTCAAAACTTTTGCATGGTAATTTGTGTGTGTATATATATATATATACTTATTTATATGGCCCTATCACTGGGATGACCACAAGCACTTTCCAACTGGTTAATTTGTCAATGCTTTCTGGACCCACTCTATGTCTTTAAAGATCTACTGCATGGGTATTGATGCAATTAGAACACCTCTTCCAAAACTGTTGAGATCACCTTCGCTGTTTCTCTCCTAATCTGCTTCCATATAGCAGATCTTCCAGGACCACAATCTACCATTGACAGATACACTTCGTTCCTGTAATGGGTTACGTCGATTGCTAGTCTTTCCCAATTCCTGCTAACCTGAATATCTCCTGCTTCATGCACACTTGGAGCAGAGTCAATTGATTGCCATCTGTCACAAGTCCTGACTATCTGTCTTATCTTTTCTCTGTTGATATTCGGAATCACCTTCCTTGCTAAAAACAACGTCCTATCCACACCCAAGTGATGCATATCATGCAGCTCCCTGGAATCCAGATTTTCTAAGTAATTTGCTGCTGCCACACCTTCTGCTAAGTGTTCCAGCACTCTCAGCCAAGTCTCCCCCACCCTAGTAAGAACATCCACTTAATTTTTCTCAGAGGGCACAAAGCTTAGCTGTAACTTTAATCTGAATTCCTGGATTAAATCTCCTTGCATAACCAATCTTCGTTCACCAACATCTTCACAGCTCCTTTGGTCTTCACCCTTCTCTTGTTAGTGGCTCCTAACTTTACCAACGAAACCACCATGGTGTAGTCATTCTTCAAATGCACACCATGTAATTCCCATTTCAGGGTTAGCTTGACTCTTTTCAGGACTGCATCTAGTTCTGCAACTTTGATGTGACTAGCATCGTCCTTCTTTCAAAGCCAAGCTGCATCTTTGGCCACCACTCCTCTATATGGCTCATTGCGCATGTGTCATGAGACTCACGCACCATCACGTTTTCTGGCAAGATTCACCCCGAGCATAAACACACTATCTATATCACTCAATGAATATATATCAATCAATCTAACTCTTTATCTATCTTATTATCTTAAAATAATTTTAGAGAGAGATAAAATTTGCAATATAAAAGAAATTTTAAAGGATAAAATATGATATGAAGTATAAAATATGCTATGTAAAGAATTTAGAGTAAAATCTAATTTATAGGAATTACTCTAAAGCCAAGTTCAAACAGCAAGTTCAAACAGTAAGTTCCACAGCCTTTCTAGTTCGGATACTGATTTGAAAAGATAACATAGACAATAAAGTTTTTAAAAAGGAATTTTATACAAAAGAAACAAGAAAGAAAGGGATTGAAAAGATAAGGTGCTACAAATTTTAGTGCAATTCATGGGAACTAATCTGAGAGAGTGTCTGGGAAACAAAGTTCTTTGAATTTGAGTATTTTTCTTTTCTTTTTAGTTTTGTTGAAATGTTTCAGTTTTCATTTAATTTTGAGTCTTCTTTAAAGTTCTTTTCAGCAGAATTCTCAGTTGAATTTTCTTTCAGTTGTTTAACTTGGTCGAATTTCAGTAGTCGACTTTCGTTTGATTTTACTTTTATTTCTTGTTTCTGGGGGAATTATCAGATCCTTATTACAAATCACTCTATGTTTTATCGTTAATTTATGTCTTATTTCTTTGTAGGGTCTTTCCACCCAAGAACAATTTCCCCATATGTTTTTTCTTATTCTTGACGTTATCCTACTTAGTACAGGATCAATTTTCCAATTAAAAACTGTTGGGCTCTAGTGGTTGTCCACACAATGGCCAAGGCTTTATTGTGTTTCGGGAAATTGTTAAGTTCTATATCACTATATTTTTTAGGCAACACAAATGAATAACAAAACTTCCTTTTAACAACACAACAAAGAAGTTTTTTATTTGTAGCATGGAATATTGGGTTTGCTTTTGGTGCTGCAAGACTCGTGTTGAGTAGATTGGGAGTAAGGAGAAAGTTGAGAAGGTTGAGAAGGCAGCGTGTGTCATCGGACGTGTGAGGGATTGTGTTTTGGAGTCACCATGGTTTTTGTCCGTCTGGTGGAGAAGCATGTGTTGGTCTCCATTAAAGTGACCCAGAGGTGAAGCTAGTGTGTCGAGAGCGGGATTATGCTCAGATCGACATAGCCAATTTTGGGGTGACATAAAGTTGTGCCTGTGCGAGGCATGTTGAATGCATCTAATTTATATTCAACTGGGATTCCTTGTAAGGAATCCATAAATTAGATGGACTTGGCCCCAAAATTTCATAAAATTGTAGGAGAAGGGAAATAAAAGAAAAGAGCTACGAGTCTCACAACACAAAAGAGCAAAATACAAACAATGAAAAATACATGTATATATAAAAAACGAACAAAAGCAAATTAAAAAAAAGGAAAGTGTCCTGTTTAGTTCATTTTTTTTGTGTACCTCGTGGTACTTTTTTTTTTTAAACAAAATGTCACTTTGGGAAAAAAGGTTGACGAGCCTAGGTTGTAACGAATGTGTTTACGTTGTGTTGTTTCCTCGCTGAGTGTTGTAAGGTCCCTCGCTAATAGTTGTTAAGAAATAAAAGGTGCAGGAAGAAGAAGAAGAAGTAAGATGGCAAAGGTCGAAAAGTTTTTTTAGAAATAGGTTTTTATTTGCAGCATGGAATATTGGGTTTGCTTTTGGTGCTGCAAGACTCGTGGAGATTAAGCTTGTTAGTATTGAGACGAAATGGTGTTATGAGATGTTGAGAAGGCAGCATGTGTCATCGGACATGTGAGGGATTGTGTTTTGGAGTCACCATGGTTTTTGTCCATCTGGTGGAGAAGCATACGTTGGTCTCCATTAAAGTGGCCCAGAGGTGAAGCTAGTGTGTCGAGAGCGGGATTATGCTCAGATCGACATAGCCAATTTTGGGGTGACATAAAGTTGTGCCTGTGTGAGGCATGTTGAATGCATCAAATTTATATTCAACTGGGATTCCTTGTAAGGAATCCATAAATTAGATGGGTTCCCTCGTTTGTCCATACTGCTGTTGCTATTCTAAAGCCGCAGTGAGATGTCTGCCCTGGGCGGTGTTGTACAGCCAAAGCATCACTATTGAAGAACGGCCAGTGTGATGTCTGCACTGGTTGGCGTTCTCCAGCCAAAGAGAGTGTGTTTGGCAGCTTATCCAATTTGCTAGCCGGAAATGAAGGTTCGGGCTGAATAGGATAAGTCATCCTGATTGGGTGAAATTAAGTGTCGAATTAAATTTGCGCGCCAAACCAAAATACGAAATTTTCCTCTTCTCTACAGCTTCTTTCTCTATATTTGAATAATTAAATTCAGTGTTTGCTAGTCTTCTTGATATAATATTCCAGATATTGAATGTTTGCTTACATCTCTGGTTAACATAATGTCCTTTTTTAGATAAAATAATTTTCCCTACTGGTTTCTTTGCCATAATTACTTTTAATCTACCAAAAGCTTTTTGTTGTTTCTCTGACCAGATAAATTCAGCATTCTTTTTTCTTAAATTTGCAAATGGCTCAGTCAAGTCCATATATTTTGGTAAATATAACTTGTAGAAATTCACCAATCTCAAAAAAGATTCAAGTTCTTTTTTATTTTTGGTGTAGCTATTCTTAGTATTTTTTCTATCAAGGCTTGGTCTGGTGATATACCACCTTTGGAAATGGTATAACCTAAAAATATTTTACTACTAATATTTATGCATTTTTTCCATTTATTGTCATTCCAGCAATTCTTAATCCATTCAAGATGATGTTGGTTTTCTTTTTTAATTCATATTCACATCCACAATACGACCATTTTAAAAATCTTTTTTAACATGTCAGTATCGGTGAATATTTGTTTGCTGAGTTGACTTTTATCATGGTTGTATTTCTGTATTAACTATTGTTGCTGTATAAAGTCAATGCAGGTATTTAAAGACATATTTCCTATTTGTAGTTGTTCCATTATTTTATACAGGTGTGGTGCATTGTACACACCTTCAATTAACCTTAACTGAATTAAGTCCACTTCAATCATCTGTTTTTCTTGTCCAAGTTCTTCAAACTCGCAATATCTACTCGCATTTTGTATACGGTGTAGATATTTCATGACTGGTTCATCAATTTCTTGTTTCATCAACATGAACTTCATTCTTTCTGCCACAACCAACCTTTTCTTGGGCTTCATATTTCTTCTTATGATCTGACTTATTTTTTCAAAAGTCAGATCTTCCAGGTTTGTGGGATAAGCCATGGTGGAGACTTTCATTATCACCTTGCATCCAGCTGTAGCCAGAAAGGGCTCCTCCCTTTTCCATGTTGTCTTTCAGCTTTTTAGTTCTTGCACTCACAGCAAAACATCATAGCAAAGAATCAACAAAATCGGAATCTTCGAGAAACAATTGGTATCCTATGACCGATGTGATTGTTGTGATGTGCAAGGTTAGCACTAGTCAGTCACTAATCAAGTAGTGATCAAGTGTGACACAAGGCCTTTTTCAAGGTGGGTCTGGGTGCAGGGCCGGAGCCCACACACGCCCGGCGGCTCCAAAAATGCCTCAGGCCCCATGCCAGGCAATAAACCTAACCCCTCTGAAGAGGTTTAAAGCCTGGGGGGACGGCCCCCTGAGGCTCAAGGAAATTAACCATCTGACACGAATGCCAGACAGTCAGCTGAAAAGCCTCTGCACGAAGCAGGGGTTAATCAAGTGGTATTTGTTGACCACCCCACCAAAAGGGCAAGTGTGGCACAAGGCCCTTTTTAAGGTGGGTCTGGGTGCAGGGCTGGAGCCCAGATGTGTCTGGTATTCCCAAAAATGCCTTGGGCCGTCGGCATTCCCCTCGGGAGCCAGGCGATAAACCTAACCCCTCCGAAGAGAGTTGTCAGTTAAATCAAATTTTACATGATTGAATTAACACTTCATTGCTGGAAAGTTATGAATATGGCAAAGGATTATACAAAGAGTCAGCATCTTGATCTGACCTTCCCCATTGTGATAGAAACCAACAAAATTTGGATGTATTATTAAATACTGCTGAAGCACTTTGGCTCGTTGGTAATGATACTTTGACTTTGGAACCATGCCTGATACGAGATGAAGGTTTTGTTGTTCCTATTTGATAATAAACATCAGTGCACAGTAATATGGTTTCAGGTATTCCTATTTGATACTAAAAATGTATATACAATAATATGATTTCGAGCATTCCTATTTAATATTAGTAACTTTTGAAAAAGATCAATATGACCCATACATGGGACTGTAACAGATACAACTACTCCAGGAAAGAGTATGCCAACAAAGGAGTGACTCTAGAGCTCCAGAACTAGAGCCTAATCACTAAATGCAGTTTAGTGTCCATAATAAAGAACAGACAAGTTAATTGCTTGTCTGGAAGCTTTATTCAAATATAACAACTATAGCCTTGTTAAGGTGGAGACTCTTTTACTATGTAGAGGTAACTGATCAAGGGAGAGATAATTGCACTCAAGATCTTCACAATAAACGAGAAAATAGTTCTCCTTTAACAGATGGAACAAATAATCAACTAATATCCATATAGCCCATAATAAATAAATGTAATCCAAGTCAGCACTATCCAAAAGAAAAAAAAAATTGTGAAGAAAGAAACCTTACTCTTAGACTATACCTGCTTAGCAGTGTTGAGTTTAGTGCTCAGTGCTGAAGATTCCCCAAAAGGGGAATGCCAATAGGAGCTAGCATTTCTTGGATTAGCCATGCATGAGTCTTAATTCACATGTGGCTCCTTACTATAAAATGACCTAGTATCAAATACTGACTTGGTTGGAAGTTGGTTAAATACCTTCATTGCAAAACAGTTAGAAAATCAAATACATTGTTTTCATTTGATAATTCATATCTTTACTCCTGGTGAATTTACATAATGTTTATTCAAATTTGGTTGTATGTATATCATATGTACACATAAATATTTAGAAGTAAGATTCTTGTCAAAACCTATCACAAAAGACCCCACCCCTGAACAAGTGTCCAGGATATGATAGAAAATAATCTAATGGTAAGGCCCCAGTTCTGGAGCTTTGGAGAATGAGGAGTACCCCTTCATTGACATTACTCACAATTTTTTTTATATATGTACAAACAGGATTTGGCATTAACAAACCTACAATGGTTGATATCATATAAAACTAACCAACCAAACAGCTAATCAACTGTATATTTTTAGTAGTAATGCCATGAACAATCTTACCTCGAAGAAACAGAAGGTGTGCTCTCTCTGCTACCGGCATGCGGAAACCAGAAGAAGAAAAGGACACAAGAGGTGTGACTTATTTTATGGAGGAGAATGTGATAAGCGCACGTGAAGTGGCGAGATTTAATGAGCATATAAGAAACTAAGTTTGAGGCGGAAAAAGAAGAGCAGTATTTTGCTTATGTCTGATTGGTGAACATCCATCAGTTTATTTTGCATGTTAAATAATTTGACTACCCCCCAATAGGTTGATTCCACTTCGACTAGACTTCTAAAACCACGAAAAATATTCTTTTAGGAGCAAGTATAACTTGTTATTGCTAATTAGTATCAGTTGCTTATGAAGTGTATTCCCCTCTCATAAACTGTTCTACATTGTTTCTTTTAAACTTTGTATAGAATAATTGTTAATTTACTGAAAAGAAAAATCTGAAACTCAAACACTTCATATAATTGTGAAAAACTAACAATTGATTGAAGTAAGCCATGCACTATAATTTATTTTGTTGGTATTATTGTTTAGCTTAAGGTTTGAATAGAAGGTTACAGTATATGGTTTTAATCAATAAATAATTGTTTCACCAGAAAGTATACTAATAACATTAAAGAGGGGTAAGTTAGTTGATTTTCACTGAGTTAACTCTGTGAAAATCAACTAACTTACCCCTCTTTGAGGAATGTTTTGTTTTTAAACAACTATTTTTTATTTTATTGTTGGATTTAAGTATGTTTTTCATTATACACATATGGATATACCAACTTTATATCCAGTTAATGAAAATTATCATAAAATTAGATTGACACTACAAATCGCATATGGACTGCAAAATAGAACTAAAACTAATGATATCTAAATTTGTTTATCATCATGCAAATAAGCAAATTGTTTTCAAACATTATGTCTAATTAATAAGAAAAAAGATAATGATGATTGAAAAAATCATATCATTTTAAAGTTTGTAATGTCACATCATGTAAATTTGTCCAAAAACAAAATGAATAAAATGTATTGTGAAAGATTTTTTTAAAATTCAAAATAGAATTAAGAAATTTGAATTAGATTTTTTTAAAGGTAAAAGGCAATTTTCTTGCAAGATACGTTAATGATGACCTGCCACAAATCTAAGGGAGGTAACTATGATGCATTATAAATTGACAAAATTCAGTTTTTAAGTAAAAAGTAAAGTTGGCGACCTTAGTCGAGAGTGACTCGAAGGCTCCCTTTTCAATAGCTGCTACACCGAGGTGTAGGGGAGGGCGCTACTCCTTTCCCTGGATTGCTTCCCTTTACCCTTGATACGTACCTTATATTACTGAGTGTTAAGCAAGGACGTATCAAGTACCATTTTTAAAGTCTTTGGTATGACGCAACATGGGATTGAACCCAGGTCTCCCGGACCATTGGCGAACACTCTACTCACTTGGCCAATGAGCCGGTAGATGATGTTAAATAAAAAATACATAAATATTTGCATGTATATTGCAAACAATTTATAATTAGTCATTAGACACAATATGTATATGCATATATAATATCTGGATAGTTTTCAAGATACACTTATGAAATTTATTAGATAATATTGCTAATATCACTAAGATTTGCAGTAGAACAACCAAGACTTTTCAAAATTATTATGAGATGTGATAACTGTTGAAAAGCACACAAGCTCTTCTTTTAAATTGAACAACGAGGAAACAATTCTGAGTCGTTTACTAATAATTTGAGTTGCGGAAAATTATCTTCACTATTATGTTTGAAAGTAAGCCTATGTAAAACAAAGTAAAACAAAATCTATTGTTTAGAGAAAAGTGAAATATTTTAATTATAGAAATATCAGCCATGAATTTTTCTGATTTGCTTGATTGTTTCTTTTATTTTTGAAAACTAATCTTATTCATTGACTGTTTATATTTAATAATATTAACTTATATTTTGGATATTGGTCATATGAATGTTGTAAAGTAATGATAATTTATGAAAATCGTTGAGTAAAACTCAAGTTTTTAACTCAAAGAACTTACTCAAAGTGACATTGAAAGTATAATTCCTGATAATTCAACATCTATATGTTGATGCTTAATTTCTCCTTAGAATATATTTATAAACAATATGTAAGAATATATACATGCCCTGTTGACTGGGGATGTAGACTATGCTATCTGCATCTCTGAAGAGTAGTAACTCAACAACCAACTAATGTGTATTCTGGGTATGTCACTAAACCATCTGGTGGTGAGTCTCCTGTCCAAGAGGTTTGTGAATAGTAGAGTACCCCTTCATTTCTTTTAGTTCTAGGTCCACTAAGATTAAAATTAAATTTAAATATTAGTATTACTTATCAATACTTGAAACCGTCTAACTGTGCAAATAAATGAAATATGTTAAAAAAAAATTATCAGCATTAGATACCCATTCTTGAAACCATTTAGTGTCTTTGGTATGACATTAAACTGCATCTGATGCTCTAGTCATGCAGTTTTTGGAATGTGGAATACTCCTTCATTACCAATACTCTCAAGTCCACTTTGACCTGGAGTGGTAGTAGCCATATATGGGTCAAATAGAAATGTTCAACTTTTTACTCAAGATGATTATCAAGGTTAAATAGAAATATTAGTCTTGAATAGGTACACTTGAAATGTAAATATGTGCAAACAAATTGTAAGTTTTATGTGAGATAGTAATACTTGATAAATAGAAATAATTGAAACCATTTAACTATTTGCAAATAATGATTAATAATAAATAGTATTATTAGAGTTCAATAGCAATATGTGAAACCGTGTAAATAGATGCAAATGAATGATTAATATTAAATAGAAGTATTAGTCTTTGATAAAAGTACTTGAAACTATTTAATTGTGTGTAAACAAATGAGCCCTGGCTCATTAGAAAATATTACCCACAAACTTACCAATCATATATAGATATATATCAGTATATATCCATTGACCCTAATAATTCATTCTTCTGTTCCTTTGATATAGTGAGGTTATACACTAACTTTCCACTGAGTGAAACAATTGCCATTTGCATTGACACCCTATACTGCAGCCACCTAGACCTCTACCTTCCGTTCCAGAGCCCATCTTTCTGAAACTGATACACACTGCTACTAAATGTGTGCAATTCAGTTTCAACAACACCATGTACTAACAAATTGATTGAGTTAGAATTGGGAGCCCCTTGGAGCCACACAAGTGACCTTTTTTTGATTTTGGAGGTAAGACTATTTGAAATCACCAACATGCCGCTGTTCAACAAACAGTACGTTAATGACACTTTTGTGATTTTCTACTCCAGGTCAGAAAGTAAAGGTTTCTTCCATACAGTCAACCAACTACACCTTGCATTAACATTCACCTGCACATTTGAGCACAACAAAAGATTGCCTTCTCTTGATGTCTTTGCTGGGTATACTAATTTTGGTGAACAGTTTTTGATCTATTGTAAAACCATGTCTACTGGATTATACAGTTGGTGGGGATCGTTTTGCCCCCTCAGATGCAAAATTGATTGAATAAAAACATTTGTCCACTGTGCTTTGATGATCTGCTCCAAGCCAAAACTTGCTAATGAACTCAATTTTATTAAGATGACTTTGCTGAAAATGGATATTCCAAAGATATAATTACTTTCACCATTAAATACAAATACCTGCAGTTCTCCTCAGAGTCAAAGTTAGATGACTATGAATCATCAATGGTTCCATGCAACTGCTAGAGTAAATTCAAAGAGCCATAAATCATTGCTTTAATTCTATTAAGTTGTGTGTCATTCTTAAATCCTATGTACTGTTTCCCCCTGATCTCAAAGACAGTGACTTAAAAAAAAAAACTCTCTAATTTACAAATTTTCATGCAAATGCAATGTTTGCAACATTAGTCATACTACTCATAGAATAGAAATAAGAATATTCCCTCAAATATCCAGATAAATACTTCTGACCATACTATGGTGCTGAGAAATCAAAATTAATCCTCTGCCATTGCTCGTCACCCATTGAGTAATCCAACTTTTGCAGATGCATATAGGCTCACTATGTTTAACATCCTCAAGATATCAAGTAATAGACATCAGTTGTCAATACTGGAAGCTTTACTTATAATGAAACATGAACTGGAATCGGGTATCCAAAAACAATTTTACACACCACTTCATTTTAACAACCACAATGGACTACATGAAGAAAACATCATTACCCGTGCCAACTCTTCTGGCCGACGGTAGTTTTATTTTTTATCAGTTTTCTTCCCTCACCTTCAGGCTTTTTCAATGATCAGTATCCCATGTTTACTTCCTGTTACAAATTCTATTGTCACTGGACCAAAACAAGGAGTCCCCTTTTTTTTAGTATTTCAAGGTATTTTAATCATTTTTTGAATATTTTATTATGCACATTCTTTTAATAACAATATTTAAATTCTGTGCCTATCACAAGATAATGAAAAATTTAAAAAATGATTAAAATATTATAAACATCCAGGGGAAAATGTTTAACTGCTTATGATAAAGCTGTTTTCTTGTAAATCTCACTGAAAATGATCATAAATGCAAAAATATGAAGTATTAACAATGTAACATTAAGTAATAATGTATTTTTTTTATGTTGGGGAAATTGGTGAATATGCATGAAAATGAAAATAAATACAAATTTGAATTTAAAAAAAAGTAAAAAACTATTTTGTGAATTATTTAGCTTAGCTGTATCTGTAAACTTTGTGGTAAAAATTGAGTTAAATTTTCAGGTGGTTATATTGATTTACAATGTGTCAGTTTGTAAGAGGGGTAATTTTGATAACGATACAGCAGACTACACATAAACTTGTTTATTGTTGTAACATAAAGGCCAAGGGATTTCGGTTCATGCCTTTGGGTTTAGTTAGGCTGAGAACCTTTTGACTCAGCACATGGGTTAGTTAGGTGCAAACTTGATGCAGGTGTTGACACGGGCATGCGCAGGCGGACGTGTCACTCAGAGATGTCTCAATAGCCCAAGACGAAATGGGGTGATAGGGTGTGAATGACATCACACACCAGAAGCGCGAGGAGGTTTTTGGGAGAATGGAAAGAAAGTTAAGAGATTTGAAACTAGACGCCGAATGAGGAGGTTCGACTTTTGGGACTCGTTGAGGCGAGATGAATTTGCGCGCCATGGGTGCCACACGAGATAGGGGCCAGATGAAGAAGCCAGCATAAAAAGATTGTGTCTCTCTCCTTATGTTGAAACCTTTAACTCAAAAGTAATAAAAAGGTTTCGTACCTGAACAAAGAAGTCATTATGTGTTTTTGAATTTTGAGATTCCTATGTTCTTTATGTATACATGTTATCTAAATGAGTTATGGACAATTGATGTACATTTCCCAAATAGCCATATCATGGCCATATCATGGCCATATCATGGCTATGGTACATTGTGAGTTGGAGTCATTATCTTGACAAGTCAATTTTATGTAACATTCAGGCATGGACACATAATCAAGTATATACCTATAATTTATTCATGTAATCATAACCCAACAAAACATCACATAATAGTGTTTTCTTTGATAGCAGTACATGTAAGATCCTCTGGGTCAGACAATAAAGCAAAATGACTTGTAATTGCAAGTGGATGATAAATATAATGTGGTCTGTGTTCAGGCCAAATATAATCTTTGAATTATCCCAATTTATAATATTAAAGTGAAAAATATGCCATGTTTTCCTTTCTTTATGGAAGTGTCATGGAGCCTTGCTTCAATGAGAATAGAAAATGTTTCTAGGTCATCTAGTGTGAAGTAATAATACTGTGCAAGACTAATGAGAAAAATGAAGACTATGCCATAGCAAGCTTCCACTGTAATAGAGTGTACTTTGAATTTTTGTTTTGGCTTTTAATCAGGATTGAACACTGATCATTGAGTAATATTTAAGCTAGAACTGAGCTTAGATTGACATATGCTATAAGTGTGAGACCCCACCAAATTTGAGCCACCAGGTAACTACATCTGATGTAAATTCTGCATAGCCAGATCATAGCTGATCATGCCAGTTTTAGGGACGCCAGCAGATTTTGAGCTTCTATTCCTACCCACTTTCTTTGTCGAACTTGGTCTGATGGATTCCTTTGAGTAATGGGCTGCTAGTATCGAGAAAACAGGAAGTGCTTGGTCATTTCCTGATTCTTCTGTTTTTTTTTGTCATGTATTGTTTTGCTCCACACTTATTCTAGGTTGTAATGTTGCTTCATTCAAACCCACAGTTGACCTACTGCCCTGCCAGGCTAGTGGTGGATGGATGAACTGCTTCTTCCTTCCTTGTATGACATCTACACACATATACACAATTGCTCATATGTCCACCATGACAAGTACACTCACACATATCTAACTCCATACTACTATACCAAGGGTTATTGGGTTACAACATGTAGGATTAAATTTTACTGATTGAGTAATTTTATATTGCAAATGAACTTACCATTGTTTTGTTTATCCTTTTTCCAAATTATTTTTTCTTTCAGCCAATTTTTAAGTGAAAAAAATGATGTTTATCTCTTGCAAGGGGAAAAGAAATACTTTTAAAAGGAGGAAATTTCTTTAAAAAAAATGACTGATTTCCCATACAAAAATGATTAACTTCCTCGCCAGGAGGAGCTTAGACAAAAAAAAAAAAAAAAAAAAAGATGGAAAATTTGTAAATATGGGGAGAATCTTGATGTTTATCTCCCCTGAATTGAAATAAATGCTTTTAACAAGAGGAAATAAATTTCTTTAAAAATATCAACTTCTCTTAAAGGTTTATAGTATACAAATAATTGTCTTAGGGCTAGGGTAGGGTTAGGGTAAAGTTTCAGTTTCAGGTTGGAATTAGGGCTAGGGTTAGGGTTGGCTATTTGTTGACTTGTTGCTTGATTAATTGATTGGCTATTTGGTTTGTTGCTTGATGGATGTTAACTTGTTGCTTGATTAGTTATTGGTCAACTATATGGCTGGTTGTTTGATTGGTTAGCCATTTACTTCCTTGCTTAGCTGAATGTTTGTTGGCTGGTTGGTTTATTAGTTCCTCCCTACTTGAGGATTGTCAGAGGATTGACTTACATATTGCTGAGTTATTTGGGGAGTTGTCATTTGGCTTGGTTGCTTGTTTTATTTCATTGGTTGGGTATTTGATTCAATGAAAGTAAAGGGTAAATAGTTGGGGGGTTTTAGGGGCAGGGTAGGCATTCAGGGTTAAAATTGTTTAGGGGTTAGGGTTGGTAGGGTTAGGGTTAAGGTTGGCAGGGTTAAGGTTTTTGAGGTTAGGGTTTTGGTTAGGGTTAGCAGGGTCGGGGGGTTAGGGATAGGGGTTTAGGGTTAGAGTTTCGGAATGGGTTTAGGGTTTTAGGGTGGGCAGGGGTGTTAGGGTCAGGGTTGGTAGGGTTAGGGTTTTAGGGTTGGATTAGGTTAGGGTTTGGGGTTAGGGTTAGGTTTAGCAGGGTTAGGGCTAGGGTTTTTGCAGGGTTAGGGTTGGGGGCTCATGTTGGGGTTGGAATTAGGGTTGTTAGGGTTAGCGTTAGGGTTTTAGGGTTAGGGCAGAGTTGGGGTCAGGATTAGGGTTTAGAGGTTAGGGGTAGGGTTAGGGTTAGGTTAGGTTAGGTTTTTAGGGTGAGGGTTAGGGTAAGAGTTTTAGGGTTAGGGTTGGAGATGGGGTTAGGTTTAGGGTTTATGGTTGGTAGGGTTAGTGTTAAGGTTGGTGGAGTTGAGGTTGGGTTTAGGGTTAGGGATTAGGGTTTAGGGTTAGGTTTAGGGTTTATGGATAAGGTTAGGGTTAGGGTTGGAGTTAAGTGAGGGGTTAGGGTTTAGATTAGGGTTGAGGTTAGGGTTAAGGTTGGCAGGGTTGGGGTTGGGTTAGGGTTTCTCTGCAGGGTTTTGGGCTAGGAGTTAGGGTTAGGGTTTTAGGGTTTGGGTGTAGGGTTAAGGTTAGGGTTGGGTTAGGGTTAGGGATTAGAGTTTTAGGGTTGGCAGGGTTGGGGTTAGGGTTGGCAGGGTTGGGGTTAGGGTTTAGGGTTTGAGTAACAATTTAATATAGAAATATATTTAAATGTAAATATATTATGTATGTCATCAGAATGCATTGAGATTGATTTTTAAGTGGATAATTTAATATGATCATTTTGAAAAAAGAATAAATTTAGATATTTAACAGTTAATGTTAACAAAGGGTAAAAATCTTTCCATTGTTTTTATAATAATATTTCTGTGTAGTATTTACCATAAAAATGTTATAATCTTTTTTTACTATTATAAATTTCTTCCAAAATATATGTTCTTTTTTTACTGGTGTTATATATATATATATATATATATATATAAAAGTATTCATACATATGTATGCACATGTAGGACTTTAAAAGACATTCAAATGATGCTAAGAAAATTCCTTCTTTGAATGTAAATTCTACCTGACTTTATTATTAGGTATATTGCAATTGTCACGAGATATGCCTGAGAGGGGAGGAGTAAGATTTAATTTCCCTTCCCCTTCTGGGTTTGACTAACAAGCACAACGACTGACTGCTAAGGGCAGCCAGGATAAGGTCAAACTACCTGCACTCCATGACCGGGTAGGACAAAGAAGGGAATGCAGGTCATTGAGTAGCATGACCGGATGAGGATGAGGAGGAGGAAGGAGCCAAATGATCGGCTGAAGCCTTAGTGCCAGAAGTAGTACCCTTTTTGTCAGAGGAAATAGAGATAAAGAATTTCAGTTTTTAGGATGGAGGTTGCCGTGAAAGGACGTGCTGATCTGATGCCAAAACTTCGGGCTCACTTGCCTGTGTAAAGAATTGAGTTCTGGGATAGCAGTCGGTGTGACAAGATGTGTTGAAGCTGTTGCTGAAACTCCCGGGTAGAGTGGAAAGAATCTTGGACAGAAGATAACCGGTGCCTTCCTGCCAAATTCTACAGAACACCGCTCGCCCATAAAAGAAAAGAATCTAGGAAATTAATTCCTCGAAAAAAAAGATAAGTACATCTTAAACTGTTTTTCCTCCTAACCTTCCCAAATATTGGAACTTATATGTATTCAGAAAAAGAAAGAAATAGACTGAAGAAATTCGTTTCTTAAACTGTAAACGAACGAGTGGACTTAACTACCTTTCCAAGTTTTAAAAGTAAAGAAAGAAAGAAAAAAGAGAGAAAAGAAAAAGAAAAAGAGACATTTGTGTTTAAGACTGTCTGCTGGTAATATAGCCGGCACCTTAAATATTTGTTTGGTCCACACGTATTAAAAACCTTGTTATATTTTAAATGTCCCCTCGTGTCCAAATTTATTTGTTGTGTTGTTTACCTATCGAGTTGACTTCTTTTGCATAGTTCTTTTTCAGCTTCATTCGCTTCAACTTATTCTTGCTAAACGTCCTATTCGCCTTTAAAAACATTACATGGGAAATTGGAATTGCCGACTACAGTGAATAATATTTTTTTCTTAACCTAAAAGTCCATGTTTTCTGTTATCCAGGGGGGTAGGTAGGTAGGTAGGAAAACAAAGTGGCTTGGTGGGTGTGTAACGTGAAATTTGGAAACCCCCTTGCCAGCGGCAATCAGTCTAGCCCCAAATTAACCCCCACATCATCTGCCAGTTCCCATATGCCCAAAAAAGGAATCTTAACAAGGACTTATTTTGCGAGAGGTCAAGTGCCAGACTGCTCCGACATCACACGTGCGTAAAATAACCTCCCGTCCTGGGATGAATATTTATGCACCGTTACATAATCAATGCAATAATCCACCACATAAAAACTGGACTAAAAATAAAAGTTTACTAATTTCATTATACTGTATCTTTAAAGAAATAGAGAATGAGGAATTAATGAAAATAAAGAGTATTTTTTGCTTTAATATAAAAATTCTTTTGAAATTAAGTTACTAAACCTTTATCTTTGAATTAAAATGTAAAACTACTGTCAGTATTTCTGTTATAAATAAACTCATTTGCTACCATTCATTATTGAATGAAGTAATGTTAAAGAAATCACTAATATTTCTAGGAAACTTGTTTATTGAAAAGAAAAATATTCATTTGTCATGCAATAAATTAGAGTATGTTCCATGGAATGGGCATTAAATTAGATAAACTTTGCCCTATAATTGCAATTTCCTGACATGTAATTATTTGTAATTGATAATCTGAAAGTATTGATAACAGATTATGAGTATATTTTCTAAATCATTATCATGCAATTAAATTTTCTGATTTAAATAGAAATTATGCTGAGTTTTTAAAAAGAATTTATATTGATAGAAAATTGTTTGAAGTGTGTGCTGGAAAATTTTTGTGACTTGAACAGAATAAATGATTTAAAAAATTGTTATGTGACTGATTTGAAATTAATTGAATAATTTTATTTTTTTCCAGTGTTATGAATTGTGATAAGAAAACAGCAAAGATAAAGAAATCACTGAAAGGACCACTTATGAAGTAAGGTTGGTCCTTTTACTGAGGAAAAAAAAAAGATCACAAAATTAAATACAAATCTCCAAATACAACTTATAAGTATGCTTAAGATTTTATCATATTCATCTTCACTGAATTTGTGGAAATCAAATTTAAGTAAAACTGACTGATACTCAAAAGTAAAAAGCACAACAAAGAATATATTCTCAAAACATAAATGTTGAAATCATTAGACAAAATTTGCCCATTGAAATCCTAATTCAATGTTGAAACCTGCTAAACACTGGCAAGACTTTTCCATTTTGGTAAGAATAAAACATTTTTACAGTTGTTTTTTTTTTTAATTGCATATTAAATTTTCATTTGTGTATTACTGATGAGTTTATATTATGAATAATATAAATATTATAAAGAATTTTTTAGTGGAATCAGTAAATGAAGACCTTTATAATATTCAAGTTTATACAGATATATATAAGTGATAGCTGGATATCATAAACATCCTTATTTACTGTTTCCAGTAAAAAATGTTTAGCGGCTTACAACAAAGCTTTCATCATCATCATCATCATATCGTGCTGGCAGCACGGATATCCCTGACCCTCTCTCGCCACTCCTCCCTATCGTTCATCGCCCTAGGTAGGTCTTCAGGACAACAACCTGTATCCTCACATAGATGCTGAATGTACGTTCGAGCTGGTCGTCCTGCTTTTGCGCGGCCATGTGTGGGGATCCATAAGAGTACATCTCTTATGAGTTCATCTCTGCTTCTCCAGCAGTGTCCTGCATGTCTGGTTCGTCTAACTTGAATAGTTTTCGTGATAGGGGGCAGGTGGCCGTACAGTTGGTGTCTTGTGGGGTGTTGCTGCCAGGACTTGTTCAGGATTGCACGCAGCATTCTTGTGTAATTGCCATCTAGTTTCTTCTCCAGCCATTTTGTTAGCGTCCATGTAGTGCATCCATATAGCAGTATCGATGTGACCGCTGCCTGGAAGAAACTGCGTTTCATTTTATCGGTTAGGTCTGATTTCCATATAATCGATAGCCTATTGATAGCTGTCCATGCTTTCGTTAACCTCGTTTCAATGTCCTTTTCGGTTGATTCGACACTGCTTCCTAGGTACGTGAATTTGTCTACTAGTTTAAGTGGGGTTCCTTCTAGAGTGGAGATGTCCCCCGTTTGGTTATAGCACATATATTCCGTTTTGTGTGCATTAACATGGAGGCCTATGCTTGCTGCTGCTCATTCCAAACTATGCAGAAGAGTTTCGGCTTGGTCAGGTGTATTTGCCAGTATCGCTATGTCATCGGCGTAGTCGGCGTCGGTAATTGTTGTTGCGGGGTATCTTCTGCTTCTTTTCTTCGTCAGTTCGAAGCCATTCTCTTTGATTTTGTCAATCGATGTTCTAAGTACGTAGTCTAGACAAATGATAAAGATGTACGGGGCCAGCGTGTCCCCTTGTAGTACTCCTGCTACAATGTCAAAGTATTCTGTGTCTCCATCTGGTGATCGTACTTTTACTTTAGTGTTTCTATAGTGAATCGTTATTGCCGCTACGGTTTCTTTAGGTATGCCGTACGCTAGTAGGATTTGTTCCATCTTTCCTCTGTGAATGGAGTCGAAAGCCTTGGTAAAGTCGACAAATATTAATGTCGCTTGTAGGTTCTTTGCCCGTACACCTTCAAGGATTCTGCGGATGGTTAATATTTGTGAGGTCGTGGATCTATTTCTTCGGAAGCCATTTTGGTTTTTTCTAAGTATGTTGTCGATTTTGGGTTCTATTCGGTTTCGTAGTAGGGCATTGTAGATTTTGGCAGCTATGGATGTACTCAGGTTAATCTCACTGAATATATGCATAATTGCAGAAATATGAAGAATTATTAACAATGTGACATAAAGTAATAATGTATATTATTACTATTGTTGAAATAGGTGAATAAATAACAATATGCAGGAAAATTAAGATAAATACATATTTAAAGTAAGAAAAGTGTGTTTGTGAATTATTTGGCTTATCTCTATCAGTAAACTTTTGTGTTAAAAATTGAGTTCCCTTTTTAGGTGGTTATATTGATTTACAATGTGGCATTTTGTAAGTGTGGCAAAATTGATAACAATACAGCAGACTGCTCATAAAATTGTTTATTATGGCAGAAGTCAATTTTATGTAGAATTCAGAGAGGGACACAAAAGCAAACCTATACCAATAATTTATTTATTTGATCATGACCTTGCAAAAAGCTTCACATCTTAATGATTTTTATCATAGTGTTGTCTAAAAAGTAATGGAATAGATTACTCACATTGCGTCTGTGTTTGACTGTAGGGAAAAGAAAAAAGAGGAATGTGAATTTGTGGACTCCTTATATGCGAGTAGTGGTAATTTGAATATGAGGAGAAGAGGCTATAAAAAGATCAAATTGGTGAGGCAGGGGGTGTTATTCTGAGAGCCAATAGCAAACATTCAGTTAAGAGGAGTTGGTGTGAGTTGCAGAGTCGTGTTATTCTGAAAGTTGGTGCGAGCAGCATAGTTGTCGTGAAGGAGTTCCGACCCCTTTTTTCATTACAAGCTATTTCGGCTCGAAGAAATCATGGAATCGGGGCTACTGAGGTTGGGCAAGGATGTTATAACACCTTTTAGTGGAGAAGGTGATGTAGTCAGGTGGATAAAAAAGGTGAAACTGGTAGCTAAGCTACAAAAAGTGCAAGACCTTGCGAGTTTCATTCCACTCTTTCTGCATGGAGATGCACTTGCTCTATACCTTGAGATGAGCAATGAAGACCAAGTAGGGGCAGAACAGATAGAGATGAGACTAGTGATGGCATTCACTGAAGGGCCTTTTGAGGCATATGAAAAGCTGAAATGATTCAAGTGGACAGGAGAATCAGTCGATGTCTATGCCAATACAATCAAAAGATTAGCTGGACTAGCAGGATATGTAGGGATAAGGCTGGACCATACAGCTAAACTTGCATTCGTCATGGGATTCCCAGATGATGTATCTGTGGCACTACAGCAGTTACCTCACATAGAAAGAATGAACATTATCAAGCTGTTACCAACCACACAGCTATTTGTAAGCAAAAGGATTAAAAAAATTGAGATGGTGGGAGTGAGTGCACAAAGCAATGCATTGAGAAATAAAGCTCAAAAGGGGTTGTCAAGCCTTCAATGCTTTAGATGTCGAGGACCACATTATATTAAAGATTGTACAGAGATACCTAGAGCTAAAGTAATATGCTACAATTGTGGAAAGTTTGGACATTTGGCAAGGTATTGTACTCAGATTCAGGCAAACGGGCAAGGGGGAGCTTCTGCGCCTGTAGCTACCCCGGCAACAGACTGAAGGCGCAATATTGGCCTCTTCCAATAATAGAGGTAGTGGTGAATAACACGATGATGACTGCACTTGTCAATACTTGGTGCACCACCACTTTAATCAATTCCAGACTTATGAGTGGATGCAGTAGATGTGGCACTGTGAAAGTAGTAGATGGGAAGGACATAAAATGTAAAGGAGCCCGGCAAGTGGAGATTAAAGTACGTGGAGTACGAGTAAAAGTGGAAGTGATATTTAATGAATCGCATCACTGATGGGATTGACATCATAATTGGAATGGACATAATCAATGAGATGGGAGGTGTGACTATAAAGGAAGCAGAGATGAAGTTTGGAGATGTACGCTGTGCCGTGGCTGTCCATCGGCTGAATGTTTGCAAAATTGAGGATAAAGACTTTGAAGCAAATTTCAATGGAGAGAAATGGATGGTAAAATGGAAATGGAAGGGAGAGCCACTAGTGTTACAGAATAGAGTGAAATTTTATAAGAACACCTTGGAAAGTGAGAAAAACTCAGAGTTTGAGGAGGAGGTGGAAAGATGGATTGCGGACGGTATCCTTGTACCATGGAAGGGAGAAGGAAAAGGTGTGTTACCATTGATGGCAGTGTTCCAGGCCACAAAGAAGAAAGTTAGGCCAGTGTTAGACTACCGTGAATTGAACTGTTTTGTGGCGTGTCATACCAGGAGCTATATAATAGATGTGTTGGTGTGAGTTACAGAGTCGTGTTATTCTGAGAGCGGAGAGCAGACATTGAGTTAAGAGGAGTTGGTGTGAGTTGCAGAGTCATGTTACTCTGAAAGTTGGTGTGAGCAGCATAGTTGGCATGAAGGAGTTCTGACCCCTTTTTTCATTACACATAGTAAGATGTATGATGCTCTAGTTCAGAGAATAAAGCAAAATGACTTCAAATTGTGATTGGAGGATAATTTTGATATGATCTGTGTTCATGCCCAACATAATGTTTGAATTATCCCATTTTCTAAATATAAAGTGATAAATATGCTATGTGTCCTTTTCTCTATGGAAGTGTCATGGAGCCTTGCTTCAAGGAGAAAAGAAAATGTTTCTAGGTCATCTAGTATGAATTTCTTGGTTATCTACAGCATAAGACTAACAAGAAAAGTGAAGATTATGCCATAGCAAACTTCCAATTTAGTGGAGTGTAACTTGAATTTTTGTCTTGGCTTTTATTCAGGATTGAAAACTGAGCATTGAGAAATATTTCAGGTATAATCTGAGCTTAGATTGATATATACTATTGGTGTGGGAACTCCCCCCAAATCGCTATACCAAGGGTTCATAGTGTCACAACATATAGGATTAGATTTCATTGTGTGAGTAAATTTACTTTGGAACTATTCATATTTGTTTGCCTTGTTTATCCTTTTTTTTAAATTGATTTTTTTCTTTCTTTCAGCCAATTTTTTCCTATTGCTCTTTGTCTCATTTGATGATGTATTTTCTCTGATTGCTATCATTATAACTCATGGGGGTGTCCTCGTGGTGTAATGGTTAAAGCGATGGAATTGTAGTACGCGAGTTCGTACTCCAGTCGCGCTATTACGTTCACTTTCAGGCAAATACCCTTGGGAAAGGTATGAACCCCCTTATCCTCCCAGCTATGGGTTAAATAGTACCACTACTGTTCTTCTAGGAGAATGGCTTTGGCATTAAATAACCTAAAAAGAGTTGATATGCCATTAAACAAAGAAACCAAACCAAACCTTATAACTCATTGCTTTTTCATGATTAAGATTTGGTTTTGTTTGCAAGAATCCAGATATAAATTGGGAATGGTTACAGGCAGAGTTTAATTGAATAGGCTTTTAAAGAAAATCTTTGTTTTATATATATATATCAATATTAAACTTATTGTTGACAGGTTTAGGGTTTAGAGTGATGTGTTGGGATTTGTAGTGGAAGTTAGCCCCATATATTTTCTATAATTTCTTCCAAAGGAAACAACTTGTGTTATCAATTGAGATATTTATTTCATCTTTTAAAAAATCTGTGATTGCATTAAATTAATTTTGATTTAGCTGTCAGGCTGGAAAACAAGGATTGATATTAGTAAAATAAAGGGAAATAACTCGTGTTAGATTTGAGTACGGATAAGGGTTTGGGATTAGTTCCTTGATGGGCTGGTTGCTTGGTTCCTTGTTTGATAGTTGTTTGATTGCTTGGCTATTTTGTTGGTTAATTACTTGATAGGTTGGCTACTTTGTTTCTTGTTTGTTGGCTTACCAAGGAAAGGAGTGGGTGTCTTCTCTACACCTTGGTGTAGTCGCTATTGGAAAAGGGAACCTTTGAGTTGCCCTCGACTACATTACTTTTTTACAATTTGGATCATTGCTTGCTGGTTATTTGGTTGATTGCTTTGTTGATTAGCTATTTGGTTCCTTTCTTGGCTTGGTTGATTGCTTAATTGATTTGCTCTTTGTTTCCTTGTCTAGCTATTTTTTAATTGACAATTTGTCACTTGGCTTGGGCTGTGGCTGGTTGCTTGATTGGTTGGCTATTTGGTTGCTTGATGGTTGTAAGTTGACGTGTTGCTTTCTGGTAGCTTGATAGATTGGCTGTTGGCTAGTTGACTGCTTGGTAGACTTACTTAATGGCTTTTCGCCCTTTGCTTGCTAGATGGTTGGTTGTTTAATTAATTGGCTATTCGATTTCTTGGTTGGCTGTTTAATTGATTGCTTGATTATTGGCTGGTTGCTTGAGTGGTTGGTTCAATGCTTGGTGGTTGACATTTGGAGTATTTGCTTGCTTTGTTAATTGCAAGATGGTTGGCTAGTTGGTTTTTTTTTGTTTTGGCTAGTTTTTAGTCAGTTGGTTGATTTCTAGATTAGTTTAGTTACCTGGTTGTTAGTTGGTCAGTTACTTGCTTGAATGACTGGCTATTTGCTTACTTGAGTTGTTGGCACATTGCTTACTAGTTGTTTTGTTGACCACTTCATTAATTAGCTATTTGGTTCCTTACTTGGCTACTTCTCAGGTAGCTGTTTATTTGGTTGCTTGGTTAGCTATTTAGCTACTTGTTGGATGGTTGCTTGGTTGGTTGGTTCCATGCTTGATGGTTGTAAAATGGCAAGTCGCTTCCTGGCGGCTTTGTAAATTGCTAGGTTGGTTGGTTGATTGCATGATTGGATGGTTTGTGGTTGGCTTAGGTTTGGTTAGGGTTTTCTCAGCAGGAAGTTAAGGTTTTGTTAGTTTAAGGAGGTTAGTCGTTAGAGTTAAGGTATTTCCATTAGGGGATGGTTGTTTGGAGTTAGGGTTTTTTGGCAGAGGTTGGTTAGGGTTAAGGTTAGATATCATCATCATTGGTTGGGTTGGGTTTAGGGTTGGCAGGGTTTTGGGTTGCTGTTTTAGACTTAAGAAAAAAAACAAAACAAAAGAAACCTGGAAAATAAAGTAAAATATTGCTCTTTCAGGTTACTTGTTTGCCTAAATTTCTAACTTACATTTTAGGTCACTGGTTTATAAGAAGAAAACAAAGTATTCATAATATTTTTTTCTTTAGAGATTTATTTAACTGAAAATTCCTGTTTTCATACTTTCACTTGCTGCAACTGACTGAGTTTTGGCACTTAAAAGTCTAACACTGATGACTAAATAAAAATGACTGATATGTTTCAACATATCAGTCATATTCTCAAGAATAATATTTTTATGATTTTATTTTACATAGTTTTTCATTGGATATTATTTTGTTTATGAAGGAATGCAAGGGATATAATGATACCCCTTTGAAGATCATCTTTTCCATAAGTATAAACCTTTCTAATAAGACATTAATTTTTCTTCTATGAATAGGAAGGAGAAATTCTTTGTTTTTGTACAATTGTTAAAGTTTATATAATTTTTGAAAAGGAAGTTGATTTACATAATCCTGAAAGGAATGTACAAATTTCAGTTTTATTATGGTCCAGTTAATGCTCAGCAAACTGAAAATGTGCATATAGATGGAAAGAAAGATATAAGTTGACAGATTTCTGATGTAGGACTCAGCTGCCGGACACTGTATCTCATCTCACGGTGGTAGTTTTGGTCGAAATACAATCACATGGGCTCCCTTTGTTGAGCTGAAGGAACCACCACTATTTGTCACGTTGTTAATTTTTTGATCCAAACAATGGTGCTCTGTTCTCTCAGAATGGTCCAATTGTGGGTTTCATGCCGAAAGGAATCGCTATTTATGAAGAAAATAGTTCCTGTCACAACCTCAAGGATACAAAAAGAAACAATCAACACTTTTGATTCCCATATAATACAACCTTTTTTTTTTTTTCAAGGCTATTGTCTTTATCTCACTAAAAAAGAAATTACAAAAATGTGTAGAGTACAAAAAAGAGATTCACCTGTTTGGTCGGAAGGGACAGAGAGAAAAAAGGTGAAATCAGTCTGATCTATTCAGATGATATAAGGGAGACAACTACAGATTTTTGTTACAGACACATTGACTTAGTGGTTTGTTTTCTCGGCTTTGTTGACAAAATTATCTGGATTCACAAATATTCTATTTCCATCTCTTGGTTCTGATCACACCAGCAAGATTCAACAAGTCGTTTTTGCAGCATTCTGTGTCTCTGTCTGACCGTTCAAATGTCTTTCTTCATTCTGGACTCCTCAGATCTCCTCTGCTGACTGCTTATATGGAGTAAGGCAGAGTATAGACAATTTTTGGCCCCGCCTATGAATTATAATATGTAAATCGCTTTGACCACCATGAATTTTTGTATAATCTCAGAAACTCTGCTGGTGACTGCTTGTCAAGTGGTATTAAAAATGAATTTGGATTCCCTGCTGAGTTTTCCTGCAGCCATTTTTTCCATAAGTCTGCTAAACTTACTTATCTTGTCTCGGACCATGGGTCTGGATTTTGTCCTCAGACCACCCAAAATCCTATTCATCATTTATCATAAGCTTTAATTAACGAACACATCCATCAACTACCTCAAACCATCACGTCACTTAACTAACAAACTCAACCCCAGAAACTTAATTTCAAAAGGAAAAAAAAAAGGAAAATTCCTTTTCTTTCTCTCTATTAAAAAAAAACAAAAAAACTTATTTCTGGAATTACCTTTCTATCCATTTAAGTAGTAAATTTATTCCATTCCCTTAGAACCATTAATTAATAAACCCACCTGGGGAGGGAGCTCTCTCTTTGTCACAGATTGGCAGTTATAAACTGTCTGAGATAAGTGGGTATATTCATATGTGTTTTGTGCACATCTAGTGAATACATCATTTATCATTTATACAATATATGATTTTTCAATATATCATGGGACACCTTTTTGCATAGGCTCACACAAAATGTCTTGTAATAACTTAATATTCAGTGTGTTAACTTAAAATATTTCTAAAAAAAGGATTCAAACTTAATTTTAACTAGTTGAGACCCTTGTAAATTAAACAGATTTTGCCAAAGACTTCTCCTGAACAAAACTAATAAAATATTCATGCTGTTCAACATATTCAGCACACAATTCAACAAGGTTGGCACATGGTTTTTAAAGACTTTTCAAAAGTTAGGAAACATATAAAATTCAGAAATATTTTAAAAGGGAAATTCCTTTCTTGGTGGTTATAAGTCATTACTGAAAGACAGTTTAAGTCAAACTAATTCTTAATAGAATAAATCGATCTCGTTGAATGTAAAATACGAGGTGCCTTCAATAAGTTTACAGACTTTTTGTACAGGCATTTAAATTTGTTGTAAACTCTTGAAAATTCACTATATTATTGCTATACATCTTATAAGATGACTGACCAATTTTTATGATTTCAGGTTTAAATGAACTGCTACAGCAGGAATAGGAATACACCTTGATTGTCACAGCTGGTGAATTTCAAAAATGCAATCTGGACATGAGGACACTTTAGAAGAACGATATGCAATAAAATTCTTTTTTAAACTTGAAAAAAATGCCACCAAAACGTATGGAATGCTTCAGACTGCTTTTGGAGCATCTTGCATGAATTGAGCATCAGTTTTTGAGTGGCATAAGAGACTCAAAGAAGGCAGGGAGTCTGTGAGGGATGATGAGAGGTGAAAGAGGAGTAAGGAAGTCAGAACACCAGGGTTGATTGGCCAAATAAAGAATTTCATGGATAAGCACATTTAACAACCCCTCCACTCGGGCAGGATATGACACAAGGTCAATTTTTAAGTGGAGTTTAACAGGTTTGAATTCAGTTTTCCTTCTCCTAAACTAGTTGCCTCACTAAGGCTGAAGAACCTAGTCTGCCCTACTATTTACCCATAGCTGGAGGGAGAATAATTGGATTCATAACTTTCCCAAAGGTATTTGTGCTATGTGAAATGCAATCAGTCTTGTATCACCATGTCCATTTCCTACAACGATAACCATTACACCATGGGCATTTTATGGTTAAGGACCGTCGTGTGTCTATAGAGACAATAAGTGCACAGTTTGATGTCAGTGTAGGAACTGTACGCACAATTATTTGCGAGGAACTGAAGATGTGGAAGATTTGCACAAAGTTTGTCCCAAGGGTGCTCAGAGAAGATCAGAAAGAAAGATGTTATCATGACAGCAGGGAGATGGTCGAGCTGATCAATTCAGATCCCACAGTTTTTGATGATCTGGTGACCTGCGATGAAAGCTAGATCTACTGCTATGACCCAGAGTTCTCAGTGGAAGCATGCTGGCTCTCCCAGACCCAAGAATGCCAGACAGAGCAAATCCACCCACAAACTTTTGATGATCCCTTCTTTGACAGCACTGGCATGATCTACATGAACTGGGTTCCCACTGGACAGACAGTCAATAAGGAATACTATGTTGAGGTTTTAAGGGAGTTCAGGAAGAGATTCCGTCAGAAGAGGCCAGCACTCTTCAAATTGGGTCAGTGGCATTTCCAGCAGGACAATGGACCAGTCCACAACTCCATCCTTGTCACAGACTGTTTGACCAAGATGGGCATCAAGACAGTTCTTCAGTCTCCCTGTGACTTTTGGTTATTCCCTAAGCTCAAGGAAAACCTTAGAGGCTGTCGTTATGAGACAATTGAGGTGATGAAAGAGGCTGTGATGAAGGTCACTGACATGCTCACACAAGAGGACTTCCATGGGGCCTTCCAGAAGTTGTTGGAATAGTACAACAAGTGCATTGCAGCCAGAGGAGATTACATCGAAGGGGATTAGAGTTTCATGTGTGTACTATCAATAAAAGTGCCCCTAGGAAAAAAGTCTGGAAACTTATTTAATGAGCCTTGTAGATTGCTTTTTCTATGTTTTTTGATGAGAAAATGGGTTTGTATCGAGAGTACACACACAAAAAGCAAAAAAGAACATAAGATTAAAAAAAACACCTTTAAATGTATATACAGTATTATGAAATATTTTAATCAGAAAGTTGTAAACAAATGTTTGTCACTATGTCTGGTCACTGTCAAAACTCAAATTATGTCACAGTTTTTGGAACCAAGAAACATTGTACAGGGGTTTATGGCTGTTATATTGTATTCATTATTCTTGAACAAATATTACTAAAATGTGTTTTTAGTGTTCTTTAAAGTTTAGTGATAGGTATATTCTTTTGTGAGTTATTTATGTTATTATTCGTTCTCATATTTAGCCATTTTTAAGCCATTATATCCAGTTTACATCTATATATAAAATTACAGCATGGCTTTTTGAACCAATGAATTACATGGGGTGGTGTATAACCATAATTTTATTTGTGTTCATTATTTTTTAACAAATATTACTAAGAAGGCTTTTTAGTGTTTATTAACGTTTTGTGATGGTTATATTCTTTTGAGAGTTGATGTGTGGTCATTCTTTTAGTGTTTGTTGAGCTGAATGTGGTTAAATTTTTGTGATCAGAATGTTAGCTAACTTGAACTAATTGAATTAATAAATGAATACAAGGAAGTTAAATTGCAACATGAGTGGAGTCTCTATAATCTATCTAACTTGTAAGAAAGCTGTGTTTGAATGCAGACTATGTGCAAATATCCCAATCAATTATGTAGAAATAATTAATAAAAGTCTGTGACAAGTTTTGTTCACTGAGAATTCAAAGATTAAAGGAGCTTCTTGAAAGGAAGTCAGAGAGGATTGGCTTTTCCTTTGCTTATTGATTAAAATTAAGGGTAAGAACACCTTGCCTAGTTAGACAAATAAAAGTAACAAAAAGGATTTCCTCAAATATATTTTTGGAAAAACCTCTTTTAAACATAAATTCCTGTAAAAGCGAATAAGTATTAAAATTTTCATGAAAATTTCTCATTCATTTTATTTTTCATGTAATTTTAAAAAAGACTGTATGCATAACTTTTATGTGGCCACATTAAATTTCAAAAGATTTAACCATCTGAAAGAAGTAAACACTATTTTTGTCCTTAATTTTCATTATTTCCATAAGCCGAAAAATTTTAAAGAAATCATCAAGAATTTTTTTTAATGTTCCTTTTAAATGGTTCAAAAACTTTGATGATAATATTATCCTTTATTCAAGTTTTATTGTGTTAAAGATGAGTGGGTGGGGTGGGTGGGGGTAATAGTTACTTTGGCCATGATGCCTTATAAACCTTTTCCTAAATTCCCTAATTCAATTGGTTCTTGCTAACCTACTTTTGACCGATAGGATTATTGTCTAAGCATAATGGTTGTACAAACTAACACGGTTTATTCGATTATTATATAGGATAAAAAACTATTATTGCTCAAAAGCTACAAAATTGAAAAAGTTTGTGACTTTCAGAAGAACGTATAAGTTTATGTTTTCTGTAATATTCATTTGTAATTTAGAGATTTTATTTCACTGCCATGCCATCTCTTTTTTTTAAAAGAATGTGCCTAGAGTTTGGCTAATCATTTAACAAGAGAGAAAATTCTGTCATGTCACATCCCTCGTCTCACTCTTCTGCCATATCAGGCTTGTTGATCTGTGTGTTTTGTGTTGGTGTTTGGCATTTCCATTGATTGTTCAATTGGGAGTTTCATCTCATCCCTACCCTACAAAAACTTAGTTGATAGGTGGAGTTTTCTTAGATAATTGGTTGCAAAGAAAAGTGGTAATCAGTGTAAAAGAAATATAAATAAAGAAGTTTACTTGATGGCTTGATCTCTTCATACATTAATGATGGCCAGAACCTTATTTTCAACTCAAAAATTGTTCTACATTTTTTCTTTTAATCTTTGTAGAGAATATTCATAAATTTATTAAAAGAAATCTGAAACACAAACACTTTAAATAATTATGAAGAACTAGAAGTTGATTGAAGGAAGCCATGAGATTTTATTACCATTTACCTCAGTCTTTCTTTGCTTCTTTCATAGTGTTGTATATTAGTAAGACTACATCATGTCTTTGTAACATGTAAATATGGCTTTTGTCTGCCTCTCCACTTTGGGCAGTCTGGCACAAGGTTAGAGCCCAGAGTGACATGAATCTATTGGTCTCTTCATGCTCTCTCTATGGAACTCTTCTTCAAAGGTGAAAATCCCTTGTATTTTATTTTGCACCCTTCACATCTGCTTTTCTCTTTCTTTTACTCAAAAGGAGCAGTCCTCACCAAAATTGGAATCATTACAATTTTATGTTCACATGACATGATGTCAAAGACTATTAAATCACAATGATAAGAGAAATTAATTAAAATTTTCCATACTTAAATTTTTTTAAAAATTGCTATTCCCGGATTTCATTCCCAGGCTGCTGATAGACAAAAAAAAACCCCAAAAAACAAAACAAACCAACCAGACAGCCAACCAAAATGTTAGCAATAAACTTTGATGAAGTTTTCCTTCTTTTTTACTGCCTATGATAAAACTTTAGGTTTAAAATGAATCATTGAAATATCAACTAAATATTATAGTTGCATTTAGTTATTATTTTTGGTAAAAACAAGATGTTTTTACTAAAGAATACAATCTAAGACCAATGATGAAAAGAAAAACTTGGAAGCATTCCATCATGTAGAATTAGCAGAAAGAAACAAGTAAAAGACAAGTTTGCCCAAGTATAGTAACATTCAAGGTCTTTTTCCAATTCATTATTAGTGAGAACAAAAAGATTGGCCTTTATATAACTATTTTTTTTTAACTGATTAAAAAATAAAAAAGATAATGATGATCATTTTTGATTGAGAAGGAAGTTTATATGTAATAAACTGTGTTATTACTAACTGTAGTGAAAAAAAGGGTTGGAACTCCTTCATGCAAACTATGCGGCTTGCACCAACTTTCAGAGTAACACGACTCGGCAACTCACACCAACTCCTCTTAACTCAATGTCTGCTCTCCGCTCTCAGAATAACACCCACTGCCTCGCCTATTTGGTCTTTTTATAACCTCTTCTCCTCATATGCAAATTTCTGCTACTCACATATAAGGAGTCCACAAACTCACATTCCTCTTTTTTCTTTTCCCGACACTCAAATGCAGATGCGATGTGAGTAATCTATTCCATTACTTTTTAGACCACACGCCCCCATGATCATTAATGATTACTTCACAGTACATAGTCCCATGCCCAGATTGGCACAGCACATTCTCTCTGCAGTCTTTGCATTGCCACTGGTTTATCTTCATTACCCTCTGGCTCAGCACTTATGTTATTGTATACATGGACCACACACCTCAAATCTAAAATATGCCGTGGCATTCCAACGACACTCAAGTTGTTAGGGGATTGAACATCAGCAATCACTCCTCTTCCCCATTGCGTCGTACATCGGGCATTCAGTAGTTTCACCCAAACATCTTCTTCTATTTGGATTCTGGCTGGTTCCTGCTCATTGGTTTCTTGGGATGTATCTCTCAGGTGCCTCCATTCATAGTTAAAAACTGATCTATGCGGCACTGTGTCATCTCTCTGTCCGACCTTGGGAACCATGTTGTACCAGAATGTGGCCTCTTTAGGTGATATCCCTCCCCTCTCAGCTATTGCTTTCACCATCCGATGATGTTTCTCCACTATTTCCTCCGGGCCTATTGGCTGCCCTGTAATAGCTTCTTATCTTCCATTTTTTTAGCATCATCTGGAAAATTTCTGAGCGAAAAACAGTGCCATTGTCCATTATCACCTCCATTACAGGACCACGTTCAAGCATTGACTAGTATGCTCCCCAACGATAGTGTGTAATGTTGATAGTTAATCTTGTCCAATTCTTCGAAGTACCAATTTCCTCAGGATCATGTATATTTGGAGTGGGATCAATCGATTGACATCAGACATAATTTTTAACCACCTTCTGAACTTCTTGTTTTATATGTGGATCAACTTTCTGCACCAGATATTATGTTCTTTCCATTCCCATGTGGTGCATACCATGCAACTCTTCTAGTTCTCCAATACCTAGACAGCATACCGGTACTTGTTCTTTCTCAACTAACCACTGTTTTTTTATCCGTGTTAGCACATCTGCCTTGTTTCTCTCTCATGGCACAAACACTGCCTTTATTTGCAGTTTAAATTCAGATATCAACACTCCAAGTATCTCTAATCTCCGCTTTACAATCAATTTTCCAGCACCCTTGTTCATATTCTTTCACTCTCCTCCACTGTAGAGGTCACCCAACTTAGTACCATGGCTGAATCAGTTCTTATTTCGATTTCTCTCAATCCCCATTTTATGACTAAATTGATGCCTTTCAGAACAGCATCTAACTCGGCCACGTTATTATGATTATAATAATTTTTTTCTCTCTACCATGTTGCATCCTCAGCCACCAATCGGCCAATCTCCATGACCACGCCTGTCGCAATACTGCTTGCATCACACCACACCACTCCTATTTTTGTTTCAGGTATGTGCCAAGCTCCAGTAACAGGGTCTTTCTTTTCTACATCAACTAGAATTTCCTGTATTACCTAGAGAGTTTTACAATCAACTCTGTCCTCCCAGTCTACTCCACAAGCTCTTTTTTTTACATAACTACATGCCAGTTGCAGCAATCCAGCAACTGGATAGTGCCCCAACAATTTGCCACAGATAGAAAATAACTCCCATCTACTTATTTCTTCTTCTGTCTCTGCGATCTCGTTGCCTCTTCTGAACATCAACTTTCACGTCTTGTTCATAAGCTTAAGGCCCAGTGCCGCACCTCCGTCCAGGGACTCTGGTGATTTTGCTGTTAGCCCAAATCCTTTCAGATGTTCCACAACCTCTTTTATCGATATCTTCGTTACATCCACCATTATATTGTCGATGTACAAATTGGTGGCCTCTTTTGTTTTGCTTCCTTTCTTCAACACCGTTTTTAACACGGCTGCCATAATCTTCGACGCAACATCAAGTCCAAATCCTAACCATGTCAGGCAATAAGTTTTTCTTTTATAGCTGACCAGCTGGTACTGCCATAGTTCCTTTGCTACATGTAGCTGTAAGTAGGCAGACCGAAGGTCCACAGTAGCAGTTCCTCCTTCCAACCATCTCCACTTTCTCATCATTTCATCATACACGTCTATTATATCGCTCCCGGTATGACACACCACAAAACTGTTCAATTCATAGTAGTCTAACACTGGCCTAACTTTCTTCTTTGTGGCCTGGAACAATGCCATCAATAGTAACACACCTTTTCTTTCTCCATTCCATGGTACAAGAATACCATCTGCAATCCATCTTTCCACCTTCTCCTCAAACTCTGAGTTTTTCTCACTTTCTAAGAAGTTCTAATAAAATTTCACTCTATTCTGTAACACTGGTGGCTCTCCCTTCCATTTTCATTTTACTGTCCATTTCTCTCCATCGAAATTTGCTTCAAAGTCTTTATCCTCAATTTTGCAAACATTCAGCCGATGGGCAGCTACGGCACGGTGTACATCTCCAAACTTCACCTCTACTTCCTTTATAGTCACACCTCCCATCTCATTGATTATGTCCATTCCAATAATGATATTGATCCCGTCAATGATGCAATTATTTAATATCGCTCCCACTTGTACACATACACCACTTACTTTAATCTCCACTTGCCTGGCTCCTTTACATTTTATGTCCCTCCCATCTACTGCTTTCAGAGTGCTACATCTACTACATCCACTCATAAGTCTAGAATTGATTAAAGTGGTGGTTCACCCAGTATCGACAAGTGTGGTCATCACCATGTTATTCACTACTACTTCTATTATTGGAAGAGGCCAATACTGTGCCTTCAGTCTGTTGCCGGGGTAGCTACTGGCGCAGAAGCTCCCCCTTACCTGTTTCCCTGAATCTAAGTACAATACCTTGCCCTATATATGTCCAAACCTTCCACAATTGTAGCATATTACTTTAGCTCAAGGTATCTCTGTACAATCTTTAATATAATGGGGTCCTCATCATCTAATGCACTGAAGGCTTAACAACCCCTTTTGAGCTTTATTTCTCAATACATTGCTTTGTACACTCGCTCCCACCATCTCAGTTTTTTTAATCCTTTTGCTTACTAATAGCTGTGCAGTTGGTAACAGCTTGATAATGTTCATTCTTTCTATGTGAGGTAACTGCTATAGTGCCACAGATACGACATCTGGGAATCCTGTGACGAATGCAAGTTTAGCTGTATGGTCCAGCCCTATCCCTATGTATCCTGCTAGTCCAGCTAATCTTTTGATTGTATTGGCATAGACATCGACTGATTCTCCTGTCCACTTGAATCATTTCAGCTTTTCATATGCCTCAAAAGGCCCTTCAGTTAATGCGGTCACTAGTCTCATCTCTATCTGTTCTGCCCATACTTGGTCTTCATTGCTCATCTCAAGGTAGAGAGCTAGTGCATCTCCATGCAGAAAGAGTGGAATGAAACTCGCAAGGTCTTGCACTTTTTGTAGCTTAGCTACCAGTTTCACCTTTTTTATCCATCCGGCTACATCACCTTCTCCACTAAAAGGTGGTATAACATCCTTGCCCAACCTCAGTAGCCCCGATTCCATGATCTCTTTGTGCCAAAATAGCTTGTAATGATAAAAGGGGTCGGAACTCCTTCACGTCAATTATGCAGCTCACACCAACTTTCGGAGTAACATGACTGCAACTCACACCAACTCCTCTTAACTCAATGTCTGCTCTCTGCTCTCAGAAGAACACCTCCTGCCTCGCCAATTTGGTCCTATTCTTCTCATATGCAAATTTCCACTACTCACATATAAGGAGTCCACAAACTTACATTCCTCTTTTTTTCTTTTCCCGACGCTAAAACGCAGACGTGATGTGAGTAATCTAATCCATTACTTTTTAGACCACAAGAAATCACTAATATTTCGGGGAAACTTATTTATTGAAAAGAAAAATATTCATATGCCATGCAATAAATTAGAGTATGGACCATGGAATGGACATTAACTTAGATAAACTTTGCACAATAATTATATTGCAATTTCCTGGTATGTATTTATTTGTAATTGATAATCTGAAAGTATTGATAACAGATTTTTTATGTATTTTCTAAATAAATATCATGAAATTAGGTTTTCTAATTTAATTAGAAATTATGCTGAGTTTTTAAAAAGAATTCAGCTAATGTATTGTTTATAGTACATTCTAATTGAACCAGTAAACCCAAAAATGTCGAAAAAGTAAAGCAAGGATTGGAATGGTTAAAAGATGATTGTTAAAGTGAGATTAATTCATGATTCCTATGAAAGCAGGAAAAGCAATAGCAAAAATGTTATGGTTGAGAAGAGCTTTATTGAAAATTGAGGGTACTATTCCTGCTGTATGATAGGAAAATGAAATAACAGTAAGGATTAAAT
Source organism: Sepioteuthis lessoniana (assembly GCA_963585895.1). Classification (NCBI taxonomy): domain Eukaryota; kingdom Metazoa; phylum Mollusca; class Cephalopoda; order Myopsida; family Loliginidae; genus Sepioteuthis; species Sepioteuthis lessoniana. Next base: position 164,795,657 of record OY757904.1, read on the forward strand.
ACTGTTTCAATAAAAATGGTTTATAAAGATTTGAACTAGTGGATTTTTGTGTCTGATTTCAATTTGTAGAAATATTCTTCATAGAAGTCTCATGATAAACAAGTAATTACAATTCACACTAATGTGTTAATACATTACTCAATAAGTCCCTAGCCTAACTAATAAAACAACTTTTAGGTGAAATTCAACTTAACCTTCTCCTTGGGTGATACCTTCAGTTTCAGATATGACTTTTTCATTGGAGCCAAATCTCTTTCCTGGAGCATTCTTTTGAGGTCTTGCAAACAGCCAGTAGTTGCTGGAGGCCAGATCTGGAGAATAGTCCACCCTGTCTGCTGGGGCTGTAGAATATGCCAACTGCACCTCTGCAGAGGAGTAATACCCCCCTGATGGAGCCACCTGTTGGCTGCAACCCATAAGGTGCTAAAACAGGATCTTAGTGGTTTAGCAGTCATTGATCCAGCAACAGAGTGGTCAATGGCTTGCAACACACCACTTTGGCCCTTACTTGGTCTGACAGGTGGTCGGATAGGGCCTGATCTGATCAATCAGCCGGTCTTGTTATGCCCTAGCATCTGTATGTTTTTATCCTGAATATACTATTCAATCTGCATTTGCGTAAAAATTCCCAAACCTTTTACTTTATAGGTGCTAGAAAGCGGGGGCTGAGAGTCAATTGTATTATGAGTAGAGTTTTGATCACTGTTAAATTTTATGGTACTCTTGATATGAGTATACTGGTAATGTATCCCTGTCAAAGCCAGGGTGAATTATTTTCCCCCTGGTTTATTTCCAACACAAGTTGGACTCCATGATGGGTGGTGGAGCATAGGACCAATGAAAAATATACACCAATCATGGCTTCTTTCAAAAATTCCAAAAGATATTTATCCGACTCCGACTCAGAAACAAAGTGACTTTCCCAGATTCATCATTATTGAATTATTACAAGATGTAAAATTAGATCAACTGTCACCTTTCTTGATCAAAAAATAATATCCAGTAGATCCAACCTAAAAACTGTAAAGAAACTCCAAACTGGAAACCTGCTTGTGGAAGTGGAAAGCAAAAAACATGCTGAAAACCTATTAAAAATGGAGAAATTTCATAATCTTAAATGTCGTATCTATCCACATGCCAAATCAAATACCTCCAATGGTGTTGTGAGAAGTAAAGAACTGTCACGAGCAAAACTAGAAGATATTGAAACAACTTTCAAAAAGCAATGATGAAACCATACCAAAAGAAATCAGAATTGGCTACACAATAGAAAGGGTAGAGCAGTATATACAAGTTCCCCCGAGATGTTTCAAATGTCAAAAATTTGGACACTACAAAGAAATATGCAGAGGACGCTAAGTATGTGACAAATGTGGTGAACTTGACTCAGATAATATGGAAAATGGATGCAAGAACATAAAATGTGCAAACTGAAATGAAACAAAGTGAGCCTTGTATAAAAACGAAAGTAAATACTAATACCAACCCAGAAGAAAACCCTAAAATCACTGAACAAACTAAAGAAAAGTGACAAAGGTCTCCGGTACGACTCCAGATATTAACAAAGATATAAATGAAAATAAAATGAAAGACATTACCATTAAAAAACAAAACCCAATTAAAAAGAATTACTCAAACACAGCCCACCCCAATAATCACATCAAACAAATTTGAAGAGATCGAAGAAATGGAAATTGAAAATAAAACTCCAACCAACAAATCTCAACCAAAAAAGTCCCAAAAATCTAAACTAGATAAATAAAATAATCCAATGTAACATCAGAGGAGCAAGGGTCAACTACTCTGAATTGTTACTACTTATTACAAAATACTGCTTGGCAATCATTTGCCTCCAAGAAACTCACCTCAAAACAACACCACTATCAACATGAAAAACTATTATTCATACAACTATATAAAACAGTACACTAATAGACCTTGTGGCAGATCATCTATAATCATTAACAAAAATATCCCTCACTGCAAAATTACGCTAAATACAAACATGCAAGCAGTCACTATATCAGCAACCCTCCACAAAACGATAACAGTGTGTTCAGTATATATTCCCCCAAATGAAGAACCCAAGGAATTGGAGCTGAACAATTTAATAGAACAACTACCAAGACCCTTCATTATAATGGGGGACTTTACTAGCCATAATGAGATCCGGGGAAGTAAGAAAACCAACAAAAAGGGCAAAGTCATAGAATCTTTATGAAATCAACATCAGTTGTGTATGTACAACAAGAAATCCAACACATATCTGCAGCCAGCAACAGGCACATATTCTGCAATAGACCTATCAATATGTGACCCTTCCTTGTTTCTAGATTACAAATGGAAAGTACATGACACCGGTGGAAGTAACTACTAACTGATTCTATTAGAAGACAGCACTGATGAATTGAGTAAAAGAACTCCATGCTGGAACCTAGGAAAGTCTAATTGGGATGGATTTAAAACTTTATGCCTTGGCCGACTAACCCCAGAAGCCAAAAAACTATGAGGAAAACATCTTATATTTTACGAACGCACTGTTAAACCATGCTGAAGAACATATACCCAAAAGCTCTACCTATACAAAATACAATAGGCCACGGTTTAAGCAAGAATGTAAAAAAGCTGTCAGATTACGTAGAGCAACTTTAAAAAAATTTGAAATAAACCCAACATGAGAAAATTTAAACACTTATAAAAACAAATTTCAAAGCAAAATCACCGAAAGCTACAACCAACCTATCTCTATAGCAGAACTAAAAGAATCCCTCAACAAAGCACACAATACAGCAGTTGGACCTGACAAAATACATTATCAGTTCCTGAAAGAATTACCTGAACCATCCACAAATTTCCTCCCGCAAATCTTGTACGATTTATGGAACCAAAAATATGGAAAGAAATCAGTTATACCGATACCCAAACCTTTCAAAGACAATACAAATGCAAAAAATTACAGGTCCATTTCTCTTAACAGTTATGTCTGCAAAACATTAGAAAGAATGGTAAATGCCAGATTGATCCGGTAATTAGAAACCAATAAATTAATAACAGAATACCAATCTGGTTTCAGAAACCAAAGAAGCCCTATAGATCACCTATAGAAACATTCATCGGAGAGGTTTCTCTTAATAAAGTGGCAGTGTTTTTTTTTGGTCTCGACACAACCTGGAAGTACAGCATTGTAAGATATCTGAAAAACCTCGGATTTGAAGGCAGAATGCCAATATTTATCCAAAACTTCCTTCAAGATAGATGATTTAGAGTAAGAATGGGAGAGGTTTTCTCTGAAGAAAAACAAGAAACGGGTGTACCTCAAGGCAGTGAATTGTCTGTCATGCTATTCAATATAAAAATTAATAATATTGTGAAAAACATTAACAGCAGAACAAACTGTGTTTTGTATGTGGATGACTTCCTGATCTACTACAGAGCAAGAAACTTGAACCATATTGAAAGACAACTTCAAATATGCCTTGATAAGCTCCACAAATGGACCACTGAGAATGGATTAAAATTTTCAAAAGAAAAAAACGAAATGCGTCCACTTCTGTAACCAATGTAAGCTCCACCTAGATCCAGTACTGAAAATTGACCACACCGAAATACCAATTGTTGAACCCTACAAATATCTAGGAATCATTTTTGACCACAAACTCTCCTTTGTTCCACATATAAAATACTTGAGAACAAAATGTAACAAAACCATACAATTACTTAGAACTACAGCGCACACTAACTGGGGAGGAAGCAAAGAAACATTAATAACATGATATTGCTCATTAATCAGATCAAGACTCGATTATGGCTGCTTTATATATAGGGCAGCCAGAAAGACATACTTGAAAGAACTAAATACCATACACCACCAAGGACTTAGACTAGCCCTTGGAACATATAGCACTTCTGTTTAAAGCCTATACACAGAAGCAGGTGAACTACCTCTTACACTAAGAAGTGAAAAACCGACTCTCCAATACTCCATAAAGCTGAAATTTTGCCCATCCAAACCAGCTCATGACTGCACCTTCAACCTGAAATACAAGCAACATTTTGAAAGAAAAGAAAAAACAATAAAACCTTTCAGCCTTCGGATGAAGTCAACCCTACCAGAATCAAAAATACCACTAAATAACATACATGAAAGCACTTTTCCACAAACACCACCCTGGATCATTAAAACTCCCAAAGTGATTCTCAAACTGAATGAACATTCCAAAACTAAAACCCACCCCAGCACTTATCAAGAGAAATTTTACAATATTCTCCAACACCATTCTGACCACCTTTATGTCTTTATGGATGGCTCCAAGGACAACAATAAAACAGCGTGTGTGGCTGTTTTAAACAAAACAATTCTTAAGAAAGCTCTTCCAATAGAAAGCTCTATCTTCACAGCAGAAGCCCGTGCAATAGACCTAGCTCTCAACATCATCTTGAAGAGTAAACATAAGAAATTTATGATATTCTCAGACTCACTTTCTGTTTTCCTATCATTAAGAAATAAAAAATTTCAGAACCCTCTTATCATTAAACTATTGAGTAGATTAGACGATGTCAGATAGAAAAGAAATAATTATATGCTGGACCCCAAGCCACATTGGTGTGAGAGGGAATGAAAGAGCAGACTCGGCAGCCAAATTGGTCTTAGATCTGACCCCCGATAAATCCAGGATTCCATATACTGACCTGAAACCAACAATTAATAAATTCCTTCACAAAAAATGGCAACAACAATGGAGCAATAACACCCACAATAAACTCTCCCAAATTCAGCCAACCTTGGGAGAGTGGAGTCCAGCATTGAAAAAATCAAGAAGAGAACAAGTCGTTATATCACAATTGCGCATTGGTCATACAAGGCTTACTCACTCTTTCAAACTGAAACAGGAACCACAAACACAATGTTTGGCCTGTCAAACAACTTGCTCAGTTAAACACATTCTTATAGCATGCAGAACTTTTGCTGTCATCAGAAAACAATTTTTCAAAGTGAATAGTTTAACTGTTTGAGAACATCAAAATAAATGACGTTCTGTCCTTCTTGAGAGAGACAGGGTTGTACGAAAAAATATGACAAATTAAAACTGGTAAATCAAGTGCAAATAGAAAATTTTACCTTCTAAGTATTCGCTAAGAAATCTTTGGTTTATATATACATGTAAACAGAATTTGGCATTAAATAACCTACAAAGGTTGATATGCCATAAAAACCAACCAACCAACCTGGATAATAGTGTGGGTCCAGAAGCAGTTCGAAGTGTAATTCATGTAGTTTTGCCATTGTTGTGATCAACTTGTGACACGGTGCATTGTCTTGGTGAAAGAGCACTTTTTTTCTTCTTTATTTGTGGCCATTTTTTGGTGATTTCTTCCTTCAAATGCACCATTAATGCTATATAATATTCGCTGTTAATGGTTCTTCCTTTCTCAAGGTAATTGATGAAAAAAATACCTTGCACATCCCCAAATATGGAAGCCAAAAACTTGCCTGCTGATGTTTGCATCTTTGGTCATTTTGAACGGGTTTGACCTGCTGTACAATAATCCTTGTCATGACCTCGGTTAATGTAACGATGACTCTTTAACACTTCACTATTGATCTAATGCCATAACCTAATCCACTCAACCACCATCCTTCACAATTTCAGCTGTGATTTCAGTGTTACAGGTTAGACCTAATTCTCTGGGGATCCTCTCAACAGCCCATGTTGTGATTGATCCTATTGAGTGGTTATGGGGTCCAAAGATCATCTGCTGGTCCACCTGCAGGACCGTCAGGCTGGAATCGTGTTAGCATCAGCAAAAAATAACCAAGCTGATCCGATTTTATGAAAGGTTTTATTTTTTTTATATAGATAATAGTACCGACAATACAGTTCATAAAAAAAGTAAATAAATTGAAATTTATCAAGCCATTGCTTTGCTTGAACAGTATTTTTCCTATCAGAAAGCAATGCTTTATCAACACACAAAATTATGATTTTCCTATTTTTTGAAAATTTGCAACAGTATCTTCACTTAAATAACTGAAATGCGTAAACTAATTATCTGATTGGGCACAAATTTTGAGACATGCCATTTGAAGGTTTTCACTTTATAAAAATCAAATGGATTTTTTATGAGTAGCACCATCTATATGTCAGGCCAGGATTTATGGAGCGATGTGTTAAGTAGATAAAATTCAAAAGGAATTGACAAAACTTCTGATTGTTTGAAGTGTGTGCAGAAATATTTTTGTGACCTGAATAGAATAAATGAGTTTAAAAATTGTTATGTGACTGATTTGAAACTCATTGAATAATTTTATTTTTTTCCCAGTGTAATGAATTTTGATAAGAAAATAGCAAAGATAAGGTTGATCAGATTCCCAATAGGTGTTCAATAGAAATACAAAATCAAAGACAAATCTCCAAATACAACATAAGAATGCTTATGATTTTATCACATTCATGTTCAGTGAATTTCTGGAAATTAAATTTAATTAAAACGAACTGATACTGAAAAGGAAAAAGCACAACAAAAAATATTTCATTGAAATATATAAATAAAAAACTCATTGGACTAACTTTGCCCATTAAAATCCAAATTCAATGTTGAAACCAGCTGTAGAACCCTGTCAAAAATTTTCCATTCAGGTCAGAAAGAAACATTTTTACAAGAACAGTTTTTTTAGAAATGCATCAAAAATTTTCATTTGTCTATTATTGAGAAGTTTATATCATAAATAATAGTGTCATAAACAGTTAAAGAATTTTTTAGTAGAATCAATAAATGAAGATCTTTATTACATGAAAGTTATATATATATATATATATATATATATATATATATATATATATATATATATATATATGATACTTGGATATTATAAACATCTTTATTTACGGTTTCTAGTAAAAAATGTTTAACTGGTTGTGATAAAGCTATACTCCTGTAAATATCACTGAATATATGTGTAATTGTAGAAATATGAAGTATTATTAACAATGTGACATAAAGTAATAATGTGTATTTTTAATGTTGTTGAAATCCACTGTCTCCACTGACAACTCCTTCCATACTGTAAGTTGTCCAGGTCCACAGTCAGCCATTGTTAAGTATGTCCCTCCATGATAAAGAATTATGTTGATGGCCAACTTTGTGTTGTTCCAATTTCACCAGGGAGAAGGGGTTGTGCTCACTAGGGTCAGGATCAATCACCTGGCATCAAACACAGCTTTTGACCCCCCTTTTGACCGATGGGGCAACTTTTCAGATCAGATGCAATGTTCTGTCTACTTCCATATGGTGCATACAGTGCAAATCCATAAGTTGTGTGCTTCCTATATATCACATGGCTACTGCTCCCTCCTTTGACTCTTCTTGGGTGGTCAGCCAACTCTCTTTTTATCCATGTCAGTGAATCTGCTTTATTTCTTTCTGAAGGCATCAACACTGCACTCAGCTTCAAAACCAAACTTGGTCAGTAGTTCTCCCAGTATTCAGTTAGTACAGTTTGATGCTACATATCATTGATTTTCCATGTTGAGAAACAGATTATATTTCTCATGATCCCAGCCATAACTCAAATGGTGATTTTGATAAAATAGTTGAAGGTACTGATCTTTCTTAGAAAAAGGGATAAGGAGGCAACTAAATTATCCACATTTTATTTAATTTTAATTTCTTTTAGAGGTCTTATGTTAATTTTTTTCCTCCCAGCCCACTCCCTTAATGTAAATATCACTCATTCATTGTTTTTTTTGGGTTTTTTCTATTGGGTTTTAAGTAGAGCAGATCATAGAGAGTTTGGAAGTATTTTGTTGTAAGTAGATTGCAAAATATTGTATGAATTTATTTATCATATACGAGGATCATTAAAAAAGTTTCCAGACTTTTTTCATATGGACACTTTTATTGATAGTACACTTTTGAAACTCTAGTCCCCTTTAAAGTAATCTCCTCCAGCTGCAATGCACTTGTGCTGTTCCAACAACTTCTGGAAGGCCCCATGTAAGTCCTCTTGTGTGAGCATGTCAATGACCTTCATCACAGCCTCTTTCATCTCCTCAATTGTCTCATAACCACAGCCTCTGAGCTTAGGGAATAACCAAAAGTCACAGGGAGCAAGGTCTGGACTATAGGAACAGTGAGGAACTGTCTTGATGCCCATCTTGGTCAAATAGTCTGTGACAAGGATGGAGTTGTGGACTGGTGCATTCTCCTGGTGGAAATGCCACTGACCCGATTTAAAGATTGCTGGCCTCTTCTGATGGAATCTCTTCCTGAACTCCCTTAAAAACTCAACATAGTAACCCTAACCTTTTGGCCAATCAACTCTGGTGTATTGACTTCCTTACTCCTCCCATACCTCTTATGCCTCACAGACTCCCTGCCTTCCTTGAATCTCTTATGCCACTCAAAAACTGATGCTCAGTTCATGCAAGATGCTCCTAAAGCAGTCTGAAGCATTCCATACGTTTCTGTGGCATTTTTTCCAAGTTTAAAACAATTTTATTGCATATCGTTCTTCTAAAATGTCCTCACATCCAGATTGCATTTTTGAAATTCACTAGCTGTGACAATCAGGCTTTAGTATGGTGTATTCCAATTGCTGCTGTAGCTGTTCATTTGAACCTGAAATCATAAAAATTGGTCAGTCATCTCATAAGATGTAAAGTAATAAGATACTGAATTTTCAAGAGTCTACAACAATTTTAAATGCCTGCACAAAAAGTCTGGAAACTTATTGAAGGCACCATGTATGAATGGGTCAATCGAAGTAAATTTAATGATAACTATTTATCTTTTTCTTTCTTTCCTCTATTTGTTCATTCCTTCAATCAATATGCTTGCTCGACACTTGACCAAAAACGGTAAACAACTGATTCTGCCATTGATTGTGAGTAGCGAAAGTGGGTTTGTTTTTTTCCCTAGCCATTATTATTCTAGATATGGCAGGTAACATCCATTGTAATTGATCTAGAACTTTTTCTTTAATTCAACCCACAGATTTATATCTACTGTAACTGAAAATCACCCTCTCTTGTATAAATAGCTCCTTATTATCTTTTTTTCATTCTGTGGAATTTATAACTTTTAAAAAACCTCAAAAACACACACAACTCACTTTTTTTAACATCTCATAGCAATGTAAAAAACTGCTTAATGATAAGCTAGAGATAGGATTTCAGTCGTGCCTCTAACAAAAATAACAAAGTCAAACCTTTTAGTTCTTGGTTGTTAAGTTTTCATTTTATTTATTACTTTGGTTAGACAGAGAATGAAAAGTTGGATGAAAGATATCTTCAGTCATCTTACCATCTTTGATCACATCTGCTGACAGGTACTATCCTGTCTGGATGATGGATGATAGCTCCTCTTCATCTCAATCAACTTGCAAGGTCATCAGTTGATCTCTCTCTCTGTATTTCCGGTCAAACAAAAAGAAAGAAAAATGTTTTCAGACAATGTTGGTTTTTCGTTTAAAATTTTTAATTTCCGAGTAATGTCAAAGAGTTTTTCTGAAAAAAAAAAAAAAAAAAAAGGAGAAAGGAAAATTAATTTATGTTACTAGCAAAGGTAATTCTATGCCTAGAGGTTAAGGTAGTGTACAGTGTAATGATAATCAAGTATTCTTATTCAATACAAATAATTCGCAAACAGATCTATTTGATCTTTAGATGGGACCCTAATAAGTACCACCATTCCAGCTCAATGGACCTGGGTGTAATGACAATGAAGAGGTGCCTCACACCACATTTTGAAGGGGAGGCCTTACCTGTAGGAGATACAGTCAGTGTATTGTAAGCCCCATTGACAAGGTGTTTTAAATATTTATTTTAACAAACATTAAAGTTTTAAGTAAGAGTGAATGAAGGTATCTTAAAGTGTGGGGAACCTACTTATAATATGCATCTTTATGCAAATACTTAAGAACTAAAAAGATTTTCTTTTTCATTCTGAAAACCAATGTATTTTAAAGGATAATGTATAATTTCACTCATTATTTATATCAAATAAAAAAGATCACATGCCAATAGCTGACATTTACAAAAACCGAGGGTAACATAAGGAAACTAATAAATACCCTTCCTGAAAACTTTGGAGTCTTTCACATGTCAAGCTGAGAGCTCAATAAAAGCTTACTAAAGAAATATGCATCTAATCAGTATAATTTAAAGGTAAGATGCATTTAGATTAAGAGACTTAGGAAGAGAAGAGTCTGATTTTGGTTTAAATTTTGTCTCCCTGGCAGGAGACTGGGCTGATTCCTGGAGGTACTGCAATACCAAGTCAACCCATGGCAAAGGCGGAGCAAGCCCCTAGATCTTCGCCTTGTTCTAAAAATCAGTTAAATATTCTAGTCCCCATATCGGGGACATATCAGATATTAAGCTGATAAGAACAGATACTACACTTTGATCTTAGCTAAAAGGCTGAGAAGTGATGATATTTGTCATTGCCTCCCACCAGACAGGACTTGACAGAAGGTCAAAAGCCCAAAGGTCGATTAAAGTGGAGATAAAGGGGAGGGGAAGGTCGGGAACGAGCTGAGACTGATCATTGACCCACCAAGTGCAATGTGTGTCTAATGAGTCAAGCAGTTTCCTGAACCCAAATCTGGGTCCAGGCACGTATGCCAGGTTATTGCTTGAACTAGACAGCAAGGTCTAGTGCCATACATAGGGGACAAAGGTTGCAGCTCGCCCACCCAAAGGTGGTCCAGCCGAAGCTGGGGGCCTTTCGGCCTCGAATCTGCCAAGACAAAAAAAAATAAATTAATAAAAAAATAACAACTTTCATAAATTATTCAGGTTCAAATAATTGATGAATAAATTACCGTCAAAATATTTATCTAGAAAAAAAAAAAATTATTTTCTGGTTGAATAAACCAGAAAAATAATCATTTTTTTAGATAAATATCCGGCTCCAGAAAAAAGCTCAAGGTCAAATTTTGTTTTGTTTCCATTTAACTACTGAAGAAAAAAAATAAAAACAGAACTAATAAGGTAATCTAGTCAAGTAAGCAAAGATTAATAAATAAAATGTCATTAAAATCAAACACTAACATGGACAACATTAAAATTCGGATTTTATTAAAATTTTCATTGAATATGTTTAATTTTCAAGATGATAAAAACACTGAAAATAAAAATCTCAGCGTGTTTTGTAAACCAATTCCCTGTGTTAAATATTAATTACAATTTGTCTAAAGATCTGAAAATCTGACAGTTAAAAGGACAAAGGAGCTAGAGTTTTTTGGGCTGGGGGGGGGTCTATTTCTTGCCTGTGCAAGAGTCAAAGTAAACGAATATATTAAGTTTTAATTTTATTTGCAAGGAAAAAAAGTTTCATAAAAAAATATACTACCCAACTTTAGTTTTTAATTCAATCTGTAATCTCAGTACAATATGTCATTAAGATTGCAGATTGAATAATAATTTACTTCGATTAAGTAGTATTTCTATGATTGATCATCACAAATATTTCAGAAAACATGATTTAAAACAAAAAATATAACTTGTCGTAAAAAGTTAAGTTTATTAACATTTCATTTAATATAGAAATATTAAATAACCCAATTTCTCAAAATCAAATCCCTTGGTTCAGGTTTATTGCGATCAGTTTTGTACTTTAAGCAACAGCCTTATGGATCATCTGAAAAAGATGTTATTAGCTTACATGAATGGTAGCTCCTCGCTTGAACACAACTTTAAAAAAAAATCTAATATAAATTTCAGAGTTTTATTACAATTCATGACTGTAAGATCATTTAATTAGATAAACAAAGTTCAACAAGATACGAAATGAAGATTAAAATTTATAACTTAATTTTCATAATATTAACAAAAATTTACTAGGAACGGATCAGCTGCAAAGTTTATTTCAAGTAGAAAGCAGATTGCTTTAGGAATTTTTTTCCCCAAGTATGTTCACTAAACACCAGTTTCTGAAAGGGATTAAATAAGTGAAATTGAGTCATTGGAGGTTTGTTTAATTTTTTTTTAAACACAATTTCAAGAACGAGATCGAAAATTGACCAAATTGATAATTACTGAATGTGCAAATTAATTGCTGCTGAAGTTTTTCTCGTGAGAGTGATCAAATAAGATCCAAAAATGATTTTAAAATAATTAGTAAATTAATATACCAGTTGACTAAATAAATATCAATTCATTTGTTATACGTATTTTTATTTTTTATGTAGAACAGTTGCTCGACTAACATTAAATAGTTCTGATTGCATAGATATGATCCAGTGTCTGCAGTTATTTAATCTAAAATAAAATGGCTATTCTGACTTTCCAACATATTGCTTTTGGCAGCCTATTCTCTGTTGGGGTAGGGGGACTGGAAATATATCAGTGTGAAAATGTACGAATATGCAAAAGCAACAGATCTTTAGAAGATGATTTTGCCAACGTTAAAAAAAACTTTTAATGTCAGGAAATAATTCTATGAATAAAACCATCCTCTGAAGACCTTTTTTTTAAAAATTATATCTGTAACATTTAACTAATAGATAGGGTTAGGATTAGTGTCTAAATGCTACAGCCTTTTCCTCTTCAAAGAAGAACCCCCCACAAAAAGAAAAAAAAAAAATTACAGAATTTCATCTTTCACACAAATATTTAAAAATAAAAATAATCTTCCCTTTCGGAAGTAAAAAGAAAAGGAATAAAAACAAAATAATTCGACCAGTCTGGTTTGGTTTTATGGCATATCAACTATGCCTAACCATGTTTATCGATATATATTAAATATGATTTGTAAACACATTTTGTTGATATTTTTAAACGAACCCGAGATCATTTTTTGTCGCACATGGTTAAATGATTTCAAGTATTGCTATATAACAGTCACAGTTTAACATCAGTCATTTGTTTGCACACATTTAAATAGATATATACATGATATGCAAGCTATTAGTTTGTCGGGAATTTCATTTTTAAATGAGAACTAAATTGTTTGTGCACTAGTATTGCTATTGTTTCTAGATAGTTGAATGGTTTCAATTATTGCTACCTAACACTTCTAATTCTATTCAATAATTATCATTTGTTTGCACACAGCAAAGTGGTTAAAATTCTTCTATTCAACATTACTCATTCGTTTGCGCACAGTTAAATGATCAAGTAGTTTTATTTGACTCATAGATAGGACCCTATCAGGTTTTACCACTCTGGGCTAGAATGGATCTGGGAGCGATGGCAATAAAGGGTTACTCCGCATTCCACAAAGCTTCAGTATTACTGGAGCCTGACTATCAGACTGTTTAGTGTAATATCTATGACACCCCTTGAGGGGAGGTGGGTCTTAACCCTTCTGCAGAGATGCAGTCAGTCTATTCTACAGCCCCAGCCAACTGGGCTATCAACCTGTCTGGTACTTATCTTTTCCAAAGCGAACTCTTCCAGAAATAGACATTTCCTATGTAAAAAGATAACCTAAGTAAAACCCCATATAAAATATAAAATCCCCCCCACCTGAAAAAAAAATGTGGTGAGTATGGTTGGTTGACTTTTATGGCAAATCTACCTTTGTAGGTTAATTAACACCAAATCCATTTTATACAAATAATCAGTTCTATTTCAAACAATTCAGTTTAGCATGAATACACAGTTTAATTGTCAAAAAAATTTCTATTTCAATCCTTTCATTTTAGTCAAACTGTTATAATTCAAACAATTCAGTTTAGCATAAGTATGTAGTTTAGTTCTATCTAACATATACATAGGCCCTATCAAGTACTACTATTCCGGGCCAGAGTGGACCTGGGAGCAATGGCAATAAAGGGGTGCTCCACATTTCCCAAAGCCCCAGTATCACCGGAACCTCACCATCAGATTATTTAGTGTTATATCCAGGACACTTGTTGGGAGGGGGTTCTGCAGTCGGTTTATTGTACAGCCCCAGCCGACTGTGCAAGTGGTGAGTATGAGGGGCTAATTAGTTCAAGTCACAAAAAAAGTTATGGGAAAACTTTTTCCTGGTAAACTTGAATGGGTGCCCATTTAACTACTAATAATCCTTTGTAAATTTGATCCATGAATGGGACACTAACAGGTACTATAAATCTGCATCTGAGTGGGCCTGGAAGTAACGGCAATGAAAGGATATTCCACATTCCCCCAAACTCCAAAACTGGAGCTTCACCATCAGGTGCAGTGTAGTGTCATACCCAAAATTATTGTTGGGTGGGACTATTACTCCTTTGAAAAGATGCAGTCAGTGTATTTTACCACCCCAAACAAAGTTAAACGGTTTGAAGTATTCCACACTAATAGTTTTATTTACACAGTTAAATGGTTCCAATTATTGCAATGTAACACTAATGATTCAATTTAATATCATTTTTTTGTACACAGTTAAATGATCAAACAGTTCTATTTGACCACCCCCAGTCAGAATGGACCTAAGAGTAATGGCCATGAATGAGTACTCCATATTCCCCAAAGCTTCAGGACACTTTTTGGGGTGTGGTGGAGTCTTACCTCTCTGCAGAGATTCAGTTGGTGTATTCTACAGCTCCAGCCGACTAGGAATTGTATTAAGCTCTGTGATATTGTAAGTTACATCATATGTAATGGTTGGTTTCTTTATTCAATGGCATGTCAACTTTTGTTGGTTATTTAAAGTCATCCTAAATCCAAGTATATCAACAAATTCATAGTACAATATTAAGCAATATACTTCCCCGGCCTTGGCATTCATGCTGGGTGGGGTATCGAAATCAAATGGCAGATTCGAGGCTGAAAGGCCTCTTGTTTTGGCTGGGCCAGCTGCAACATTGACACCTTTGTCCCCTATGTATAGCACTAGACTATGCTGTCTAGTTTAAGCTATGACTAGGCATCCGTGCCTGGACCCAGATTTGGGTCCAAGAAACAGCTTTGCTCATTAGGCCTACATTGCACCAAGTGGGTCAATGAACAGCACAGACCAGCAGGGTTCAAGCCTCGGCTCGTGCTTTACCTTCCCTTCCCCTAATTTCCCACTATAATTGGCCTTCAGGTCATTGACCTTGTGTCAAGCCCTGTCTGGTGGGAGGCAGTGGCAAATACAATACTTCCCTGGCATTATGTCGGCAGGGAAGGAATTGAAAGCTTGGTCTCAGCGGTTGTTCTCACTGCCCAGGCTTTACCCACTTTGCAGAGTTGAGTTCATTGCTAGACGCCCCAAAAGGATAATGCCAACGAGGCCAAGAATTTTTTGGACCAGCCACACATGTGTTCTTGATTTGTGCATAGCTCCTCACAGTAAAATGGTCTTGGTGGGAAGTCAGTTAAATACCCATATTAAGAGACAGAATCTTGGAAGACGAGATTGTTTATTTAGCAAAAATATACTGGTCAAAGGGAAGGTTTTTCAAGACTAACCTTTGATTGGTGTACATTTTTACAGCCTTTCTCCAGACAACTATACAAAGCAAGCAAAGGTTTTTCTTTGGGAGGGAGAGGTTGACTCAAATTTTCATTCATAGGTTTGATATATCTCTATCTGGAAATATTTAGTTTTATGTGTGTAACATTATTCATAAATTTTAATGAAATATGCTTTCTGTTAAATTAAATAATGTTAGCCGAAAAACTAAAGACTTATTTTTAATTGGGCATTTATATGAACTTTGAGTTTTGAAATATTTTAAAATTAAAGTCAGTTTCTGGCCAAATACCAACCTTTTTTCCTTACTTTCCAAACTAATTGACACTTTGAACAAAGTGTCTCAAAAGAAAAATGAAAGTTATTTTGCAGCTTCCCCATATTCTTTAAAAGCGTGAATATTTTTTGTTGGTCCAACGAGAGAAAAGTAAATGTTATAAAATGAATAGGTCTGTAAGTAAATTTGGTTAAGATTTTTATAACTTTGCTTTATAGTCATCTTCTACTGTGAATAAAAGAAAAAAATTCAAAGAATAAATAAAATCTCATTGATAAATTCGAACCTATATTTGTTGCGTAGCCATATACACGAATATGGCCATGTGCAAAATAGACATGTAATGTTCATTACTATAGAACATATAAAGAACATAGGAATCTTGGAATTCGAAAACACGTAACGACTTCTTGTTCAGGTACGAAACCTTTTTATTAACTTTGAGTTAAAGGTTTCGACGTAAGGAGGAGAGACATAATCTTCTATGCTGTCTTATTCATTTGGCCCCCAACTCAAGTGGCCCCTATCGGGCGCACGTTCGAGCTCCAAAATCGATCCTTCTCATTTGGCGTCTAAAACCCGACTCTTATTTTCTTCAAATTCTCACACAAACTTCCGCGTGCTTCCGGTGCATGACGTCACCCGCACCTTGTCACCCAGTATCGTCTCGGACTGTTATGACATCTGAGTGACACCTCCATCCGCTCGCGCGCACTCGCATTAACACCTGCTTCAATCTTACACCCAACCAACTCATGTGCTGAGCCGAAAGGTTCTCAGCCTAACTAAACTCAAAGGCATGAACCAAAATCCCTCGGCTATTTCATAACATATTTATCAGAATCTAACGTCTTTCTCACACACAGAGAACCAAACTTCACCCACAAATATATACACAAATTACCTCACATTCAAGTAAGAAATGTAAATACAACCGCGCACCGAGTTTCCCCCAAGGGCAATAACCCTAAACGGTAAAAACCCTGGTTCAGTTCCTCATGCAACATCTTCCCTTTTCTCAAGGACAAAAAACAAAAAACAAAGTCTGATAAGACTTAACTAGGCATTCATTGGGCTGACTACCCTCTTGTCTAACAGGGATTATTCTGCCCTTTTACTTTTATGTTGTAAAATCCTTGAATCTCACAGGATCTCTTACTACTCTTCCTGACCTTGTTGTCCGCACTCTTTTCGGGCTTAGTTTTGTTGGGGATGGTGTCAGGTTTAGTCTTTCTCTTATTTCACTTTCATCTTGAATTGGTTCCGTGTTACATATCTCTTCTGTACCCCGACCTTCATTCTCTGGTACCTTGCTCTGCACTTCATATGGCTGGTGAATCAATGATGTAAGTGGGGGTGCTTCTGCAGTTTTTTTTCAAGTCCACCCTATTCCGTTGATATAACTCCCCTGCCACTTTTACATGGTATGACCACTCATCCAGTCTCCTCCATACAATTGCTTTCTTCCACTCTTTTTGGCCATTTGTGTATGGTTTCATCCGCATTACATCTCCAGGATGCAATGGTTGAAATGGTTTTACTTTGTGGTTGAAAGAACGTTCTTGCCTTCTGCTGTCTCGCTTCACCAACTTTTTTTGATTTTTGGGCAATTCCGGCTTGAGTAAATTCTCTCTAGTTGGGAGAACTGTTTCTGTTCGCCTTGACATCAGCTTCTGAGCTGGTGATGAGACCTTTAGCAGGCGTATTCCTATGATCCAACATTGCTAGGTATGGATCAGCCTTATCTTCCCTCACTTTCCAGAAAAGGTTCTTTGCGATCTTTACCGCAGATTCCACTTTGCCATTTGCCCAGGGTCTGTCAGGAACTTCATGGACCATTCATGGTTCTGCTGGATTAGCTACTTCATATTTTCTACACGTGGGGAATTATGAAACAGTCTCTGATGTCACTGTTCATATTTGGCCAATACAAGCATTCTCTTGCTCTTCTGCAACATCCTTCTATTCCTAGGTGTGTTGAATGCAGCTTTTCTTTCAACACAGCCCGCTGGGTCATCGGAACCACAACCCGGTTTCCTCTGAAAATTAACCCGTCTTGTACTGTCATTTCATTTCGCATGCTAAAGTATGGTCTCACCTCTGGGTCAAGATGTATTTTGTCTTCTGGCCATCCTTCCACAATTACTTGCTGCAACTGCTGCATGCTTCTGTCTTCCTTCATGGCTGAGTTCAGTTCGAGCAGCCTTCTCTCTGTTACAGGAATATATTCAGCTTCCTTGACATCATCTTCAAATTCATTGATAATGCTGTCCGAATGCTGGCTGATGAACTCATTCACCTGGGAAACTTTGGCAACCATTTGGAACTTTTCATTGTTGACTGTGATGAGTGCCATCTTCTGGATTGCATCTGCCCCCAGTAAAGGGTGGAAATCCTCTTTCACAATGACAAACTTGACTGCATATTTTTGTCCAGTTTTGGGGTTTATCATTTTGACTCAGCACTCTCCCAGTGGCTTTACCTCTGCTCCGTTCCACACGACAAGAGTCTTATTTGAATGTTCCATTATTTTCCTCATCACGTGCTTCTCATTCAATATGTTTACTGATGCTCCACTGTCCAGCTGAAAGGCAATTGGCTTTCCTTTCACCATCATTTCCACTTTTATCATCTCTTGACTTACAGCATTAACCTTTTCCTTAATTGTTATGCTGTCTATCTGTCCATAGTCTGAACCACTACTACTGTCGTTTTCACGGTCATATAGTTGTGTTGTGACAGTCTACACCCTCTTTTTTCTTGATAATTTGCATTTCACAGCAAAGTGGTTTTTCCCATTACATTTATAACATGTCTTGCAAAATGCAGGACATAACTCTTTATTCAGTCCATGTCGCCATGCACACGCTCTGCACTCTCTCTCAGTTTGTGCCGGTGTCTTTCTCTTGGGTTTGAAATCAACTCTGTTCACACCCTCGGGCCTTAGGATTCTGGACTGTACTGTAGCATTTTCAGACAGCTTACAAATGTCAAGGCATCCTTGCAAATCCAACTGTCTTATTTTCAATAACTCCGCTTGTGTCTAGGGGTTGTGTATTCCCAGCACCACCTGATCTCTGAGTACTGATGAAACGCAATTGTCACAAAAATTGCACGTTTTTACCAACGTCCGAAGTGCCGTAATAAAGGATTCCACCGTCTCTGATTCTCCTTGCTTTCTCGTGTGAAAAATATACAGCTCATACGTTTCATTTTTTCCCCTATAGCGTATTTATCAAATGCCTGCATAATTTCGGTGGGTGTTCTTTCATCTTCGGGTGTTGAAAATTGAAACCCGTAGTACACTTTCAATGCTTCGTCTCCCTGCGTATGAAGCAAAAGTGCCGTTTGGTATTGGAATGATTGCCTCGTCAAATATGTAATAATGGCATAGTTATGCCATTTCAGTTTAAACAACTTCCAGTTCGTCGATAAATTATCCTCCATACATAGTGGTGGTGGTCTTATGCCAGCCACTGGTCTATTAGTTTCTTCCATGCCAACTTCCGGCATTTTTTTTCCACGTGACGTCGTACAAATTACAACTCGAAATAAGAAAATAACCGTTACTTATCTGTTTCTGCAAATACTTTTTTTTCTTTTCCTCTTTATTGGACATCCTTTAATCCCACCGCTGCCACCATATGTCAATATATGTACTTAGGATTCCAACGGATTAACTAAAACACTACTTCGAAGCATCTTTGTATATCCCGCACACAGGCTTTCCCCCAAGGCCAATAACTCTAAACGGTTAAAACCCTGGTTCAGTTCCTCATGCAACACTAACCATTATAGTCACTTTTTGGAGGTTAATAAAGTCGAAACACTTTTAGAGCAAAGTTATAAAAAATAAAAATTTGAAATTTCACATTTTTTTCTCATTTTTTGTTAAAAGTTATTCGTAAATTGACTTGTTTTTGACAGAAAACTCAAATTTTCAGTTAAATATTACAAAGTATTCTGATAAATAATTTGATTTTTATATCAACAGTCAGTAAAGAATATATTTAAAAAATGAAAATTTTGTACGCCTTGAAAGACATTTATCAAACACCAAATAATTACGAAAAACAAATTAGTCTTACCTCTTTCATGAATATAGGATAAAAAATCAAAAAATCCGATTATTTAATGTTAATTTTTGCTACTGACAAGTGAGAAAAATCCTTAAAGTTATTAAAAAATCTATGATGTCACATAGCTCCTCCTCCTTCTCCTCCTCCAAAAATGTTGCTTCAAGAAAAAAAAATCACTCGGCTTAATGGCTTTCAAAAATTCATTACCTTTTCTGTAACATTAAATTCGCTTCTTGTTTACGTCTTTAAGCGTAAGCTTCAAACTAAAATTCAACTTTTGTTTTTAAACGCTCGATAGATAGAATTTATCAATATATATTCTTATAAGTAACTACCCGAGAAAAATATTAAAATAAATTTTAAAATGAATTTCAATAGTGTAAAACTTTACATTAAGGCAAGGTCAAGCAAAATTGTGCTTTAAAAATAAATTGTTAAAAAAAGATACAGATTACACTTAATGATAAACTTGATTTTTTTTACTTGGTGTCACAGTAATACAGAAAAAAAATCAAGTTAATCATCAAGCGTATTTCTTTGCTTTTAGAGAAGAATACATTAACTTTAAGTGAATATGTGGTTTGAAAGACTAAAATTGCTGGAAAGAAACCTCGTATGGCAGCCAAGTATTTGTCGCTGCCTCCCACCAGACACGACTTGACACAAGGTCAAAAGCCCGAAGGCCAATTAAAGTGGGGATAAAGGGGAGGGGAAGGTTGGGAACGAGCCGAGACTCGAACCCTGCTTGTCTGTGCTGCTCATCGGCTCACTAAGTGCAATGTGAGCCTGATGAGGCAAGCAGTTTCACGAACCCAAATGTGGGTCCGGGCACGTATGCCAGTTAACGGCTTAAACTAGACGCTTGGTCTAGTGCCGTACAAGGGGGACAAAGGAGACAAAAATGCAGCTCGCCCACCCGAAGGTAGCCTAGTCGAAACTAGGTGCCTAATTAAAGGCCCCAAGTCTGCCATTGTTCCTTTTCCAGGGCCACGCTCCGGACCGAAGTCCAGAACAGGCCCCGGGGCGCTCGCCGCTAAGAGCGTGCCAAAAAGGGCGCCCAACCTCGTATGGCAGCCATGTTGTTTAGTTAATTTCTTAAAAGTAAACTTCTAAGACAAAGATTCCTAAATTGAATTTTTCTGCAGTAACTTTTGGATCTAAAAGTTTGTTTTTAGAATAAATAATATAATATATATAACAATAGAACTGAATTGTTCTGTTTATTTTCTTTTCGATGAAAATGCTGGTCTTTGGTGGCCAAAATGATTTGGTGATGTGTTTGTGCCTTGCTTCCTGTCCATACACAATCTGAGAATTTTCCGTTGTTAATTTAACCGCTCTTTCCACACCTTGTGAGGAGGCAGGTAAATTTGGAAATTTCAATTCTGTTCCATTCAGTAGAGATTCTAGTTCATTCATTCCTTAAAAAAACTTCTGCAAGTGTAGGTTCACAAACCCCACTTTGTGAGAGGTCAAACAAAGTTGATCAATTTGTGGCTTGCAACTCATATTTTATAACCTCTCATTGCCACTTCTCCATGACCTTAATGCATATTTTATTGGTGTTAAAGTGTGCATATTAAGTCCTGGATTAAAAAAAAACACGTGAAGATTCAAAAAAAGAATTATCCACTGGTTGGTCCCATTAATCCTGATCGGAATTCAAATTGCGTAGACATATTTGCAATAAGTTTCGTAAATCAACAGTTGGAATTAAGAGTCACCTGAAAGCTCATGAACAGGAATTAGTTATTATGTGATTTGGCATAACACAGGTGATTCCGCCTTCAACCTGCTGAATGTTCTGCTCGTCAGAAATATCCTGAGATAACACAAAATTATCCACTATCTGCCCACATACTTTTTAAGATCCGGACAACGAATAACACGCTAATCAGAGTCGCCGGTTAGCAAGTCGATGAATGCCACTGCACAATTTAATAAGTAAAAAAATCAACTCCCAGAAACAGAGTACAAATACGGCTTTTCAAAAACAACATTGAGTATATATAAAAAATGTCGTTCAAAGTTTTACAGTCAAAGTTCTCACATGAACGATAAATTCTGTTAGAGACTGTCAGTTACAAGCACAAGGCTTAGTCTATCTTCTGTCTTCAATAATTAGGGCAGTTTGGTACAAGGCAATCTTAAATGACAGTTATGTTTGTTTTTCACAGCGTCGTATTTGGATAGCTTTCTCACTTTCTCTACTCAGGGCTTTTTGATACAAGGAAATCTTACGGTGGATATGTTTCTTTTTCTTCACAGCATCGTTTTTGGATGGCTTTCTCAACTCAGGGCTGTTTGGTACAAATTTGATACAAATAAAGCTCAGGGTGTTGGGAGCTACACACCGCGTCCCTTTCTACCTTCTCACATGGTCTGTATGCGGGTCTGTACTGTAGGGGGACATGTTGTTTTGGTTGATTGTTATTTGAAAAAGGCATCTGAAGTAAATATGTGTGAAACGACGCGTACAAAAAGAACACATAAATCAAAGCAGTACAAACAAATTCAAATTTATATACCAACAATACATTCAATGAAAGATTTCAAAACATTACTAGTGTTCTAATAAAAGTAAGTAAGTAAATTGGTGATTGTAGTGGAGGGTGACCAGAAGGCTCCCTTTTCAATAGCTACTACACCAAGGTGTAGGGGAGGGCACTATTCCTTTCCCTAGAATGTTTTAATGTTGTTCGTTAAATATTCCTGTTTGTGTGTTTTTGTGACTAACACTAATACAACAAAAAAGCACTATTTAACAAAAGTTCCCTATGCGTGTTGACTAAGTATTTCTACTGTTTGTTTCTGTCTGTGGTTTGACGAAATTTCTGTGTCTCACTGAAAGAATATAACGAGGTTTAAAATGGTTGCAGAGATTATACATTTTCGGGGCGGTTGACTGCTGGAAGTCAAATGTAAAAAAAGAGTGTATTGACTCTGTTAGTCGAAATAGAGAGAGTGAGAGTGTTCTCTCTGGAAGTTACAATGGAAAGAGAATGAGTGTTGGAAGATGAGAGTTTTTATAGAAATCTTTGTCATGCAGTAGGCGCCAAAAACGCGGGACAAAACTGAAGTTGCAAACGTAGTTGTGAGCACTAACCATGTGGTTTTCCTGGCCAATAGGTTCCCGAGACTGATTAGTTTACAGACGTCCGCCATCTTTGTTTCGGGAACAAGTGGCATAACGGCCATTTTAAAATATAGGAGTGCAAATCCTATAGTATTCGTTCTGTTCTTGTTCTCGATCTCCTTTATTACTATTATTCCGGTTAATTTATGCGTACTCGTAACTGTGTTTGGTCGACCTGGGGGTGACTTTAAAAAACTACCAACCTTCGGCCAAATTTCATGCCGAATTCTGCTTCTAAATTTAGCTTAAAAAATCGCTTTGAAACCATAACAATAACCTTTAGCTGTCACGCTTTGTTTTTAAAATTCCCTTTGTTATCAACCTAACTCAGCCCTTATGACAACTTGCCCTCTAATCAAAGCATTTACGAATTCTTTTCCATAAAAACAATTCCAGTGATGAAACAAAACATGTTTTTTTCCTACACTACCCTTCGAAAATCCATTACGTTATTACACATTCGTAATGTATTTCTCTATTCTTCTAAAATCCACTTTGAGTTCTTTCTTTTTTCTATTAACTTTTAACTCAAGACAACACATCAAGTCATTTCAGAATTTAATAAAGACCGATGACCCTGACCAGGCACATTTAACTGTGGCATGCAAGTAGATGTAGTTATGGAGTTCAAAATAATAATTATAATTAATTGCAAATTAGAATAATTATTATGTTTATTGTCTCAGACTAAGAACTACCCAAAACTACTAGTGATAAATTACAAAAATTCTATCGGGTATTCGCTTGGTTACTTTATTTTAGGACCCCCCACCTCTTTAGAGGTACCAGTTACATTTTACAATATCAGTTTCTCCCTTAAGGGACCAATCCCCCCACCTTTTCAGCATACATATCCATCAACTAAACTTTGACCCTCCCCCACGACATGTCTTCTAAACAAATACTAAATCTTAAAAAGTGTCTTGAATCGCAAAAACTGCAATGAAATTATATCATTGTTTATTTGTAAAAAAATTTATTTTTCCTTTTTTTTTTAATACAGTAGACACATTTTAATTGAGAGTATTAGTCTAATTTATGGCAACTCATTAATGTTTCTATTTATACCTGTCAATGATCATCAATCAGTCTAACTCATTACCTATCTCAATATATCCAGGTTCAATAAAAACTTGTCAGAATTGTCTTTCATTCCCAGAATTCAACAACACAAAAAAACATTGAGAAAGAATTTCATTAGATGTAGACGTCACTTGCAGACTTTTTTTCTTCTCCGGTGGTGTAACGGTTAGCAAGCTAGACTAGCAAACCTACACGAGTGAGTTCGAGTCTCATTGAGTGCCCAATTCATTCGGCCTTGTGCCACATCGAAGCAAAGAGCTTCGTAAATTACTTTTTTTCTTCTGAGAGATGACCAAATCAATTGACGGAACTTTTGCTGGTCTAATAAATCGGTGCACATTCATTAGGGAAGAAATTTACTTCAATTTCACGCATTGAAATAATTACAACCAATTCGACATTTCTGAACCGCCAAAGACAAAGTTAAATTGCTAAGTCACTCAGATCATCATTAAGCATCTTTCAGCTGTCTACAATGAAATAATTTATTTATCGAAAATAAAGCTATTCGGAATTTTCATCATAAGAAAATGTAAATATTTTGACTTCATTTTACAGTTTTCTTTTCTCCAAAATATTCTTGGTAAAGAAAAGATTAATGGGAAATAAAGTAATATTTTAAAAACAACAAAAAAGAAAACAAAATGGAAGTTTTTATCTTTTAGAAAATAATAAATAAACATAAATTAAATCAAGTGACTTTAACTTTTCTTTGAAAATCAGTTTAAAATCATGGCATTAAAATTTAAATTTAAACAAAAACCAAACATTAAGCATAAAAATTACTTTTGTTGTTGTTGTTGTTAATTTTTCTTTTCTTTCCCAATTAAATTATCCATAACGAATAAATTTGAAACCAGGCAGATTTTATTTAAAGTAACAAAATTGATTTGTTCATAGATTTCAAAAGATGAAAACTTCAATGAGTGACAATTTTTCAAAGTATATTTGATTTTGATAGATGAATAATTACAGAAAAACTAAAAAGAACAAAATCACCGAAAAGTAAATCATAAAAAATATCTCCAAAATTTTCTAATAATTTTTCGACAAAATTTACGAAAATTTCATTAAAATCTTTTTGTTGTTTTTCCTGTTGTTATTGTTATATTTGTATTCGTTGGTGAGATTAAATTTTTAAAGTTTTTCTTTCTTTCTTTCTTTCTTTCTTTCTTTATTTATTTACTCTAGTATTAATTGTTATATTTTCTGGTATATTAATACAGACGTTAATTAGTGATTTCCGGTCTCATTGTGTGCCCCTTATTTCTGGCCTAGTGCCACAAATAAGCTAAGCTTAGTAAATAACTAGTTCCTATTGATATTAACTGTGAGCACTTCTTGTGCTCCCATAGTGTACTGGTTTGTAAAATAGACTAGCAAACCATTCATATTTACTTCAAGTCTCAGTAGGTGCCTCAAACTTCTGACTTTGTACCACAAATAATCTAAGTTTATCAAATAACTATTTTTCTGTCTAAGGGTTAAATATGAAAGTGTTTTTATCGATTGAGGATTAATATTTCCTTTTTTTTTCTTATTACTGTCACAAGTTTTAATGTTTAGAAATATATGAAAATATATAATAATAGTTAATAGCGATAAGAATTAAAATTTAATTAGGAAACTTCATGGGCCTGGTGAGTTGAGTGTTCGCCAATGGTCTCGGAGACCGGGGTTCAATCCCAGGTCAAGTCATACCAAAGACTCAAAAATAGTACTTGATACCACCTTGCTTAACACTCAGCGTTATAAGGTAAGGATCAAGGTAAAGTGGAGCAATCCAGGATATGGAGTAGCGCCCTCCTCTACACTTCAGTGTAGTAGCTATCGAAAAGGGAGTCTTCGGGTCACCTTCGATTAAGGTCACTAACTTCACTTACTGTCACTTGTTCTCTGGGAAAGGCTAGTAGTTTGTAACAACATGAAATATCTGATAGCTAGTGAGACAACTAATTGAACAACTGTCGGCAACAGATAAATTATCACTCACATGGTAAAGTAAAAGTAAAGTTAGCGACCATAGTCGAGGGTGACCCGAAGACTCCCTTTTTGATAGCTACTACACCAAGGTGTAGGGGAGGGCGCTACTCCATTCCCAGGATTGCTCCACTTTACCCTTGAACCGTACCTTATAATGCTGAGTGTTAAGCAAGGTGGTATCAAGTTCCATTTTTAAAGTCTTTGGTATGACTCGACCTGGGATTGAACCCAGGTCTCTGGCGAACACTCTAACCGTTGGGCCAATGTCCCACTCCACTGATACCTCAATAAAATGCTTAGCAATAAGCACCATAGGTTAAAAAACAACAACAAAGTAATGTCTATCAGACGAAATGCTTTGCTTTTCTAAAAGGACCTGACAATTTAGTTTATGACCCCCAATTCCGTTGAGAAAAACCAAAAGTAAAAAAAAAAACAAAAGAACATTGAATGGAAAATATCCCTGCTGGATCGGAGTATAAATCCACAGGATTGATAATCCACTAAACTCACAGACATCTTGTTTTGTTTTTTTTTCTTCTTCTTCCAAGAGATGAACTAAACAAATGAATTGATTGTTTTTTAACAAATGTCAGGAAATTATATAAGGATGAGAGTGACTGACTTAACAAATGTTTGTGAAGCAATAAATTGCATCGAGAATGACACTTTGTCGAGCTTTTCGAAAATAAAGTAAAAATCTTGATTAGGAAAATGGCTTACTTCTTCAGAAGTTAAGAAAGGGAAAAACATGTATTGTTTCCAAACAATTGCTTTTTCAGCTTTAATTTGCTTTTTCCCTCCATTTTTGGCCTTATACCATGTTTGTAAAAGCTATTACAATAATATCCTAAAAGAAAAGATAAAGCTTGGAAAAAAAATGTAGAATTCTACCTTGTGTGGAAAACAGTTAGAATGCATCAAGTAAGAACAATTAATCTGAAAATCTGAAAGAAAATCAAAAATAGGAGAAAAAAAAATTAAAATCTTTCTTGTATTTTTTATATTTGTATTTGCTGGTGAGATGAAATTTTTTGAAGAATTTGTCTATTTATTTTCTTACTCCGGTGTCAATAGTTATATTTTCTGGTTTATATATGCAGACGTTATTTAGTGAATTCCATTCTCACTGTGTGCCTCATACTTTTGGCCCTGTCACAACTAAGCTAAACTTATTAAATAAGTATTTCCTATTGATAGTAACAGTGAGCACCTCCTGCACTCCTGTAATGTACTGGGTTTTTTTAAAAAATTCGATTAGAAAACCATAGTAGCAAAAATAATAAAATAATAAAAATAGTTAATAGCAATTCGAAAACAAATTTAATAAAGAAACTTACTGTCACTTGTTCTATTGGAAAGGGCACTCGTTTATAAGAGCATAAAATATCTGCTGATAGCTAACGTGACAACTCTTAGAATTTATTAAAAGGCTGTAAGCAAAAAATAAATTATCAGTCACATGTTAGGCTCCCATAAATAAACGCTCATCTCTTACCCGAATAAAATGCTCGACAATTAGCATTTAGGGTCAAAGAAAAACCCTTTGATCTCGTTTGATGTCTATCAAACAAAATGCTTTGCTTTTCTAAAAAGACCAGACAATTGTCTGAAAGAAATGGTAATTTTATTCCCCTGTATCACTGGTCCTTGTATCTTTGACTTGACTTTCTTTGAATTTTGCAAAGTCAGTTTCGTTTCGAATTATGAAATGAAAACGTCGGGAAAAAAATTAAGTCATAAGATTTAAAATTGAAAATAGCCATGTATGATTTAAGATATAAATCCGCGGGGTTATTTTCCACTTAAAGACTTAGTGAGTACAAGACAAAAATTTCTCAAATATTTTAAAAACTAAAACAAGACAAAACAAAAACGAAACATAAAAACAAATCAAAACAATCACCTCTGAACCTTTCATTCTACTATAACTATTTACAAGTCCCTATTCGGTTTTTACATAAACATATATTTATGTATTTACAAATATTTTTAATGTTTGTGTTTATTTTTATTGTTTTACATTTTTGTCAAAAGCCTAATGATTCTTATATTCTAATTAACTCTTGAATGAATATTGACTATATTTTATGAGAAGGATTGTTAGTGGCGATTATATATCTGAATCCGTTTAATACAAAATGTATTTATAGTTGAGAGAGATATCGAATTAAAAATCCGATTACCAAACCCATCTGCTAGAGAATAAGGTTAAAGAAACTGGTCGGTAAATACTTTCTAAATGTATTAAACTCTTTTATTTAGCGAAATTATGATTGCTGTTTTCTAAATTGAGGGAATCATTTCACATTTTCAAAGATTTCACATAAGTGTAACCCGGATATAAGAGAGTTGTCGGTACCGGATAATAAGTCTCTTA
Source organism: Sepioteuthis lessoniana (assembly GCA_963585895.1). Lineage (NCBI taxonomy): Eukaryota > Metazoa > Mollusca > Cephalopoda > Myopsida > Loliginidae > Sepioteuthis > Sepioteuthis lessoniana. Next base: position 164,823,964 of record OY757904.1, read on the forward strand.
TATCCGGTTTTGGTCTCTTTTGTTTATGTAACACAGGCTCTAATATGGGACTAGAGAAAATCTCTTTTATCCGGGTCTCTTATATCCGGGTTACATTTTATTACATTGATAAAACCTTCATTTGATGATAAATATGTTAATATTTTCGGATGTTTTCTATCTGGTACCATTCTTTACTAACATCCAACTTAGATAATAATAGTTTTATGTCCTTAGATTTTACCATTATATCATCCCTAATTTTTATTATTCACATAACAAGTTTCCTATAACGGATGAAACTATTCCAAAAAATGATCAGATTGAAAAAGTATTGTTCATACTCTTATTGTTTCCGTAGGTGTGTTTGTCAATTCACCTGTCTTATGTTTTTACTCTATGTGCCTTTTCGTGAATTTTACATTTGAATAATACTTTTCAATTTTATTTTCATATTCCAATTTTTCATTTGCTTCCATATTTTCATATTGATTTTGCTTAGTTAAAGCATTATGACACTTTTCCATAATAGGTAGAATTCTACATTTTTTCCCAAGCTTTATCTTTTCTTTTAGGAAATTTTTGTAAAAGCTTTTACAAAAATGGCCTAAGGTCAAAAATGTGGTGGAAAAGGGCAAATTAAAGCTGAAGAAGCAATAGGGACAAATGAATATAAGACCAACACACTTCTATGACCTGTTAGAAATAAATATTCCTTCAATATAATTTTACTATATAAAACAAAACTAATTATAAAATTTAAATAAATCAATAATGATAAATAATAAATAAACAAATAAAATAAATAAAACTTCTCGCAAGTCTTAAATTTTATGAATAATTAAAAAGACGTTTTTTATTGGTTGAGAATAAAAAGCTGTCTTTGTGCATATATTAAGTTGATAAATGAAGAAGCAGACGATTTTTAAAAGACGCAGTCAACAAAAACTTTTCAAAATGGAAAGACAGCCCTTTTAAAGGACGTCTCTTCAATTAACCAACGTTTCACACAAAAAAGGAATCAAACTTCAGAGTCAACTATTCTTCGATAAAAGAACATGAAAACCTAAGGTAAGTGTTAATTTAATTGTGCTTTTGTTTGGGTTTCTATATGTATATAAATACTTGGATATGTGCAATTGAAAATTGACTAGCTACGTGTTCACTTTTCTTCAAAAACGTTTACAAATAAAAGTAAGTATTAGGTTGGATATGATATAATTTACCAATAGACCTAGCATTGTTCAGACTTCAAATGTTTTTCTACTTTTTTAAGCACTGAAGAAGTAAGCCATCTGCCTTAACATTTTAATTTATTTTCGAATAACTTGACAAAATGTCCTTCTCGATGAAATTTTTGCTTCACAAATATTTAAGTCAGTCACTCTCATTCTTACATAATTTCCTGAAATTTCTAAAACAAACAAAAAAAAAGCAAAAATAAAATCTCATGTAGAACTGAAACACTTATTACCCTCGAAACAAATGTCAAATCTTTAAAAAAATGTGTCTTGAATCGGAAAAAAACTGCAAAGAAATGAAATCATTGTTTATTTGTTAATTTTTTTTTTAATACAGTAGACACATTTTAATTACGAAAGAGTATTAATTGAAATTATGATAATTCATTAATGGTTTAAAATATCTGAAAATTCTTTATTTTTTCCTCATGGAAATATATCAATGTTAACTAAACCTTACTACATCACAAGTTCTGCCGCGACCGGCCGATAAACATTAACATGTGAAGCTACACGCCCGCTGTAGAACAACTATATCCGGGTACGACCGGAACTGACTAAGCCCTTTTTCTTTCTAACGACCTTGACACCTCGTTATAGCTAAAGAAAAGGATGAATTAAAAACTAATAACATTTACAAAGCACTTTGGCCGAAAATAACTAGATAAGACTAGAACTAATAGTCGTCGCTAGCCTATGACGGGTTAGAAAAACACTTTATGGCTACACTCATTTTTATGAGGGGAATTTCTTATTCACGCGGCTGGGCTGTGTGTCACAGCCCTTCCGTGATATCAACAGGCCCTTCCCTTTGTACGGCACTAGCGAGCGTTCTCTTGTGTCCTGTGGTGGGGCGCTCTCGACCGGCTGTGGTTGCGTGCTGCACGGTTCGGTGGGGTGTGTTCCACCACTGGATACATCACCTCTGGCCTCAGGGGGCCTTCCCCCCCGGTTTTAACCCTCTTCGGAGGGGTTGGGTTTATCGCTCGGCGCCTGAGGCGCCCCGAAAAGGGGAATGCCGACGGGGTCCGAGGCATTTTTGGAACTGCCTATCGCGTTGGGCTACGGCCCTGCGACAGGACCCACCTTAAACACGGCCTTGTGCCATATTCGTACGTTGGTGGGACGTAGGATAAATACAGTACGGGTTAGGGTTAGGCGAAGCTCATTAAGGAGGAATCCCGCATTCTGTGCGGTCGAATCCAACTTAACTTACGGCGTTGGCCCCACTTCTCGTGGTAGACCTGCCTTACTTCCACCTACATAGGTATGCTCAAAGGTCCTTTTTAGGACCACAAGAGGTCTCTGTCTGCGGGTCAGAGCATCTCTGACTGGTCAGTAATGACCAGTCGAAACAGACGGCCAGGCGGCAAACACGAAGACGGATTCTAAGACCAACCGGTCTTAACCTCGGTTCCGATTGTCCGATAAGCTGCGCAGCGCTAATGGCACGGTCCAGCCTTTAGCTACGGCTTCACTATCTGCGCAGCGCTAAGATAACGCCCATCTTAGCCTCGGCCTCATGGCCTGTCCGCTCGTTCGCACGGCTTTGACACGGCAAAGCCTTCGTTCTCGTCCGCTCGTCCGCACGGCTTTGACCCGACAAAGCCTTCGTTCTCGTCCGCTCGTCCGCACGGCTTTGGACACGGCAAAGCCTTCGCTCTTGTCCGCTCGCCCGCACGGCTTTGACACGGCAAAGCCTTCGCTCTTGTCCGCTCGTCCGCACGGCTTTGGACCCGACAAAGCCTTCGCTCTCGTCCGCTCGTCCGCACGGCTTTGGCGCGAACCTAGCCATAGCCATTGTCCGCACGGCTTTGACACGGCAAAGCTTTCGTTCCCGTCAGATACGTCCGCACGGCTAGGGGGCCCAGCAAGGCCCTAGCTTTTCCTCGACCTCGACGCTCTTGCAAGGTATCACGCAGTCCACGTAACGACTCGCTGTTACGGACTGTCCTACCACTGCAACAACTGGCTCACGTACGACCCGCTGTACGAGCCAGAAACCAGGCCGACACACCCCCGGTTAATCCAACATATCGTCATAACCGAGGAAGTCGATCTACCGAACTCGACGCTCCTGCAAAGTACCACGCAGTCCACGTAACGACTCGCTGTTACGGACTGTTCTACCACTGCAACACCTGACTCACGTACGACCCGCTGTACGAGCCAGAAACCAGATCAACACACCCCCGGTTAACCACAACATACCGTCACAACCAGGGATATCGATCTACCAACCTCGACCGACCTCAGATGCCCGCGACGACCGTCTAGCTGAACTCAACGACTCGATCGACCTCAGCTTACCAGCATCCAACGACTAGCTGAACTCAACGACTCGACCGATCTCAGCTTACCAGCATCCAACATCTAGCTGAACTCAACGACTCGATCGCTCTCAGCTTACCAGCATCCAACGTCTAGCTGAACTCTACGACTCGACCGACCTCAGCTTACCAGCATCCAACGTCTAGCTGAACTCTACGACTCGACCGACCTCAGCTTACCAGCATCCAACATCTAGTTGAACTCGACGACCAACATACAACCATCACGGACATTTACATTCACGCTTGTAAATATGACAAAATAAATTGTCACTTGTTATACTTGTTATTCTCGCCTTTGTCCCTTCATATTGCTTTGGCTGTTTCTCATTCACATAATGCATTTGCGGGGTCGACATATTTATCGGCTCCGCAACAGTTCCACAAAATGGAGTATGTAGGTATGTATCATTTTTATTTCTGACAATCTTTCTATTTTCACTCACTGATTATTGATCAATCTAGCTCATTACCTATCTCATTATCTTCAGGTTCGATAAAAACTTGTCAGAATTGTCTATTCATTCCCAGAATTCAACCCTAACCCTAAAAGCATTAAGAGAGAAATTCCTAAGAAGCAGACGAAACTTGCAGACATCTTGTTTTTTGTTTTGTTTTGTTTTGTTTTGTTTTCCTTCTGAGAGATCAACAAAGTAATTGCCTGTATGTTTGCTGGTCAAATAAATCACACCACATCCATCAGTGAAGAAGAAATTTACTTCAACTTAACGCATAGGAATAATTACAGCCTATTAGATAGTTTTAAATCGCCCAAGACAAAATTAAATTGAGAAATCACTCAGATCATCATCATATCAAGCATTTTTCAGCTTCTAACAACGAAATAATTTATTTTTCGAAAAGAAATATCATTCGGAGAAAATGTATTTTGACTTAATTTTACAGTTTTCATTTCTTACGAATACAATATTTTGGAAAGAAAAGATTGATGGAAAATAAAGTTATATTTTTAATAACAACAAAAAAAAAAACAACAATTTTTTTTATTTTTGAAAATGATAAATAATGCGAATTAAATCAAGTCACTAAATTTTTTCTTTGAAAACCAATTTGAAGAATATGGTATTAAAATTTAAACAAAACAGTAAACAAAAATATTTTTTTACGTTGCTTGTAATTTTTCTTTTCTTTCCAAATTAAATCATTCGTAAAGAACAAACTCGAAACCAGGTAAATTTTATTTTAAGTACCAAAGATTTATTCAGTGATTTTTAAATGATGAAAACTTCAATGAGGGATAATATTTATTCAAAAATAATTACATAAAAATTGGCACAGGGTAAATCACATGAATAATAAAAAAAAAAAATGTCCACCAAAGTTTTCAATAAAGAATTTTTTCCGACATAATTAAGGGAACTTTCATTAAAATATATTTTGTTATATTTGTATTTACTGGTGAGATTAAATTTTAAAAGTTTGATTTATTTACTTACTTACTTTGACGTCAAATGTTACATTTTCTTATATATCACTGCAGACGTTAATTAGTGAGATCGAGTCTCACTGGGTGCCCCATACTTCTGGCCTTGTCCCACGACTAAGCTTAGCTTTCAAAATAAGTAGCTCCTATTATAAGTAACTGTAGGCACCTCCTGTGGTATACTGGTTTGTAAAATAGACTAGCAAACCATTAATAGTGAGATTGAGTCTCACTGGGCACCCCATACTTCTGGCCTTGTTGTATATCTAATCTAAGTTGTTTAAGGGATGAAAATAACTGTTTTTATCGATTGGGAATGAATATTAGTTTTTTCTTGTTACATTAACTTAAAAAATGTATTGCAAAATCATTTCGTGTTATGACAACTTCCGTCCCTTTTGCTAATATTAATTATTTATTAAGCTTTATAAGTTGCTACACAAAACCTGATAGAGCACCCAATGAGACTTGAACGGTTCTTCGAAGGCTTATCCCTCCTTTTTTTTCCCTGCCTCATTTCACTGTTTTCTTCGTGTTATGTTAGATCCTCCATTCAATAATCTCTGTTGTTTTTGTTTCTTCTCTTTTAGGAATTACTGATCTCTACAAATTGGTATACAAGTCTCATCGTTATTAAGCAAACCCAGACATAAATTAGTCCATATTTCTATCCGAGAAGAATATTGAATATTCTCATAAATAGAAACTTGATTCAAAATAAGTTAGTTTTTCATATGATCATAATTTGTGCTTAAAAAACAGTATGTTATAAAAATTTTGAGATCCTATTTACCATCCCCTCCGCTCGGGCAGGATATGACACAAGGTCAATTTTTAAGCGGAGTTTAACAGGTTTGAATTCAGAGTTTTCCTTCTAGACTAGTTGCCTAACCAAGGCTGAAGAACTCAGTCTGTCCTACTATTTACCTATAGCTGGAGGGAGAATAATTGGATTTATACCTTTCCCAAATGCTGCGCGCAATCCTGAACAAGTCCTGGCAGCAGCACCCCACAAGACACCAACTGTACGGCCACCTGCCCCCTATCACGAAAACTATTCAAGTTAGACGAACCAGACATGCAGGACACTGCTGGAGAAGCAGAGATGAACTCATAAGAGATGTACTCTTATGGATCCCCACACATGGCCGCGCAAAAGCAGGACGACCAGCTCGAACGTACATTCAGCAGCTATGTGAGGATACAGGTTGTTGTCCTGAAGACCTACCTAGGGCGATGAACTATAGGGAGGAGTGGCGAGAGAGGGTCAGGGATATCCGTGCTACCAGCGCGATATGATGATGATTAGTGCAATGTGAAATGCAATCAGCATCGTCCAGGATTTGAACTCGTGTCGCCGTGTCGATTTCCTACGATGATAACAATTACACCAAGGGTACCTTTTGAGATTACCTTCAATTCTACTTATGAAGTCTCAGTAATAATGAAGTTTAATGTACGTAAGCATTTATATAATTTCTAAGGTAAATTAATATGTTAAGTTTACCGAATTTTGAAAAACAAAATGGGAAACGAAAAGTTGCATTCGAATTTGAATTTAAAAAATCGTTTCTGTAAATAAAGATGTGTTCTTTTAAAAGGAACGCGAGGTAAGATTGGATATAAGTGTGACAACGCAACTTTTATTCTAAGCTCTGTGTGTGTGTGTGTGAGAGAGAGAGAGAGAGAGAGAGAGAGAGAGAGAGAGAGAGAGAGAGAGTGTCTGTGTCAGAGTGAGTATGTGCGTGTGTGTTTGTCTGTGTGAGAGAGAGGAGAAATGGTATGAAATAGATTATGATGTGTCTAAACATTCTGTTACCCTGTTGGCAGGGCTTAGAAATCCTTTTACTCTATTCCTTGCTGAATAGTAACCCCCCTCACAAATAAAAGGGGTGACCTGGGTATTACCTTAAAGTGCATCGTTTGTGAGATTTCAGTAAATGGGAGTGGAGACTATCCCTTCGTTGACAGTCTGCTCTGACTCGGAGTGGTATTACTTGTTTGACTTTCATCTATGTGTCATAGATTTATTTGAAAATTATTTGTATTAGATTGGAATACTTGATACCATGGAACGTTGTGTAAATTATTTGTTTTAAGAATAGTTCCTTGAAGCTTATCAAGGATTATTATTATTCGTTACTTGAAATTATATAACTCCAAACAGATGAATATTATTAATTAGGAACAGTTACTTGAAACCATGTAGTTGTGTATAAATTACTGGTATTAGACAGGAATGTATTTTTCATCACACAACAGTGCAAATTATTTCCATTAGATAGAAATACTTGATATCATATAACCGTGTGGCAAAAAAAAAAAAAACGCTTACAAATCAACCAACATAAAGTAGAAATATAATATGAGGTGCATACGATAAGTTTCCAGACTTTTTTCGTATGGGCACTTTTATTGATAGTACACACATGAAACTCTAGTCCCCTTCGAAGTAACCTCCTCCGACTGCAATGCACTTGTTGTACTGTTCCAACAACTTCTGGAAGGCCCCATGGAAGTCCTCTTGTGTGTGCATGTCAATGACCTTTGTCACAGCCTCTTTCATCTCCTCAATTGTCTCATAACCACTGCCTCTGAGCTTAGGGAATAAGCAAAAGTCACAAGAAGTAAGGTCTGGACTATAGGGAGGGTGAGGATCTGTCTTGATTCCCATCTTAGTCAAACAGTCTGTGACAAGGATGGAGTTGTGGACTGGTGTATTGTCCTGGTGAAAATGCCACTGACCTGATTTGAAGAGTGCTGGCCTCTTCCAACGGAATCTCTTCCTGAACTCCCTTAGAACCTCAACATAGTCACCCTAACCCTAACCCTTTGGCCAATCAACTCAGGTGTACTTCCTTACCCCTCCCACACCTCTCATCATCCCTCACAGACTCCCTGCCTTCCTTGAATCTTTTATGCCTCTCAAAAACTGATGCTCGATTCATGCAAGATGCTCCAAAAGCGGTCTGAAGCGTTCTATACATTTCCGTGGCATTTTTTCCAAGTTTAAAACAGAATTTTATTGCATATCATTCTTCTAAAGTGTCAGATTGCATTTTTGAAATTCACCAGCTGTGACAATCAAGCTTTAGTAAGGTGTATTCCAATTGCTGCTGTAGCTGTTCATTTGAACCTGAAATCATAAAAATTGGTCAGTCATCTCATAAGATATATAGCAATAACATAGTGAATTTTCAAGAGTCTACAACATTTTTAAATGCCCATACGAAAAAAGTCTGGAAACTTATCGTATGCACCTTGTATTAAGCATGAGTTTTTCTAGTGTCCATGCATAAAATAACCCTAGACAGATTGACATGCCATTAACACAAACCAATCAACCAAAACATTCAAGGATTACTATGTTTCCAAGGAAAAGAAATCTTAATAAATAAAATTACCTGTCTTGATAATAATGACAGAAATTGCCAAAGGAAAGCCACCACAGAATTTAAATGTTTTTTTAAAAAAAGAAAAGATTAAAGTATATCATAAAAATCTATTTTTATACAAAGATACAATATTTTGCTATTAGTTAGTCAATGATATCCAGACAGATTTCTGATTAACTGAATCATTAATTATTGCATATTAAGTAAACCTTTCACTTTTAAAATTCATCTTACTGCTACATTGATGTTGATTGATAAAACTTGTATTATGCATGTAATTTATCAAGTATGCATTCAGTTGTGTTTTGATGAGAAAATAGACTTGCATTCTGTCTCAAACAAGATGGTGTCATAGGGTCTTACAATCATCATCTTGCTTTGGTTTATATGACAGATATTATGTGAAGAAGAAAGCAAAATCAATTCCAGTGGTTGGATAAATATTGATATCTTTGAAACATCAAAGCATGATAGTGTATATTCACATTACAGTCTAATGTTCATTATTAATCATAAATTCTTCATATCTTCGACAGTGATTGACAAGCTAAAAAACAATGTAGTCACTCTTATGATCCCTCCCACAAGACAAGAGCTATAAGTTGCTACTGACAGATTTAACTGTATCCCTTGAAAAATTGCAAAGATAGTTACTTGCTATGGCTGACTGTTACATAACCCAAGAAGGATGCTTTTAATGTTGAAGGTAGCATGATGTTTATGAAAATCTAATCCTCAGGCCCTCACAAGCACACACATAGCAATGTTTAGAATAAGAAAGATTTTCCCATTTGACAGCAATCTACTTAAGACACTGAATTACCTGGTACATGTTACATACCATATTGACCAGAATGTAATTAAACACAAGCCACTACAGCACGTGATATCATATGTGAATATCAAGCCAAGGAAGGACATTGAAAGTAAAAAAAAACAGGACAAAACAATATTGATAGACACATCATGCACTGAATGTACAATGGGATTCACAGAAAAAAAACTTCAGTAAACGAGTTTCTAAAGTCAAAGGCAAAAGAAATCTGAACAGAAGTATAAAATGCAGACAAGAATGGCAAGAGATTGTTGTAGAACTAGTTCAAACAAGAGCAGTAGCCCCATCCTCAGACAATTGGGTAGCCTCAGTTGACCAAAAATCACAACACACGTGACTAGCAGCCCTTCCTCAGTATACCTCTGGTCAACTCATTCGTACTGTAAGTGAAAAAAAGCAGTCTGCAAAGAACAACAACCTCCTGCTCCTGCAGCTGGCATGCTCTTTTATGCAAGTTCCGCATATAGAAATTTACATGCATTGTATATTTCTTCTCGTGAGAGACAAGATCGGCCCACTATAACTTCTGCCTCCAGTGAACATATTTTTTAGTGCTTGATATGCAAGGCATAGTCTTAAGCACTTTGATCCAGGAGGTAAGTTTCTTCTCTCGCTATAGAGATATATTATGGTGATCATGAAAGTTGGAACATAAGAATTCAGTAGTGTAAGGTAAATACTCCAATACTCATACATATACAATAAAAGAAGCAACTATGGATAATATTCAGCATGTCAATGACATGTAAGTAGCCTATATAATAAAGAAAAGCAAGAAATAATTATATGTATATATATAATAAAAAGGTTAAAACTGAAGACAATATAGAAATAAAATGTCTTTCTTTCCTACTCTAAAAAAGATATTTGTATTTCTTTAAAAAAGCCGTTGATATTATACCTGCAGAAGATATAGTAACTGTATTTATTAGCTGACCCTTAAAGAATTGGGGAGGACTGGACCAGATAATAACTATAATTTTGAAAAAGATATGTCAGTTTCATTAACAGCAGTCAGTTAGGACTATTATCTACTTGAAATGTTTATCCTTCTGTACTACATAAACTAATTTTGCTTGACATTGTATATTTAGTTGCTATTTATTTATTCATTTGTTTTTATGCCTCCTTGGCCATGTCTTCCATCTTCTCACATAAACCTTAAAATGATGGAAAGAAACTCTTTGCACAGAAAATCTATATGCAGTTGCAAATCCATTAATAAATTTAACTGATATTTCCCAAAAATGCTTTCTTGTGTTCTTTTTCTTAGCATTTTTTCTGAAATCATCCAATTTAATCTTTTGTCTTCTCTATTGCTGTTTTTCATTATATTAGGCATTTTGTTTCAAAAATATATTCACCAAGAAATTCCACTCGTTTAGTAGATTTAATTTTTAACATCTGTCTTGATAGTAAATTTCATTTGTGAGAAAAAATCTGGAAAAAATCTATCCCATAATTAGAAATTCCACAAATCATTTTGAAAGTTTCAATTAGATCACCTCTCATTATTCTTTTTAGTGGTGAATCCTCATTTCTCAAATCCCTCTATAATTAATCCTTACCTGTGTTTTAAAATTTTTTTTTATTTATCTCATCTTTCTTTATTATTGTTCCAATCACAATGTTACAATGCTGGAACCTGTGTACAGTAATCTATATAAGGTCATATTATGGTTTCATATATTTCTAAAACAAAATTTGCTTCTCTTGAAATGAAATTCACCACTTGCCCTTGACACAACCAAGAAAATATGAATGTCACCTTTAAATGAAGCATAAAAGTCAATTGTTACATTGCATTCCTGGTTTACTTTTTTGATTTCCCTGTTGCTTAATTTCTATTCAACAATGATGGCCCCAGCACTGAACCCTGGGGAACACTAGGAGTATATTTTGTGTTTCAGAATAATTGTTACCAATTTTGACTTTTATACTTCTAACCACCCATTTTTTTCATTTTCCCTAGTAAACTATAATGAGATACTGTATAAAATACCTTTTTAACATCTGAAAATATATTATCCTCAGATTCCCTTTCTGTCTACTTCATTCCAAAATTTTAGACAATGAAGATTTACTATTGAAGAAACCTTCCTTATTACAGCTTATATCATCCTTGATAAGATTTAATATGTGATATATAATGAATTTTCAGAAACCTTACACAAAGATATGGGGAACCCAGAATTTGTAATGTTTAAAAAATACATAAATATAGATACATAAAGAAAGAAAAACTCTTTGATCTCATGTGATGCCTATCAGACAAAAGACCTAGCTATTTGTTTAAAAAGGACTTAAACAAATTATCTGAAATAAATCTTGATATGTGACCACCTGTCATGGACCTTGTATCTTTGATTTTCTTTGGATTTTGCAAAGTAAGTTGTCTTGACTTTAGACATGTAAACACCCACCCCCAAATAAAATAAAATACAAAAAACTTTAAATTTAAAATAGCCCTGGATGATCTAAAATATAAATCCACAGGATTATAAGCCACTAAATGAATTTGTGAGTACAAGACAAAATTTTGTAAATCAAACCCATTTTAAAAACTAAAAAAGAACACATTCACCTCTGTCTGTGAACCTTTCATTGTAAAATAACTACTTATAATCCCTTTTTTTTCTCTCATAAAACATTTATATATTTACAATTTCTTTTATATTTATTTGATTGTTTGTGTGTTTATTTTTATTGTTTTACATTTTTGTCAGAGAATAAGGTTAAAGAAACTGGTGGTTAAAAACTTTCCAAATGTATTTTATTTCGTGGTATTCTGATTGCTGTTTTCTAAATAGATGGAATCATTTTATATTCTTAAACATTTTACATATTACATTGTTAAAACCTTCCTTTGATGATAAATATTTTAGGATTGTTATTGCAAAATACATCAAATTTCTTCTGATCCACCCACTTAACTCTTCACACACCTAACTACTAGAACACACAAAACACACAAAACACAGACCGACAAACATCGACACTGCAGAAGAAAATAACAGCAACTAGATGTTGACCCAACAACGGCCAGTGTCAAACTGAGAAAATCATGGCTTTTGCGATTAGTCTCCGTGCATTGTCTATTCAAAATCCCCAAAAAATTCTCAGTTATAAAAGAAGGTCTATTTTTCAACCAATCGTTTTTTTCCACAAAGAGTATTTTCTAGAGCTGGTGTTTGAAGTCAGGAACACATAAATAGGGCAAGCAGAGGTCACACAGGCAGTTGAATCTCTGGCCATCGCTCAGTCTTATTTTTCTTGCAACCACAAGCTTGTATATAACAGGATGTATTCTCTCTGGTACCATTAGCTTTATGTCTTTAGCTTGTCCTATTATTTCATCCATAATTTTTATTTTTACACTTCTCATCACAACTTTCCTGTAATAGATGAAACTCTTCCAAAGAATGATCAGATTGAAAAAATAATGCTCATACACCTGTTTCAATTGGTGTGTTTGTCAATTCACCTGTTTTATCAGGTTTTACTCTACAAATGTTTTTGTGAATTTTTTGATTTTACATAATTGAATAATGCTTGACAATTTTATTTTCATATTCCAAATTTTCTTTTACTTCCCTGTTTTCAGATTGATTTTGCTTAGTTAAAGCATTATGACACTTTTCCATAATAGGTAGAATTCTACATTTTTTTTCCAAGCTTTATCTTTTCCTTTTGGAAATTATTGTAAAAGATTTTGTAAAAATGGCACAAGGCCCAAAATGGGGTTGGAGGGGAAAAAAGCAAATTAAAACTGAATAAGCAATAGGGACGAAAGAATATTTGACCAATACACTTCTATGGTAATCCATTTATGGTTTAAAATATCTGAAAATTCTGTAATTTTATCCACGTGGAATTCTCAAAGTTTACTAAATCTAACTACATTAGAAGATTCACACAAATGGATAGTTTTTATCTTATTCACTCATTATGTAGGTATGTATCATTTTTAATTCTGAAAATCTTTCTTATTTATCCATGTAACTCACTGATTATCAATCAATTTAACTCATTACCTATCTCATTATCTTCAGGTTCAATAAAAACTTGTCAGAATTGTCTATTCATTCTTGGAATTCAACAACTACATTAAAAACATTGAGAAAGAAATTCCTAAGAAGCAGATGAAACATGCTGACATCTTGTTTTTTTTTTCTCTTCTGCTAGATGAACTAAACAATTGACTGAAGTTTTGCTTGATTGATACATATCTATCATTGAAGAAAAAATTTACTTCAACTTAATGCATTGAAATAATTACAACCTTTTAGATATTTCTGAATCGCCCAAGACAAAGTTAGATTGCAAAGTCACTCAAATCATCATCAACAAGAAGCATCTTTCAGCTGTTAACAAAGAAAAAATACATTTTTTGAGAAGAAAGATATCCGGAATTTTTATTATAAGAAAATGTAAGTATTTTGACATAATTTTGGTTTTCTTTACTTATGAATACAATATTTTGAATAAAATGATTAATAGGAAATAAATTAATATTTTTGCTAACAACAAGATAAAAAAAGCACTAAATTTGTTATATTTTAGAAAATAATAAAAGGACATGAATTAAATCAAGTCGCTTAAACTTTTCTTTGATAAGCAATTAAAAGTTAAATAAAAACAAAAACAAAATACCTAATATAACAGTAAGCATCAAAATAAACTTTTTTTTTTTGCTATTTAAAATTTATCTTTTCTTTCCAAATTAAATCTTCCGTAATAAACATATAAAACCAGTTAAATGTTTTTTTAAAGTAACAGAATTGAGTTACAATTTTTTCAAGTATATTCAATAAAGAAATCATTGCAAAAAAGAACAAAATTGCTGAAATGTGAATCACATAAAAAAAACAATCTCTCCAAAATTTTCAAAGAAGAATTTTTTTGGCTAAATTTATGAAAATTTTATTAAAATCCTTTTTGTTATTGTTATTATTGTTGTTATATTTGTATTTGCTGCTAAGATTATATTTTAAAAGTTTTTGTGTATTTATTTATTTACTTTAGTGTTGGTTGTTAAATTTTCTGGTATATTAATGCAGACGTTAATTTGTGACTTTCAGTCTCACTATGAGCCCCATATTTCTGGCCTTGTGCCACAAGTAAGCTAAGCTTACTAAATAACTAGTTCATATTCATTGTAACAGTGAACACCTACCATACTACTTTAGTGTTATGGTTTTTAAAATAGACTATCAAACCATTGATAGTCAGTTTAAGTCTTCTGGCTTTGTGTAACAAATTATCTTAGCTTAGTAAATAACAGATGATCCTACCTATTGCTTAAGGACTGAACATAATAGTGTTTTTATCAATTCGTTTTATTCTTGTTACAGTCACGTAAAGAGATTAGTGTAAAATTATTTTGTCATGAAAATATATGTGCCCAAATTTGAAATGTTCAGAAATATGTAAATATATATACATGTAAAATTATAATAGTAATAATAATGGCTAATAGCAATAAGAATTGAAATTTAATAAAGAAACTCGCTGTCACTTTTTGTCTTGGAAATGCCACTCTTTTATAACAGCATAAAATATCTGATGATAGCTAAATGATTTTTCTTTGACTTTTGCAATGTCAGTTGCTTTTTTACTTGATGTAAATGTAGAGAAAAACTAAAAGTAAAAAGAAAGAATGAACTTTGAATGAAAAATATCTCTGCTTGATCTGAATGTAAATCCACAGAATTATGATCCACTAAATGGACTTAGTGTGTACAAGATAAAAATTCTAAAACCAGCTCATTTTAAAACAAAAAAAACAAAAAACAATTAACTGTCTGTAAACACTTTCATTGTAAGATAACTATTTGAAATTTTTTTACATAAAACTTTAAATATTTACAAATTCTTTAATTGGTGTTTGTTTGAGTAGATATTTTCTTGTTTTGCATGCCCATCGAAGACCTAATATTTCTAATATTCTAATTTGTTCTTTCTGAATATATATTGACTTTAATGTATTGGGAAGATTGTTAGGGGCGGTGATATCTCTGACTACATTTAAAGTAAAAGTATTTCTAGATTAGAGATATGAAATAAAAATCCAATAACCAAATCCTCCGCTACAAACTTCCGTACCTTTTGTTCCTGTTAATTATTCATTAAGCTGCAATAAATTGTGGCACAAAGCCTGATAGATGGAGCGCCCAATGAAACTTGAACTTACTATTAATGGTGTTTCTTTGAAGGCTTATCTCCACCCCCCCGTCTCATTTCACTGTTTTCTTCATGTTACATTTTATTCTCCATTCATTAAGGTCTGTTGTTTTTTCTTCTATTTTAGGAATTACTTATCTCTACAAGTTGGTATACATGTCTCACAGTTATTAAACAAACCTAGACATAAATTAGTCCATCTTTCTTTCAGAGAATAAAATGAATATTCTTTTTAGTAGAAACTTGATTCAAAATAGTTTTGCTTATGCTCATCATTTAAAAAAAAAAAAAATAGAAATAGTATGTAATAAAAATGTGAGACTACCTTATTCAATTCTACTTATGAAATCTCACTAATAATGAAGTTTAATGTGCATAAACATTTATATATTTCCTAAGGTAAAATAATATGCTAAGTTTACTGAAATGTGAAAAACAAAATAGGAAACAAAAGTGAAGACTATATAGGGTAAAATGCTATACTGAAGATGAAGCAAGTTCTGAAGTAAAAGTTAAAGAAAGGGAAAACAATTTAATATAGTAACAATGTAGAATTGAAGTTGTGTGTAAAGATGATTTCTTAATAATTTTAAGGAATATTTTTACCAGTTGCGAGAAAATAAATGATAAAATACTTTAGCAAAAGTTGCTTTTTAATTCGAATAAAAATTTGTTTTTGTCCATAAAGAGGTGTTCTTTCACCTAAAATAAAGGTGAAGTAAAATGTAGATATTTGTGTGACTATGCAACCTTTATTCAGTACTATGAGTGCATACTTGTGTTAATGTGTGTGAGAGAGAGTCTGTGTTCATGTATGTGTGTATGTTGGTGTCCGATGTGTGTATGTGAGAGAAGGAAGAAAGGACAGTAGCTATATGATAGGAAAGATTTTCCATTTCATGATTTTACTACTGTTTTTTCCTCTCTTAAAACAATCAGGCTGTTGATAGGGCTTAGAATTTGCTGACTCGTTATGATAATAACAACATCAGCCAATGTGTAATGAATTCTTCTGAGTTGTTTCATATTATTTGTAGTTTTGGATGATTTTAATTTTGGTAAAATATCTTTTAATATATTATTGTAGTTCTTATATCAAATAAAGAAGGATATATGCATATTTTGACTCGATAATAAAATTTACATTTTAAAGTCATTGTTTATTGTTAAAGTAGACTATGTAGAAGATTTTCATGCCTCTCTAATGCATCATTAGAATTTGTGTGATGAAAAGTTTTCCCCTGAAAGATTGGCGTGCGTGCACGCACGCACACACACACAGACACACACACACAAATTCACAAATCTGCATGAAATGTAATTGTTATAATAATGTTTATGCCATTAACAAGAAGAAAAATTAAAGACAATTTTCATATAAAGATTATCTCTGTACAACTTATAGAAGCAGAAATATTTGTGATAATGATAGTATGAATGTCATAACATGATCTAAGGTCCAAAGGAAGCAACCCAGTGCAACTCTTCCCTCTTCTCTATAAAGATAAACCAAGGATACCTTCTGGTTCCTACCATCATACATATGCCATGATTTTACCACATCTCTCCACAAGCTTGAAGTGGAAAAAAATGCACAACATAGTGTCAAAAGTGGAATTAATTAAAACACCCCTAATTGAACAAGGACCCAGGAGAACCAGAAAACGGCCTCAGAAGAAAACAAGGAAAAAAAGTGTAAGTAACAAAATCATACATTACAACACACACATTGTGATATTGAACTCCTGTATCAATAAAAAAAAACTTGTTACTTGTACTTAACAAACAATAACATGTGAGAATGGCAGACAAATTTACAACTCCAAAGATGAACTGGATAAGTCCAGGAGACATTCACAAAATATTCAAACAATTTAAATAAAAATGGGAGCTGATTTTGAAGAGCCCACTATATGATACAGAGGAGGCGAGGAAGGTAAGACAAATGTTTCTTTGGATTGATAACAAGGGGCTGGAAATGTACAACACAGCCACCTTCAACAACCCTACAGTTAGACTAAGGATCAACACAGTCTTTGAAAAGCTGGAGACTACTGCAAACCTCAAAATAACCAAATTCTCATCAGGTACAACATAAAAGGCCTCAAATAATGGAAAATGATAATAAAAGAATTTGTCAACAAAGAGAAGCGATTGGTCAAGGAGGCTAGGTACCCTGAAAAGATGAGACAAAATACACTGATGTTCAGTGTAGAAACTGATCAAGTTTGCTGAGATGCCAGCAAAAATGGAGGAGAGCATTATAGCACAGATGGAGGTTCTATCCATAAACCCCTGGGACAAAACCCTCATCAACAAAATCAAATGCAGTCCTGGGCAAACAGCAATGACCAGATCCCCAAAGCACAACCCCACACAAAACAAGAATCGGGCTAGTGGACAGCTAAATTTACCTGAAACAAGAGGTAATGAAAGTTATTGATATGGAAGAAACCACCAATAAAGAAACCAATGTCCTGCTAGATCAGCACAATGCAGGTACCGTAAGCATGCATAAAAAAAAAGCCGCAACAACTTCATGAAGTCCAAGACCAGGAAGAATACCAGACAAAGGAGGCTTTCTCAGAGGAAGATGAACCAGAACAACCATCAAGCAGCATTGGGACAATAAGCTCAAGCAGCAAGTGTATACACTCGTTTTCTAAATATACAGACACATGCATCCTAACAGAAAATCAAATGCAGCTGCTATCCTTCAAACTAAAGATAAGGATAACCAATACAATACTGAAGAGATATGAGTGTTCAAGAATAACAAACACTGGCGACCGATCTAAAAATAATTCATAAGAACAAAACAATAAGAACAAGATTGGACATCATATAAACATCCCAAGCAGCCTTCTGTTCTTGGATGCAGGCAGACACAAGAACTAGGAATCATCTGTTAACTTAGATGAGATAATAAGACAGCATAACAGAGCTGGAAACACTGAAGAAAAACACAAAATCTGCTTCAACATGGGATGTTTCCCAGGGAAGAAATATCAAATAAAAATGATATAGTTATTACTTAGTTTGTGAAAATTACTTTCATTAAGTCAGTTTTCATGTATTTCTGAGCCTAAATTTGACACATTAAAATATTTGCATTACTAGATTTTTTTGCTGATCACAATTCATAAAGTATTTTACATGTTTTGTCCTTGATTCCCTCAGTTTCATGTTTTTCAAAGATCTGAGCTCTTGTCAAAAGTGATTGTTTTTCTGTAACTCACTTAATTTTATATTCTTCTTGAGAAAGCAAGTTCTTAAAGTCATTTCTTTTGCCTCAAGTTATCAACTTACTTATATTTTCAGCAACCTTTTTTTATCCTTTGATGATTTATTTAAAGCTCCTTTTAAATATCTAAAAGGAATGTTTTATCACACAATAACTTTGTTACTGCTTTTCAGTAATTGTTAGATCTGTCCCTTTACATAGTTTTCAACATATTTCAGACGTCTAAAGCTAATATTAGTTGAATTTTTGTATTAACCTATCTCAGTTCATTTTTGTAAATTCAAAATATATCAAAAACTAATCATGAAAATCGCAGAAAATTTAGTCAAATATTTTACTAAGGGTGTAAATGAATGATATTAATTGAAGAAATACTGGTTGAGAACTTTTTAACTTACTGAGGTTAATTAGATTTGCAGTATAACTTCAGAAAAGCTGCAGATGTATCAGCAGCCATGTTGATACTTAGTAGTAATTAATCTTCAAAGTCATTTAAATATGGAAATGTTATTTTCTCTGTTCTTCAGAAATGTTGCCTTATACTACTATTAATAAACTTTGATTTAAGTAAAACACATGTAATAAACATTGAATAAAGAAGAATGTCATTTAAAAATGTCATTTGATAAGGTTAAGAGGAATTTTTGACTATATGTAACTGTATATATCATTTCTGGTAAATGTGAAATGTATTTTAAGTTTTGGGGACAACAACCACATTTTTTAGGCCTAATATATGTTCTCTTATCTTGTGATAATCAATCATTGCTATAGTCTGAAACCGAAAATAAATTTAACTTTCCTATTTTCATATTAAGCAATCATTAAAGAACACGCTGTTTATGAGAGGAAAATGCCAACATCCAGCAAAAAGTGAATGAATTTATTTATGAATGTGACTTCATAGATAAATAGTTACATTGTTGTAGGTCTCTTCAAGAAATAAATTAAAAAAATTTAACATAAAGTCATTAGTTTTCAAGAATGAAAGATGATGTTTAAAATATTTGCAAGTAAATTTATATCTAATACTCTTTACAAATAACTTTTGTATTTTCTTCTCTGTAGAAATGATTTATTTTACCATTAGTACTTCATCATCATCATATCGTGCTGGCACTGCCCCCTATCACGAAAACTATTCAAGTTAGGCGAACCAGACATGCAGGACATTGCTGGAGAAGCAGAGATGAACTCATAAGAGATGTACTCTTATGGATCCCCACACACGGCCGCGCAAAAGCAGGACGACCAGCACGAACGTACATTCAGCAGCTATGTGAGGATACAGGTTGTTGTCCTGAAGACCTGCCTAGGGCGATGAACGACGATTAGTACTTAGTTAACTCTATCTCTAATAAAATACACATACACACACAAAATTAGTCTAATGACCAAAGTGAATTAGAATGATTTAAGATTTTAAGTACAATAAATCATTGTTAAAATTTAAAATATGAATATTATTTGGTTATAGAATATATTGAGTATATAAAGATAATGATTGCATTTTAAACTGAAGTGACCATTTATGTTGAAGTGATACATTCACCTCAACACAAGCACCTTCTTTGATATTGTACTTGGATTTCTATAAGCTTAAATTATTCCATATTATTAGCAAGAGTTAAGAACTCTTTAGTTAAATGAAATATATAATTTGGTTATTCAGAAACACCATCACTGAATGATTGAATTGTAAGCTAATGTGATGCAAAAAAAGAAAACAATTGACTCAGAATCATTGGACACACAAGGTATTTTAGCTAATCTTTTAACTACTTGTGTGTTAACATTTTATTTTTATATAAAATCGTATCTCATATAATTGATATTAAATTTGTTCTCAAGCAACTATTTTTAATTTTATTGTATTTTAAGTATATTTTTGGGAAATTATTATAAAATTAGATTGACAACAAAACTAGCATATAGACTGTGGAATAGAATTAAAACTAATTAAAATTAACTAATAAGGAAAAAGATGATGATGATAGAATTAAAAATCATATCACTTTAAAGTTTTCTATGGCACACCATGTAAATGTTTTAAAAACAAAAGAAATAAAATGCATTGTGACAGAATTAAAAAAAAAAATCAATAAACAATTGAGACATTCATTAGATTTTTTAAAGTTAAAATGCAATTTTTTTGGAGAATGCACTAATGAATGACATGGGGCAAATGTAAGGGAGGTAACTTGGATACCTATATATATAACTTGAGCAAATGGAGTTTTTAAATGCTTAATTAAAAGGAAAGATAAATATTTGCATGTATATTGCAAACAATTTATAATTAGTCATTAGGTACAATATTTATATATGATATCTGGATAGTTTTCAAGATACAAATAATGATACACTTATGAAATTCATTAGATAAAATTGTTTATATCACAAAGATTTGCAGCAGTCCAGCTCAGACTTCAAAATTTTGTATGAGACGTAACAGCTGTTGAAAAGCACACAATATATTCTTTTAAATTGAACAGGGAGGAAAAAATGATAAATTGTTTACTAGTAAAGTGAGTGGCTGAAAATTATCATCACTATTATGCTTGAAAGGAAACTTATGTAAAACATAATAAAATAAAATTTATTGTTTAGAGAAAAGTCAAACATCTTAATAGGGTCATTAGATAGGAATTTTCAAATTTCTTAATTATTTCTTTCTTTCTTTTTTTTTGAAAACTGAGCTTATTTGGTAACTGTTTATATTCAATCATATTAATTAATATTTTTGATATATTTGGTCATGAATGTTGAAAAGTAATGTTAGATTATAAAAATCATTAAAATTCCATTTTTCAACACAAAGTATTTACTCAAAGTCAGATTGAAAGTATAATTTCTGATAATTTAGCAATTATATGTTGATGCTTAATTTTTCTTTAGAATATGTTTATGAACATTCTCTTTTGCTGCAATATTTTATGAAAATGAAATTTTCTGATTTTTCGAAGTTGCCATCTACGTCCATTCTATATAATATGTTTTACATACATGGGTAAATTGTTAAGCAATAAGAATATTATTTGCGTAGTTGTAATACCATGAACATTCTTACCTCAAAGAAACAGAAGGTGTGCTCTCTCTGCTGCCGGCATGTGGAAATAGGAAGGAAAGGAAGCAAGAGGTGTGACTTGTTTTATGGAGGAGAACGAGATAAACCGACGTGAAGTGGTGAGATTTGATGAAGATAAGAGACTAAGTTTGAAGTGGAAAACTGCAGCATTTTTCTGATGTCTGATTGGTGCACATCCATCAGTTCATTTTGCAAGTTAAGCGAGTTGACTAGTGTCCAATAGGTTGATTCTTCTTCGACAAGACTACTGAAACCAACTACAAGCTATTTCGGCATATGTGTAACCAGACACAAATGGCAGGCACAGTGTTTGACATTTGGCTGATTCCCGAATTTCATGGCATCTCATCCAACCACACAGTGTCAGAATGGTTGGAACAAGTGGAGGTGGTGTGCGAAATGTGTGATGTTGATAGTGTTGAACGTTGTGACGATACCACCTCTTGGCCCCCCTAAGTTACATCAACTCTTCTAACCATTTCACTTCTTGGCCAGTGATCAACTAGTGGTTCCAAGAGGGGTAATGCACATTTCTTGCCACTACAAGAATACAATCGAAGGAACAGGAGGAAAAAAAAAGAAGAACAAACGAACAAATGCTTGGGGTTAACCAAGAGCAGAAGGAGTTATGCAACACTACATTTCCGATAGCATATATGGACTAACGCTAGCATGGATTACTAGCGAAAATTCCACAAAGCAACTGGAATGCCGACATCTTGATTCGATCTTCTTCGCTGGACCCTATCTCATGTTGGCTCGCCTCTCTGCTCCCGGTGTCCGGAGTCAACTGCCTCTGTCTGTGTCCCGTCGCCAACACTGTAAGCTCCTTTGTCCAACCAACTCTCTTCTCACGTCCCGTTACCACTTCCGGACCCGCCGAGATTTCAAGTCCAAAACCCTTTGTCTGGTTTCACGCCAAAACAGACAAAGGAATCGTCTGCTTGGCGGGTCACATACATAGTGTTACAATGTGTTTTACCACTCAGGCTAAGAGATGGGGCTCTGTCAGTATACTGATGGTTAACCCATGACCAGAGGGAGGATTTACAGCAGGTAAAAAAAGCCCTCCTCGTGGCTTTTGTGCTGGACCCTTTTGTTGCATTTGACACATTTGTCTCACATCGTTTGTGCCCCGTGGAAACTGTGGATGAATATTTGGGTGACCTACAGGATCTAGTACATCTAATTGAAGAAAACACCTCTGACTGGTGGCTCAGTTGCGCATTCGTGTCAGGATTTCCCGGCCTGGTTAGATGACAGTTGCGTTGGTCCTCAAGAATGGAGCACATGACCCTAGAACAGATTCTTGCTAGGGCTCAGGCTCTCATGACAGAAGAGGTAGAGGTCAATGAGGCTGTTGCTGCTCCCGCCAGGTGATGCCGAGTTCTTCTTCATGGGCCCTTCTTAAACCCCCAACAAACAGAATGCAGTCGCAGTGCAGGCAACAAGGTCATGTGGCATCGAGGTGTCTGGAAAACGAGACAAGGGGCAGGAGGTCGGCACTACTCTTTCCCCACATAAACTAGAAGAAGTGCTTCCGGTAATGAAGGTGAAAGTCAATGGAATAGATCGGATAGCATTGGTGGATTCCGGCTGCTCCTAATCTGTTGTGAGTAGAATGTTATGTCGACTCGAAGTACGGTAGCGTACCGCAATTCTGACAGCAGGCAGGAAGTGCCTTCTAAGCCATGGTGTTGGCAGCATAACTTTAACAGTGACCAACAGAAATCCCTTAAAAACAAATGTGCTAATGGTAAATAACAAGCCATTGGGATTCAACCTCCTGAGAATGGATGTCATCAAGAAATTGAGCGGCATGCACATCGACGAATGAGGCAAGGCACATTTTGCTGAGGCGGCTCACACTTAAGGTGCAACAATAGAGCTAGAACAGCCTGACTTTCGCACAGAGTTCGACCAATGCACCAAATCCTATCAGACTGTACTATTTAAGCGACAAAGGTATTGTCTGACTCACATGGGGTTTGGTCTTAATGTCGCACCATCCATCATGCCGATAATTGTTGATGCTATCTTGATGAAGGACAAGTGCATACAGCAAGCAACACCTGCCTATATTGATGATGTATATGTGGATGAGAATATTGTGCCTATAGCATGTGTGAAGGAGCATCTCTACATCTTTGGCCTCCTCAGCAAGGAGCCGGAGAGGCTACAGGATGGTTCATGAGTGCTTGGGTTACAGGTCTGGGGAGAGGATAACTCTGTATTGGAGAAGAGGGAACAAAATCCCAGACATGCCTTGAGTCATCACGCAACGGAACATATTTTCACGATGCGGCAAATTGGTTTGGCACCTTCCCGTGGGTGGTTGGCTTCATGTAGCTGTGGCGTTCATCAAGTGGAGAGCATCTGACGTCACCACTGGATGGGATGACAAAATTGACGACGCCCCTCTCAACACCATGATTAAAGAGGTTATCACCAGAGAGCACAAGGAAGACCCGGCATGGGGCAGATGGAGCATTGACAGCCAAGCCCTCAGCGTATGGGTTGATGCAAGCTCTCTCGCTACCGGCGTGTTGCTTGTATATGATGGGGCTGTAGTGGAGGATGCTTGTTGGTTACACCCAGAAAAGGACTCCGAACATATTAACCTTGCGGAACTCGATGCCATTTTTAAAGGAATAAACTTGGCAATCCTCTGGAAGACGACAACCTTGCATTTGTTTACTGATTCTGCCTGTGTCCATGAATGGATCTAAGACACCCTTACCGGCAAGGGCAGGGTATGAACCAAAGCCGCAAGCGAGATGCTTATTCAACTGTGGCTTGACACGATAATAAAACTGGTGAAAAAATATGTGCTGTCGATGAATGTGTCCTTGGTCAAATCTAGCCAAAATAAGGCAGATTGATTGACTAGAGTGCCTCAGAGGTGGCTTGATGCAATTAAAAGGAACACTGGGCCTGTACAACCTGCCTACACTGTGTCCATGAGCTCATTTGGGATTGACCAGTTCAAGATTGTTTACCGACAAAGCAGTCATCCTGGTGTGTGGCGGACACTTTATTTTGTGAGACAAATTGCCCCGGGGGTCTCTCAAGTCGCAGTGAAAACCGTCGTCCGAGAATGTGAAGAGTGTCAGTCAATCGATCCGGGACCCATGCACTGGTCAAAGGGGGTTTTGAATGTTAAACAAACATGGCACCAGATAATTTTTTGATGGTGATCGACTGCTGCCCTGCTTAATTTGCCATCTGATGATGTCTTCCTCGACAAGTGATGAGTGTAATCAACCAGCTGAAGGTGCTCTTCTATGAGCGGGGTATGCCGGCAGAGATTCTGACAGATAATGACACTGCCTTTCAGAGCAGCCTGCTCAAAGCCTTCCTAGATGAGTGGAGAGTCCGACTTCAATTTCACTATGCATACGTCCCCTCTGGTAATGGCATCATCGAGCAATGTCACAGAACTGTAAAAGATCACTGCCAGAAAGTGGTGTACCATACCGGAAGCAGTATACTGGTACAACATCACACCAAAGGATGATGTGTCCTCTGCTTCAGCACTAGCCAATATGGTCTGTTCTGACATGGTTTCAGAGAATGCGAGCGAAAGATTTGTAACCATTAGAGAGAGACCGTGTGAACAGGCATCCAGCACAAATGCAGGTGATGACTCTTCCAATAATACTTCTTATGAAGACCTAGTGACAATACTGCCGCGAAGAAGCCCATGGCGCAAAAGACAACCCCCCAAATTTTTCATGTGTGATCATAGGATCAGGGGGGAGTGTAGTAGTAATGCCACGAACAATCTTACCTCAAAGAAACAGAAGGTGTGCTCTCTCTGCTGCTGGTGCGTGGAAATCAGAAGAAGAAAAGGAAGCAAGAGGTGTGACTTGTTTTATGGAGGAGAACGAGATAAGCCTATTTGAAGTTGCGAGATTTGATGAAGATAAAAGAGACTAAGTTTGAAGGGAAAACAGCAGCATTTTGCTGATGTCTGATTGGTGCACATCCATCGGTTCATTTTGCAAGTTAAGCGAGTTGATTAGTGTCCAATAGGTTGATTCTTCTTCGACGAGACTTCTGAAACCGATTACAATTTGAAATTGTAAAGATGTATACATGAATAAAAATGAAGTATGTGAAAACTTCAAACAAAAACCTTCATGATTTAGTCAATGTCAGTTCATAGATGTGTATCATAAGAAAACTTTGTGTAACAATTCAATATAGAAATATTTTAAAATGTAAATATATTATGTATGTCATCAGAATGCATTGAGATTGATTTTTAAGTGGATAATTTAATATGATCATTTTGAAAGAAGGATAAAGGGAAATAATTAACAGTTAATGTTAACATAAAGAGTAAAAATCTTTCCATTGTTTTTATAATAATATTTCTGTGTAGTATTTACCATAAAAATGATATCATCTTTTTTACTATTATAAATTCCTTCCAAAATATATATGATATTTTTTTTACTGGTGTTAAAGTATTTATATATATGTATGTATGCGTAGAAATCTAAGACATTCAAATGATGCTAAGAAAATCCCTTCTTTGAATGTAAATTCTACCTGACTTTATTATTAGGTATATTGCAATCAATGCAATAATCCCCCACATAAAAACTGGACTAGAAATAAAAGTTTACTAATTTCATTATACTGTATCTTTAAAGAAATAGAGAATGAGGAATTAATGAAAGTAAAGAGCATTTTTTGCTTTAATATAAAAATTCTTTAGAGATTAAGTTACTAAACATTCATGTATAAATTAAAATTTAAAACTGTTGGCAGTATTTCTATTATAAATAAAATAAATTGCTACCTTTCATTATTGAATGAAGTAATATTAAAGAATTCACTAATATATCTTGGAAACTTGTTAATTGAAAAGAAAAATATGCATTTGCCATGCAATAAAGTAGAGTATGTACTATGGAATGGGCATTAAATTAGATAAACTTTGCACTATAATTATATTGCAATTTCCTGACATGTAATTATTTGTAATTGATGATCTGAAAGTATTGATAACAGATTATGTGTATATTTTCTAAATCATTATCATGCAATTAAATTTTCTGATTAAAATAGAAATCATGCTGAGTTTTTAAAAAGAATTCAGGTAATGTATTGTTTACAGTACATTATAATTAAACCAGTAATAGCCAAAAATGTTGACAAAGCAAACCAAAGATAGGAATGGTTACAAGATGAGTGTTACAGTGAGATTAATTAATGATTCCTATGAAAGCAGGAAAAGCAATAGAAGAAATGTTATGGTTGGGAAGAACTGTATTTTCACTTTCCAAAATTTTTGGAAAATGAAATAACACAGAAAAGATTAAATATTGTATCACTAAAAATAGCTTAAGAAGATTTGAACTTGTTGATTTTTGGGTCTGATTTCAATTTGTAGAAATATTCTACAATAATATATGAAATGTAAAAATATTTTTACATTATTTATGTTGAGATTATATGTTAACTTTGTTAACATGAAGTGTTTGAAAATACAAGTCTTATATTAAACAAGTAATTACAATTCACACTAATTATTGCTTTCCAGTTAAATAGATAAAATTCGAAATTAATTGCTAAAACTTCTGATAATTTATATTGATAAAAAATTGTTTGAAGTGTGTGCTGGAAAATTTTTCTGACCTGAACAGAATAAATCATTTTAAAAATTGTTGTGTGACTGATTTGAAATTCATTGAATAATTCTGTTTTTTTCCAGTGTAATGAATTGTGATAAGAAAACAGCCAAGATAAGGAAATCACTGGAAGGACCACTTATGAAGTAAGGTTGGTCCTTTTACCGGGGAAAGAAAAAGATCACAAAATTAAATACAAATCTCCAAATACAACTTGTAAGTATGCTTAAGATTTTATTATATTCATTTTCACTGAATTTGTGGAAATCAAATTTAAGTAAAAAGCACAACAAAGAATATCGTCTCAAAACATAAATGTTGAAATCATTGGACTAATTTTGCCCATTGAAATCCAAATTCAATGTTGAAACCTGCTGAACACTGGCAAAACTTTTCCATTCAGGTAAGAATAAAACATTTTTACAGTTTTTTTTTTGTTTGTTTGTTTTAAATTGCATATCAAATTTTCATTTGTGTATTATTGATAAGTTTATATTATAAATAATAGTATCATTATCAGTTAAAGAATTTTTTAGTGGAATCAGTAAATGAAGACCTTTATAATATTAAAGTTTATACAGATATATATAAGTGATAGTTGGATATTATAAACATCCTTGTTTACTGTTTCCAGTAAAAAATGTTTAGCTGCTTCCAATAAAGCTTTACTCCTGTTAATCTCACTGAATATATGCATAATTGCAGAAATATGAAGTATTATTAACAATGTGACATAAAGTAATGTGTATTATTACTGTCGTTGAAATGGGTGAATAAATAACAATATGCAGGAAAATTAGGATAAATACATATTTAAGGTAAGAAAAGTGTGTTTGTGAATTATTTGGCTTATCTCTATCAGTAAACTTTTGTGTTAAAAATTGAGTTCCATTTTTAGGTGGTTATATTGATTTACAATGTGGCATTTTGTAAGTGTGGCAAAATTGATAACAATACAACAGACTGCTCATGAAATTGTTTATAAGGGCAGAAGTCAAGTTTATGTAGAATTCAGAGAGGGACACAAAAGCAAACCTATACCAATAATTTATTCATTTGATCATGACCCAGCAAAAAGCTTCACATCATAATGATTTTTATCATAGTAAGATGTATGACGCTCGAGTTCAGGGAATAAAACAAAATGACTTCAAATTGTGATTGGAGGATGATTTTGATATGATCTGTGTTCATACCCAGCACAATGTTTGAATTATCCCATTTTCTAAAAACAAAGTAATAAATATGCCATGTGTTCTTTTCTCTATGGATGTAACATGGAGCCTTGCTTCAATGAGAAAAGAAAATGTTTCTAGGTCATCTAGTATGAATTTCTCGGTTATCTACTGCAGAAGACTAACAAGAAAAATGAAGATTATACCATGGCAAACTTCCAATTTTGTTGAGTGTAACTTGAATTTTTGTCTTGGCTTTTATTCAGGATTGAACACTGATCATTGAGCTTAGATTGACATATACTATTGGTGTGGGAACTCCCCCCAAATCGCGACACCAAAGGTTCATAGTGTCACAACATATCGGATTAGATTTCATTGTGTGAACAAATTTACTTTGGAACTATTCATATATATTTGCCTTGTTTATCCTTTTTTTTAAATTGATTGTTTTTCTTTCAGCCATTTTTTTCCTATTGCTCTTTGTCACATTTGATTATGTATTTTCTCTGATTGCTATCATTATAACTCATTGCTTTTTCATGAATGGGATTTGGTTTTGTTTGCAAGAATCCAGATATAAATTGGGCATGGTTACAGGCCAAGTTTAATTAAATAGGCTTTCAAAGAAAATTTTGGTGTTATTTATATACATACATATATATATATATATATATATATATATATATATCAGTATTAAACTTATTGTTGACAGATTAAGGTTTTCGAGTGATGTTGGGATTTGTAGTGGAAGTTAGCCCCATACATTTTCTATAATTTCTTCCAAAGGAAACAACTTGTGTTATCAACTGAGATATTTATTTCATCTTTTAAAAAATCTGTGATTTCATTAAATTTTGATTTAGCTGCCAGGCTGGAAAACAAGGATTAATATTAGTAAAATAAAGGGAAATAACTCAATTTAAAGAATTGCTTAGAAGTAAGATTCATTTACAGTGAGGTAACTCCTTTTAAAAAAGATTGATTTCGCTTTCGAGTGGCGATATAGCCCCGATAGAAAAATTTTTAAAGTAAGGGAAAGTTACTCTTCCTCGTTAAAAGATATTTGATGTTTATCTTTATTCAATGGAAAATGAGAAATGCTTTTAAGAAATGTCTAAGTTCCCTTAAAGAGTTTGGTTAAACAAATCATCTTCGGCAGGGTTAGATTTGAGTATGGATAAGGGTTTGGGTTTAGTTCCTTGATTCCTTGTTTGATAGTTGCTAGATTGCTTGGCTATTTTGTTGGTTAATTACTTGATAGGTTGGCTATTTTGTTCATTGTTTGTTGGCTTACCAAGGAAAGGAGTAGGTACTCTTCTCTACACCTTGTAGCTATTGGAAAAGAGAATCTTTGAGTTGCCCTCGACTACATTACTTTTTTACTATTTGGCTTATTGCTTGTTGGTTGATTGCTTTATTGATTAGCTATTCGGTTCCTTTCTTAGCCCGGTTGATTGGTTAATTGATTTGCTCTTTGTTTCCTTATCTAGCTATTTGTTGACAGGTTGTCACTTGGCTTTGGCTGTGGCTGGTTGCTTGATTGGTTGGCTATTTGGTTGCTTGATGGTTGTAAGTTGGCTTGTTGCTTTCTGGTAGCTTGATAGATTGGCTGTTGGGTAGTTGACTGCTTGGTAGACTTGCTAAATGGTTTTTGGCCCTTTACTTGCTAGATGGTTGTTTATTTAATTAATTGGCTATTCGATTTCTTGGTTAGCTGTTTAATTGATTGCTTGATTTTTGGCTGGTTGCTTGAATGGTATGGTTCAATGCTTGGTGTGTTTGCTTGCTTTGTTAATTGCAAGATGGTTGGCTAGTTTGTTTTTTTTTGTTTTTTTCTTTTGGCTAGTTTTTAGTCGGTTGGTTGATTGCTAGATTAGTTTAGTTACCTGGTTGTTAGTTAGTCAGTTGCTTGCTTAAATGACTGGCTATTTGCTTACTTGAGTTGTTGGGTCATTGCTTACTAGTTGTTTTGTTGATTGCTTCATTAATTAGCTATTTGGTTCCTTGCTTGGCTACTTCTCCAGTGGCCGTTTATTTGGTTGCTTGGTTAGCTATCTAGCTGCTTGTTGGATGGTTGCGTGCTTGGTTGGTTCCATGCTTGATGGTTGTAAAATGGCGAGTTGCTAACTGGCGGCTTGGTAAATTGCTAGGTTGGTTGGTCGGCTAATTGCATGATTGTTTTGTTTGTGGTTGGCTTAGGGTTGGTTAAGGTTTTCTCAGCTGGGAGTTAAGGTTTTGTTGATTTAAGGAGGTTAGTGGTTGGGGTTGGAGTTAAGGTATTTCTGTTAGGGGATGGTTGTTTGGGGTTAGGTTTTTTTTTTTGGCAGAGGTTGGTTAGGATTAAGGTTAGATATCATCATCATTGGTTGGGTTGGGGTTAGGGTTGGCAGGGTTTTGGGTTGCTGTTTTAGACTTAAGAAAAAACAAAACAAAAGAAACCTGGAAAATAAAGTAAAATATTGCTCTTTCAGGTAACTTGTTAGTCTAAATTTCTAACTTATATTTTAGGTCACTGGTTTATAAAAAGAAAACAAAGTATTGATAATATTTTTTTCTTTAGAGATTTATTTAACTGAAAATTCCTGTTTTTATACTTTCACTTGCTGCGACTGACTGAGTTTTTGCACTTAAAATTCTAACACTGATGACTAAATAAAAATGACTGATATGTTGAAACATAGTCATATTCTCAAGAATAATATTTTTATGATTTTATTTTACATAGTTTTTCATTGGATATTATTTTGTTTATGAAGGAATTCAAGTGTTATAATGATACCCCTTTGAAGATCATCTTTTCCATAAGTATAAACTTTTCTAATAAAACATTTATTCTTCCTCTATGAATAGGAATGAGAAATTCTTTTTTTTCTTCTTTTTTTTGTACAGTTGTTAAAGTTTATATAATTTTTGAAAAGGAAGTTGATTTACATAATCCTGAAAGGAAGGTACAAATTTCAGTTTTATTATGGTCCAGTTAATGCTCAGGAAACTGAAAATATGCATATAGATAAAAAGAAAGATATAAGTTGACAGATTTCTGATGTAGAACTCAGCTGCTGGATGCTATATCTCATCTCTCTGTGGCAGTTTTGGTTGAAATAAAATCACACGGGCTCCCTTTGTTGAGCTGAAGGAACCACCACTATTTGTCACATTGTGAATTCTTTTATCCAAGCAATGGTGCTCTGTTCTCTCACAATGGTCCAATTGTAGAAGTTGATTAGGCTGGGATCCATGCCGAAAGCAATCGCTATTTACGAAGAAAATAGTTCCTGTCACAACCACAAGGACACAAAAAGAAACAAGCAACACTTTTGATTCCTGTATAATAAAACCTTCTTTTTTTCCTTTTTTTTTTTTTTTTTTTTTTAAAGGCTATTGTCTTATCTCACTATAAAAGAAATTACAAAAATGTGTAGAGTACAAAAAAGGTTACACGAGCTTCACTTGTTAGGTCGGAAGAGACAGAGAGAGAAAAGGTGAAATCAGTCTGATCTATTCAGATGATATAAGGGAGACAAGTACGGATTTTTGTTACAGACACATTGACTTAGTGGTTTGTTTTCTCGGCTCTGTTGACAAAATTATCTGGGCATCTCTTGGTTCTGATCGGACCAGCAAGATTCAACAAGTCATTTTTGCGGCGTTTGGTGTCTCTGTCTGACCGTTGAAATGTCTGTCTTCCCTCTGGACTCCTCAGTTCTCCTCTGCCGACTGCTTATATGGAGTAAGGTGGAGTATAGACAATTTTTGGCCCCGCCTATGAATTATAATATGTAAATCGCTTTGACCACTATGAATTTTTGTATAATCTCAGAAACTCTGCTGGTGACTGATTTTCAAGTGGTATTAAAAATGAATTTGGATTCCCTGCTGAGTTTTCCTGCAGCCATTGTTTACTTAAGTCTGCTGAACCTACTTGTCTTTGACCTTGGGTCTGGATTTTGTCAGACCACCCAAAATCCTTTTCATCATGTATCGTAAGCTTTAATTAACGAACACATCCATCAACCACCTCGAACCATCACCTCACTTAACTAACAAACTCAACCCCAGAAATTTAATTTCAAAAGGAAAAAAAAAAAATGGAAATTCCTTTTCTTTCTCTGTATAAAAAAAAACAAACTTATTTCTATCCATTTAAGTAGTAAATTTATTCCAATCCCTTAGAACCGTTAATTAATAAACCCACCTGGGAAGGGAGCTCTCTCTTTGTCATAGATTGGCAGTTATAAACTGTCTGAGATAAGTGAGTATATTCATATGTGTTTTGTGCACATCTAGTGAATACATCATTTATCACTTATACAATATATGATTTTTCAGTATATCATGGGACACCTTTTTGCATAGGCTCACACAAAATGTCTTGTAATAACTTAATATTCAGTGTGTTAACTTAAAATATTTCTAAAAAAAGAGATTCAAACTTAATTTTAACTAGTTGAGACCCTTGTTAATTACATGGATTTTGCCAAAGACTTTTCCTGAACATAACTAATAAAATGTTCATGCTGTTCAACATATTCAGCACACAATTCAACATGCTTGGCACATGGTTTTTAAAAACTTTTCAAAAGTTAGGAAACATATAAAATTCAGTAATATTTTAAAGGGGAATTTCCTTTCTTGGTGGTTCTAAGTCATTACTGAAAGGCAGTTTAAGTCAAACTAACTCTTAATAGAATAAATCTATCTCGTTAAATGTAAAATACAAGGTACTTTCAATAAGTTTCCAGATTTTTTTGTGCAGGCATTTAAATTTGTTGTAGACTCTTGAAAATTCACTATGCTATTGCTATACATCTTATAAGATGACTGACCAATTTTTATGATTTCAGGTTCAAATGAACTGCTACAGCCGGAATTGGAATATGCCTTGATTGTCACAGCTGGTGAATTTCAAAAATGCAATCTGGACATGAAGACACGTTAGAAGAATGATATGCAATAAAATTCTGTTTTAAACTTGGAAAAAATGCCACAAAAATGTATGGAATGCTTCAGACTGCTTTTGGAGCATCTTGGTTGAATTGAGCATCAGTTTTTGAGTGATATAAGAGACTCAAGGAAGGCAGGGAGTCTGTGACGGATGATGAGCGGTGAGGGAGGAGTAAGGAAGTCAAAACACCAGAGTTGATTGGCCAAATAATGAATTTCATGGATAAGCATATTTAACAACCCCTCCACTCGGGCAGGATATGACATAAGGTTTTGAACGGGTTTGAATTCAGTTTTCCTTCTCCTAGACTAGTTGCCTCGCCAAGTCTGCTCTACTATTTACCCATAGCTGGAGGGAGCATAATTGGATTAATACCTTTACCAAGGGTATTAGAGCTATGTGAAATGCAATCAGTCTCGTCCAGGATTTGAACTCGTATCGCTATGTCCATTTCCTACAACGATAACCATTACACCACAGGTATTTCATGGATAAAGACCGTCATGTGTCTATTGAGACAATAAGTGCACAGTTTGATGTCAGTGTGGGAACTGTACACACAATTATTTGCGAGGAACTGTAGATGTGGAAGATTTGTGTGAAGTTTGTCCCCAGGGTGCTCAGAGAAGATCAGAAAGAAAGATGTTATCATGACAACATGAAAATGGTTGAGCTGATTAATTCAGATCCCACAGTTCTTGATGCTCTGGTAACCTGCAATGAAAGCTGGATCTACTGCTATGACCCAGAGTTCCCAGTGGAAGCATGCTGGCTCTCCCAGACCCAAGAAGGCCAGACAGAGCAATCCACCCACAAACTTTTGATGATCCCTTTTTTTGACAGCACTAGCATGATCTACATGCACTGGGTTCCCAATGGACAGACAGTCAACAAGGAATACTGTATTGAGGTTTTAAGGGAGTTCAGGAAGAGATTACGTCAGAAGAGGCCAGCACTCTTCAAATCGGGTCAGTGGCATTTCCACCAGGACAATGCACAAGTCCACAAATCCATCCTTGTCACATACTATTTGAGCAAGATGGGCATCAAGACAGTTCCTCAGCCTCCCTAAAGTCCAGACCTTGCTCCCTGTGACTTTTAGCTATTCCCTAAGCTCAAGGAAAACCTTAGAGGCTGTCGTTATGAGACAATTGAGGTGATGAAAGAGGCTGTGATGAAGGTCATTGATTTGCTCACACAAGAGGACTTCCATGGAGCCTTCCAGAAGTTGTTGGAATGGTACAACAAGTGGATTGCAGCTGGAGGAGATTACTTCGAAGGGCACTAGAGTTTCATGTGTGTACTATCAATAAAAGTGCCCATACGAAAAAAGTCTGGAAACTTATTTAATGAGCCTTGTAGATTCCCATTTCTGTGTTTTTTGATGAGAAAACGGTTAGTATTGAGAGTACACACACAAGAAGCAAAAAAGAACATAAGATTAAAAAAGACACCTTCAAATGTATATACAGTATTATGAAATATTTTAATCGGAAAATTGTAAACAAATTTTTGTCACTATGTCTGGTCACTGTCAAAACTCGAATTATGTGACAGTTTTTGTTACCAAGAAACATTGTACAGTGGTTTATGGCTGTTATATTGTATTCATTATTCTTTAACAAATATTACTAAAATGTGTTTTTAGTGTTCTTTAAAGTTTAGTGATAGGTATATTCTTTTGTGAGTTATTTATGTTATTGTTTGTTCTCATATTTAGCCATTTTTAAGCCATTACATCCGGTTTACATCAAATATAAACTTACAGCATGGCTTTTTAAACCAATGAATTACATGGGGTGGTGTATAACCATTATTTTATTTGTGTTCATTATTTTTTACAAATATTACTAAAAAGGCTTTTTAGTGTTTATTAATGTTTTGTGATGGTTATATTCTTTTGAGAGTTAATGTGTGGTCATTCTTTTAGTGTTTGTTGAGCTGAATGTGGTTAAATTTTTGTGATCAGAATGTTAGCTAACTTGAACTAATTGAATTAATAAATGAATACAAGGAAGTTAAATTGCAACATGAGTGGAGTCTCTATAATCTATCTAACTTGTAAGAAAGCTGTGTTTGAATGCAGACTATGTGCAAATATCCCAATCAATTATGTAGAAATAATTAATAAAAGTCTGTTACAGGTTTGTTCACTGAGAATTCAAAGATTAAAGGAGGTTCTTGAAAGGAAGTCTGAGAGAATTGGCTTTTCCTTTGCTTATTGATTAAAATTAAGGGTAAGAACACCTTGCTGAGTTAGACAAATAAAAGTAACAAAAAGGATTTCCTCAAATATATTTTAGGAAAAACCTATTTTAAACATAAATTGAAGTAAAAGCGAATAAGTATCAAAATTTTCATGAAAATTTCAAATTCATTTCATTTTTCATGTAATTTTAAAAAAGACTGTATGCATAACTTTTATGTGGCCACATTAAATTTCAAAAAATTTAACAGTCTGAAAGAAGTAAACACTGTTTTTATCCTTAATTTTCATTATTTCCATAGGCCGAAAAATTTTAAAGAAATCATCAAGAATTTTTTTAATGTTCCTTTTAAATGTTTCAGAAACTTTGATGATAATATTATCCTTTATTCAAGTTTCATTGTGTTAAAGATGAGTTGGTAGTGGTGGTGGTGGGGTAATACTTACTTTGTCCATGATGCCTTATAAAGCTTTTCATAAGATCCCTAATTCAATTGGTTCTTGCTTACCTAGTTTCGACTGATAGGATTGTTGTCTAAGCATAATTGCTGTACAAACCAACAAGGTTTAATTATATTATTATATAGGATAAAAAACTATTATTGCTCAAAAGCTACAAAACTGAAGAAGTTTGTGACTTTCAGAAGAACATATAAGTTTGTTATCTGTAATAT
This sequence comes from Sepioteuthis lessoniana, assembly GCA_963585895.1. NCBI lineage: Eukaryota > Metazoa > Mollusca > Cephalopoda > Myopsida > Loliginidae > Sepioteuthis > Sepioteuthis lessoniana. The sequence goes on from OY757904.1 coordinate 164,860,348, forward strand.
TCATTTATCATTTAGAGATTTTATTTCACTGCCATGCCATCTCCTTTTTTTAAAAGAATGTACCTAGAGTTTGGCTAATCATTTAACAAAAGAGAAAATTTTGTCATGATGTTGTCACATCACTCGTCTCACTCTTCTGCCATATCAGGTTTGTTGATCTGTGTGTTTTGTGTTGGTGTTTGGCATTTCCATTGATTGTTCAATTGGGAGTTTCATCTCATCCCCACCCTACAAAAACTTAATAGATAGGTGGAGTTTTCTTAGATAATTGGTTGCAAAGAAAAGTGGTAATCAGTGTAAAAGAAATATAAATAAAGAAGTTTACTTGATGGCTTGATCTCTTCATACATTAATGATGGCCAGAACCTTATTTTCAACTCAAAAATTGTTCTACATTTTTTCTTTTAATCTTTGTAGAGAAGATTCATAAATTTATGAAAAGAAATCTAAAACACAAACACTTCAAATAATTATGAAGAACTAGAAGTTGATTGAAGGAAGCCATGAGATTTTATTACCATTTATCTCAGTCTTTCTTTGCTTCTTTCATAGTGTTGTGTATTAGTAAGACTACATCATGTCTAAGTAATATGTAAATATGGCTTTTGTCTGCCTCTCCACTTTGGGCAGTCTGGCACAAGGTTAGAGCCCAGAGTGACATGAATCTCGTGGTCACTTCATGCTCTCTCTATGGAACTCTTTTTCAAAGGTGAAAAGCCCTTCTATTTTATATTGCACCCTTCACATCTGCTTTTCTCTGACTTTTACTCAAAAGGAGCAGTCCTCACCAAATTTGGAATCATTATAATTTTATGTTCACATGACATGATGTCAAAGACTATTAAATCACAATGATAAGAGAAATGAATTAAAATCTTCCATACTTAAATTTAAAAAAAATTGCTATTCCCGGATTTCATTCCCAGGCTGTTGATAGACAAAAAAAAAAAAGAAAACAAAACAAACCAACCAAACAGCCAACCAAAATGTTAGCAATGAACTTTTATGTAGTTTTCCTTCTTTCTTACTGCCAATGATAAAACTTGAAACACTCATACCTTGCAATTACTTTGGGTTTAAAATGAATCATTGATATATCAACTTAATCTTATAGTTGCATTTAGTTATTATTTTTGGTAAAAACAAGATTGTTTACTAAAGAATACAATCTAAAACCAATGATGAAAAGAAAAACTTGGAAGCATTCCATCATCCAGAATTAGCAGAAAGAAACAAGTAAAAGACAAGTTTGCCCAAGTATAGTAACATTCAAGGTCTTTTTCCAATTCATTATTAGTGAGAACAAGAAGATTGGCCTTTATATAACTATTTTTTTTTCAAACTTTTGATTAAAAAATAAAAAAGATAATGATGATTATTTTTTATTGAGAGGGAAGTTTATATGTAATGAACTGTGTTATTACTAACAAAACAAATTATCAAAAGACATTCATTATAAAATATGACAATACAAAAAACATGTAAGCAGCATAACATATTAGACAGAATGAGAAAAGTGTTATGTGATGATGATAGTATAATTTAGAAAAAACTTTTTAGGAATATTGTCATTCATGAAAACTTACGAGTCATCGGAGAAAAACAAAGAAAAAATTAATTGTTGAACGCTAAAACAACATAGACTAATAGAGAACTCAATTGCTTATTTATTAATGATCTAATGAAGGATTTGTTTGTGATAATAAACAATTCTTTTGAAAGCACCATCATCATCCATAGAACATTTATTGAATTTTTCTAATGTCTTATAGCAATAGAATAAAGTGATTAATTGTTGTACTTTTTCAGAGGCCATTGATTATTGATGTAATAGTATGCACCATAAAATCATATTTCAAACATATTTAGTTATTGGTTGTTCAGTTGTATTCACAACTTAGGCTTCACAAAGAATGAGCAATTGAATGATGAATGAGATTTCAATGAGACATTTGAAAGCAAACTCCAAACAACTTTGCAACACTGCTGTCATAGATTAAAAAGCATTAGAAAAATAACTTAGATTTTAGAAAATGATTTATATGGTTGGGATCAAATCAAATGTATTTATATATAGAAGTCGAACTTATCCAATAAAATAAAATGCAATTTCTTAGAAGCAGTGGTTGTGTCAATTGTACTAAATGGATGCACTACATGGACTCTGATTAGACGTACTAAGAAAAAGCTAGATGGGAATTGCTCAAGAATGCTACAAGCTATATTGAACAAATCCTGGAAGCAACATCCCACAAAACAGCAACTGTACAACCACATACCTCCCATCTCTTAAACTGTCCAAATAAGATGTACAAGACATACATGTACTTATGCTAAACCGAATTATTTGAAATAAAACTGTTTAAACATTTAACTCTGTATTGCCCAGTCTGCCGAGACTGTAGAATACACTGACTGCACCTTTGCTGAGGGGTAAGATCCCTCCCTAACAAGTGTCCTGGTTATGACACTAAACAATCTGATGATGAGGTTCCAGTAATGCTCGAACTCTGGGGGATGAGGAGTACATTTTATTTCCCTTTGCTCCCTGGTCCACTCTGACCCAGAGTTGTAACATCTGATAAGGGTCCTATCTATGGGTTAAATAGATCTAACTGCATACTTATGCTAAACTGAATTTTTTGACTAAAGTGAATAGCTTGAAATAGAAATGTTTTTGACAATTAAACTGTATTTACATTTAAACTGAGTGCTTATACTAAACTGAATTATTTGAAATGGAACTGTTTTTTGACATTGAAACTGTACTTACACTAAACTGAATTATAATATATAGAACTGTTTTGACATTTTACTGTGTAAACAAAATCTGTACTTATGTTAAACTGAATTAGCTGAATTAGAACTGTTTGAATGAACTGAATAGTTTGAAATAGAAATGTGTTTAACAATTAAACTGTGTACTCATCCTAAACTGATTAGTTTGAAATAGAACTGATTATTTACATAAAAATGGATTTGCCGTTAAATAACCTCCAAAGGTAGATATGCCATAAAACCCAACCAACCAGCAAACACCAACATCTGGCAAAAAGTGAATGAATTTATTTTGGCAAAGTGACTTCATAGTCCGACTCTGCAAGAAATAATAAGAAAAATTAATATAAACCCATTTGTTTTCAAAAATTGAAAGACGATGTTTAAAAATATTTGCAAGTACATTTATATCTAATACTCTTTACAAACAACTTTTGTATTTTTTGATATACAAATAATTTTTTTTGCCATGAGTATCTGGTTAATTCTGTCACTAATAAAATACATAAGAACTCACACACACACATATACTTAAAAAAATTAGTCTAATGACCAAATTGAATTAGAATGATTTAAGATTTTAATGATAATAAATCATTATGGTAAAATTTTAAAAAGTATACATATTATTGGGTGTTTATTTGGTTATATGATACATTGAGGATATAAAGATAATTATTGTATTTTAAACAGAAGTATGATGTTGAAGTGATACATTCACCTCAACATAAACACCTTCTTTGATGTTTGTGCTTTAATTTCTATAAGCTGAAATTATACCATATGAGCAAAAGTTTAGAACTCTTTACTGAAATAAAAAATATGATTTAGCTATTCAGAAACACCATAAGTGAATGATTAAGAAGTAAATCTTACACAGGTAAGAATTTGTATGCTGAATTGAATTGTAAGCTAATGTGATGCTAAACAAAAAACAATTTACTCAGAATTATTGGACACATAGAAGGTATTTTTGATAATCTTTTAAAAACTTATGTGTTAATATTTCATTTTTATGTAAAATCATATCTTATATTTTGATATCAAATTTGTTTTTAAGCAACTATTTGTAATTTTATTGTTGTATTTCAGTATGTTTTCTCATTATACCCTTATTGATATACCAACTTTTTAGCTAATTGAAATTAGTATAAAGTTAGATTGACATTTCAAATAGAATATGCACTGTTGAATAGAAATAAAACTCATGATATTTAATTTTGATAATTATTATGCAAAGGATGTCTAATTAATAATAAAAAAGATAATGATGATAGAATTTAAAATCATATCACTTCAAAGTTTTCAATGGCACCCCATGTAAATGTGTTAAAAACAAAAGAAATAAAATGTATTGTTACAGATTTTAAAAAATTCAATGAACAATTGAGACATGCAATTTTCTTGCAGAATGCACTAATAATGACATGGGACAAATCTAAGGGAGATAACTCGGATACATTTATAAATTGACAAAATGAAGTTTTTCATTGCTTAAGTAAAAAAAAAAGATAAATATTTGCATGTATGTTGCAAACAATTCATAATTAGTCATTCGGTGAAAGATGTATATATAATATCTGGATAGTTTTCAAAATACAAATAATTATACATGTAAGAAATTTATTTGATAAAATTGTTTATATCACTAAGATTTGAAGCAGACCAGCCCAGACTTCAAAATTATCATGAGATGTAATAGCTGTTGAAAAAGCACACTATATTTTCTTTTAAATTGAACCAGGAGGAAACAATTCTAAAACGTTTACTAGTAAGTTGAGAGGCTGAAAATTATCATCACTATTATGTTTGAAAACAAGCCTATGACAAACATAATAAAATAAAATCTATTGTTAAGAGAAAAGTGAAAAATCTTTATAAGGAGATCATTAGATATGAAAATTTCAAATTTACTTAATTGCTTCTTTTATTTTTGAAAACTGATCTTATTCAGTGACGATTTATATCCAATCATATTAACTAATATTTTGGATATATTTGGTCATGAATGTTGAAAAGTAATGATAAATTATGAAGATCAAAGTCAAATTGAAAGTATAATTTCTAATAATTTAATATTTATATGTTGATGCTTAATTTCTCCTTAGAATATGTTTATGAACAATATACAAGAATATGTGCTTGCCCTGTTTGTTAACTGAGGATATAGACTATGCCAATATTAGTGTTAAATAGCTACATTTGAAATGTGAATATGTGCAAACAAATGATAAGTTTTATGTAAGATAGTAAAACTTTATAAATAGAATGAGTAATGTTAAATAGCAATACTTGAACCCATTTAACTGTGTGCAAACAATGATTAATATTAAATAGTAATATTAGAGTTCAATATCAATTCTTGAAACTATTATAATGAAGAAGGTGATTAAGTTACCCTGTCCGTTATATTTAAAAGTCGAACGAAGATACCGAAAGTTTTTAATTTAGGAGTTTAATAAAGGCTTGAGTTGGGAGGTAGCCTTTGTGCTGGTTGTTGTGCGAAGAAAACAGTTAAAAAGTGATGAGCAGGCATTTGGCATTCAGCCAATAGTTCTAAGTCCCATAGATTTTCGAGTGAGGAATAAATGTCTTCAAAATAGATAAGCAGAATAGAGATGGAATAAGGCAGCTAGGTGTCTGTGCAGGATTTGCATCACTACAGTCATAGAAAAGGTTTTGTTGCTGAATAAGGACAGGAATGATGTAGCCAGCCATAAGCATAATAGTCCGATAGCAGTGGGAGAGAGAAGAACGATGATCTCCCACAGAGTTAGGAGGAATGAAAAAGCTGAATGTCTGAGCGGAATTGTGCATCGCTGTAGACATAGCAAAAGTTAGTGACATGAAAGTGTTCCTGTAAGTGGCGGAATAAATACATCTAAGTTATATCCTACTGGGAACCTTTGGTCAAGGAGGGTAAACTCAAGGGTCCATAAATTAGATGGCTTTCCTCATGGTGTGATGGTTCAGCTACCATGAAGAGAGAGGACAGAAAGTACGTCCATCCTGCTCGAAAGATTCTGAGGAAGAGAGAGTTTGGCGGGCTTTCACCATTATGGTCCGGGTAGAATAGGATAAGTCATCCTCATTGGGTGAAAATGAGTAATGACCATAATGATCAAATTAATTTACATGCCAAAAAAAGATATGAAGTTGTTTCTGCTACACCATATAATTGTGTGTACACAATAAATAACAATATTTGAAACCATGTAACTGTATGAAAATGCATATGTAATATCAAATAGAAGTATCAGTGTTTGATAAAAATACTTGAAACTATTCAACTGTGTGTAAAGAAAGAAGTTTTCGCTCATTTGAAAATGTTACCCAAAAACTTACCAATCATATATATATATATATATATAAAACAGGATTTAGCATTGAATAACACCAAAGGGTTGATATGTTATAAAACAGAGCCCAATCAAAATGAAGGATACCTGCATGCATTTAAGTGATGAAGTGCCATTCTCTTTTCCTGCAATATTTTATGAAAATGATATTTTCTGATTTTTCTAAGTTGCCACCTACATCCATTATATATAATGTGTTTTACATACATGGGTAACTTGTTAAATAATGAACTGAATATTATTTGAAAGTGTAAAGATGTATACATGAATGAAGTGTGTGAAAACTTCAGACAGTAACCTTCATCAATCATTCAATGTCAGTTCACAGATGTGCATCATAAGAAAACTTTGATGTGTACTGATTTAATATATAAATATTTCTAAATGTAAATATATTATGTATGTCATCAAAATATATTGAGATTGATTTTTAAGAGGATAATTTAATATGATCATTTTGAAAGAAGGATAAATGGAAATAATTAACAGTTAATGTTAACATAAAGTGTAAAAATCTTTGCAGGGTTTTTATAATAGTAGTTCTGTGTAGTATTTACCATGAAAACCTTATATATATTTTTTTCTATCATAAATTTCTTCCAAAACATATCTGGTTTTGTTATTTTTACTGATGTCTATATATATGTATATGTGAGTATTTATATGTGCATATATATATATATATATGCATGTATAAAATTTTAAGACATTCAAATAATTGTAAAGATCCCTTCTTTGAAATTGAATAATGCCTGACTTTAATATTAGGTATATTGCAATCACTGCAATAATCCCCCGACATGAAAACTGGGTACTAAAATTAAAAATTTACAAATTTTATTATACTGTATATTTAAAGAAATAGAGAATGAAGAATTAATGAAAATAAAGAGAATTTTTTCTTTAACATGAAAAATTCTTTAGAGATTCAGTTACGAAACCTTCATGTATAAATTAACATATAAAACTGCAGTCAGTATTTCTGTTATAAATAAAATTAATTATTACCAATCCTTATTGAATGAAGAAATGTTAAAGAAATCACTAATATTTATAAGAAACTTGTTAATTGAAAAGAAAAATATTCATATGCCATGCAATAAATTAGAGTATGGACCATGGAATGGGCATTAACTTAGATAAATTTTGTTCTATAATTATATTGCAATTTCCTGGCATGTATTGATTTGTAATTGATAATCTGAGAGTATTGATAACAGATTATGTATATATTTTCTAAATAATTATCATGGAATTAATTTTTCTAATTTAATTAGAAATTAAGCTGAGTTTTTAAAAAGAATTCAGCTAATGTATTGTTTATAGTACCTTCTAATTGAACCAGTAAACCCAAAAATGTCAACAAAGTAAAGTTATGATTGGAATGGTTAAAAGATGAGTGTTAAAGTGAGATTGATTAATGAAAAGGAAAAATTAAGGAAAAGCAATAGCAAAAATATTATGGTTGAGAAGAGCTTTATTGAAAATTGAGTGTACTATTCCCACTGTATTTTCACTTGTCAAAATTATAGGAAAATGAAATAACAGTAAGGATTAAATACTGTTTCAATATAAATGGTTTATAAAGATTTGAACAAGTGGATTTTTGTGTCAGATTTCAATTTGTAAAAATATTCTACAATAATGTATGAAACATGTAAAACTATTTCTACATCATTTATGTTGAGAATATATGTAAACATCATAGTATTTGAAAATAGAAGTCTTATATTAAACAAGTAATTACAATTCACACTAATTATTGCTTTCCAGTTAACACATTACTCAAAAAGTCTCAGACCTAACTAATGAAACAACAACTTTTAGGCAAAATTCAACATAACCTTCTTCTTGGGTGATACCTCTTTTGAAGAATGATTTGTCTTTGGCCTGAAAATATGCTTCAGTTTCAGATATCACTTTTTCATTGGAGCTAAATCTCTTTCCTGGAGCATTCTTTTGAGGTCTTGCAAACAGCCAGTAGTTGCTGGGAGCCAGATCTGGAGAATAGTCCACCCTGTCTGCTGGGGCTGTAGAATATGACGACTGCACTTCTGCAGAGGAGTAATATACCCCACCACTGATGGGGGCCACCTGTTGGCTTCAACCCATAAGGTGCTAAGACGAGATCCTGGTGGTTGAGCAGTCCTTGATCCAGCAACAGAGTGGTCAATGGCTTGCAACATACCACTTTCTTTGGCGCTTACTTGGTTTGACGGGCGGTCGGATTGGGCCCGATCTGATCAATCGGCTGGTCTTATGTCCTAACACCTGTATGTTTTTATCCTGAATGTACTATTTAATCTGCATTTGTGGAAAAATTCCCAACCCTTTTATTTTATAGGTGCTAGAAGGTGGGGGCTGAGAATCACTTGTATTGAGAGTAGAGTCTTGATCACTGTTAAATTTTATGGCACTAAAACCAGAAATTGGCAGAGGCTCGGAATTCTGCTCTGGATATGAGTATACTGGTAATGTATCCCTGTCTCTGCCAGGGTGAGTGGGTTTCTCCTCTGGCTTATTCTCAACACAAGTTGGACTCTGGTGGGTGGTGGAGCATAGGACCAATGAAAAATATACACCAATCATGGCTTCTTCTTCCAAAAAATCCAAAAGATATTTATCCAACACCGACTCAGAAACAGAAAGTACTTTTCCAGATTCATCATTATTGAATCATTACAAGATGTAAAATTAGATTAACTGTCACCTTTCTTGATGGAAAAAATAATATCCAGTAGATCCAACTCAAAAACTGTAAAGAAACTCCAAACTGGAAACCTGCTTGTGGAAGTGGAAAGCAAAAACATGCTGAAAACCAATTAAAAATGGAGAAATTTCATGATCTCAACTGTCGTGCCTATCCACAGGCCAAATCAAATACCTCCAATGGTGTTGTGAGAAGTAAAGAACTGTCATGAGCAACACCAGAAGAGATTAAAATGACTTTCAAAAAGCAAGGAATAAAAGAATACAGGAGAGTCACTATTCGCCGAAATGATGAAACCATACAGACCCATACATACATTCTGGCTTTTGAGAAACCATCAATACCAAAAGAAATCAGAACTGGCTACACAATAGAAAGGGTAGAGCAGTATATACAAGCTCCCATGAGATGTTTCAAATGTCCAAATTTTGGACACTACAAAGAAATATACAGAGGACGCCAAGTATGTGACAAATGTGACGAATGTGACCCAGACCATATGGAAAATGAATGCAAGAACATAAAATGTGCAAACTGCCATGAGGAATACCCTGCCTTTTCAAGAAGCTGTGCCATTTATAAGAAAGAAAAAGCAATAATGTTTATCAAGCACACAAAAAATATACCTTTCCCTGAAGCAAGGAAAATTGTTGAAAGCTATATGGGAACCAAAACATATGCTAATGTAGCACAAAAAGTCAATCAACCACCCCCAGGATAGCATTTCAATCGATAAATACCAAAAACTAATAGAAAAATTGATAAATTTAAAAGCTAATGAATGGTTAACATTCCAAGAAAACCTTAAAAGAATGCATTCAGCTGAAATGAAACAAAGCGAGCTTAGCATAAAAACGACAGTAAATACTAATACCAACACAGAAGAAAACCCTAAAACCACAGAACAAACTAAAGAAAAGTGACAAAGGTTACTGGTATGACTCCAGATATTAACAAAGATATAAATGAAAATAACATGAAAAATATTACCTTTAAAAAACAAAACCCAATTAAAAGAATTACTCAAACACAGCCCACCCCAATAATCACATCAAACAAATTTGCAGAGATCGAAGAAATGGAAATTGAAAATAAAACTCCAACCAACAAATCTCAACCAAAAAAGTCCCAAAAATCTAAACTAGATAAATAAAATAATCCAATGTAACATCAGAGGAGCAAGGGTCAACTACTCTGAATTGTTACTACATATTACAAAATACTGCCCAACAATCATATGCCTCCAAGAAACTCACCTCAAAAACAATACCACCATCAGCATGAAAAACTATATTCATACAACTATATAAAGCAGTACACTGATAGACCTTGTGGCAGATCATCTATTATCATTAACAAAAACATCCCTCACAGCAAAATTACACTGAATACAAACAGGCAAGCAGTCGCTATATCAGCAACCCTTCACAAAACGATAACAGTGTGTTCAGTATACATTCCCCCAAATGAAGAACCCAAGGAATTGGAGCTGAACAATTTAATAGAACAACTACCAAGACCCTTCTTATTATTGGGGGACTTTAATAGCCATAATGAGATCTGGGGAAGTAAGAAAACCGACAAAAAGGGCAAAGTCATAGAATCTTTATGAAATCAACATCAGTTGTGTATGTACAACAAGAAATCCAACACATATCTGCACCCAGCAACAGGCACATATTCTGCAATCACCCTATCAATATGTGACCCTTCCTTGTTTCTAGATTACAACTGGAAGTACATGGCGACACCTGTGTAAGTGACTACTTACCAATTCTATTAGAAAACAGCACTGATGAATTGAGTAATAGAACTCCATGCTGGAAACTAGGAAAGTCTAATTGGGATGGATTTAAAACTTTATGTTTTGGCCGACTCACCCCAGAAGCCAATAAAAACAATGAGGAAAACATCTTATATTTTATGAACACACGGTTAAACCTCGCTGAAGAACATTTACCCAAAACCTCTACCTCTACAAAATACAATAGGCTATGCTTCAACGAAGAATGTAAAAAAGCTGTTAGATTACGTAGAGCAACTTTTAAAAAATTTAAAATAAACCCAACATGAGAAAATTTAAACACTTATAAAAACAGCCAAGCCAAAGCCTGAAAAATCATCAGAGACTCTAAAAGAAATACATGGAGAAATTACGTTACTAAAACTAATGGTCACTCAAAGCCAAAAAAAGTATGGCAGATGATTCGGAAAATAACTAGCAAAAATAACAATACTCCTACAAAACACCTCACTCACAATAATCTGAAAACCACAGACAAGAATGATATAGCAAATCATCTTGCTGAAACTTTCTCACAAAATTTATCTGCTAAAAACCAAAGCAAAAGTTTTCAAATTATCAAAACAAAACCAGAAAAAGTTAAAATCAAATTTCAAAGCAAAAACACTGAAAGCTACAACCAACCTTTCTCTATAGTAGAACGAAAAGAATTCCTCAACAAGGTACACAATACAGCAGTTGGACCCAACAGAATTCATTATCAGTTCCTGAAAGAATTACTTGAACCATTCACAAATTTCCTCTGAGAAATCTTCCATGATTTATGGAACAGAGGTGACATACCAAAAATATGGAAAGAAACCGCAGTTATACCGATACCCAAACCTTTCGAAGACAATACGAATACAAAAAATTACAGACCCATTTCTCTAAGCGGTTGTGTCTGCAAAACATTAGAAAGAATGGTAAATGCCAGATTGATCTGGTATTTAGAAACCAGTAAATCAATAACAGTGTACTAATCTGGTTTCAGAAACCAAAGAAGCCCTATAGATCACCTGATTTGATTAGAAACATTCATCAGAGAGGCTTCTATTAAAAAAGAACATGTAGTGGCAGTGTTTTTTTGATCTCGAAAAAGCATAAGACACAACCTGGAAGTACGACATTGTAATAGATTTGAAAAACCTTGGATTTAAAGGTAGAATGCCAATATTTATTGAGAACTTCCTTCAAGATAGATGATTTAGAGTAAGAATGGGAGAGGTTTTCTCTGAAGAAAAACAACAAGAAATGGGTGTACCTCAAGGCAGTGTATTGTCTGTCATGCTGTTCAATATAAAAATTAATAATATTGGGAAAAACATTAACAACAGAACAAGCTGTTCTGTATGTGGATGACTTCCTGATATGCTACAGAGCAAGAAACATGAAACATATTGAAAGACAACTTCAAATATGCCTTCATAAGCTCCACAAATGGACCACTGAGAATGGATTTAAATTTTCAAAAGAAAAAACGAAATGCATCCACTTCTGCAGCCAATGTAAGCTCCTCCTATATCCTATACTGAAAACTGACCACACCGAAATACCAATTGTTGAACACTGCAAGTATCTAGGAATCATTTCTGACCCCAAACTCTCCTTCTTTTCACATATTAAATACTTGAGAACAAAATGTAACAAAACCATAAAATTACTTAGAACTATAGCACACACTAACTGGGGAGGAAGCAAAGAAACATTATTAAAATTATATTGCTCATTAATCAGATCAAGACTCGATTATGGCTGCTTTATATATGGGGCAGCCAGAAAGACATACTTGAAAGAACTAAATACCATACACCACCAAGGACTTAGACAAGTCCTTGGAACATATAGCACTTCTGTTTAAAGCCTATACACAGAAGCAGATGAACCACCTTTTATACTAAGATGTGAAAAACTGGCTCTCCAATGCTCCATAAAGCTGAAATCTTGCCCATCCAACCCAGCTCATTGTGACACTATGAGTTGGATATATGCTCATGCATGTATACACACGTGTGTGTATGTGCACCCATACCTGTGTGCGTGTGTGTGTATATATACATATATATACACCCATGCACATGTGTGTGCACACACACACACCTACATACACACACACATACATATGTGGCAAGATGAGTTAGATTCGGCCTGGGTATCAAATTTCAAATGTTAAGAAAACCCATTTACTAGATTAAGGAAATCTAGATAAGAAAATGTTTATACATATGGCCACGGACCTGGTTAAGTGTTAAGTACTTGTCAGGTACTGGTCAAAAACTTAAAAGGGTCTGAATTTTATGTCCCTGTATTGGAGACGGCCAGTCTAGGAAATATTTTTATATCCAGATTTTTTTAAGAGAGAAATGGCCCCCGAAAAAGTTATGGGTTTATTCGTGGGTGTCCCATTAGCCGGAAATAATAATGAAACATTCTGTATATATACAGGTGCATTTTGGGTCCAAGCAGTCAGACTTAGTTTGGATTCGAGGAAAGTTGATTAGGCCAGAACAAAGGAACAACGAACTGCGATATTACCAGCTGGACCCAGTCAGTTAAGATAAACTTTTGCCAGCTGAAACTCAAACTAGAACTAATGATCCACAAAGTGTTACATGCTCCCCATCCTCCTTTGATGTTTTAACCACAAGTTGTTGTATTTTTGTTCTTTTCCCTGTGAACCTGCTTCTCGCTTGATCCGGCCACACATAAGTTCTTGACATGGACTTAGTAACTTATGCAATGAGTTACAGAAGCAGGTATTATCACACTGGTGCCATAGACAAGGATTGACCTTGGCTTGCACGTTAGTACAATAGAACTTATGGAGGAAAGAAAAGGAAGGAAAGATTGACTCGGCCGAATAAACACTCAATATGTATGCATAGGTGTATGCGTATATATGTGTAGATGAGTGAAGGCTTCAATAATTCGATAGACGTGTGTATAAAAAGAAAAAAAAACAGAAGGAAAAACAAAACGCAACCAAACCAAGACAAAAACAGACAAACAACCAACAAAAAAAAGGAGGAAAGGAAACATAATCGGACAGTTATAAAAAAAAAGGGAGAGAGAGAAAAGTAAGGAAGAAAGAAAAGAGGGACAGACAGATACACACTTCTTCCCCCACTTAGAGAATGGACACTTAAACTACTGGCGATTTTTGTATATTTATGTATATATATTTTTTTTTACTTCAACAAGGAGAACGAAGGAAATGAACACATAAATAAACATTTAAAAAAACAAAACAAAACAAAAGAAAGAAGGAAACAGAAAAGGAAATCTATTCCAGTCCCTGCAAGGTAGGCTAAAAAATCGTTCTATTGTTTTCTTGGTCATTGTTGTTTTGTAATTAGTGTGTCTTGCTGGCATTTAATAGAAGTATGGATAGGATAGATACAGATGTCCCATCGCACCCTATTTTTAAGGTAGCCACAGGTGGATCTAAGATCTCTATATTCACAGAAAAAGCCTCTGAGTTTCAGGCTTGGGTAGAAGCTCTGAAGAAAAAGGCTAGAATTTACCAACTTACACAGACAGAGTTGGTGAATCTGGCTTATGACTATTCAGACGGGGTGATATCAGAGTACATAGGATTATACTTAGATGATAATCCCGGAAGTAACTGGGGGGACCTTTTAGAACAGCTGACTAACCAGTACAGTGATTATGCTAGTGTGACTGATACTGCTAGGGCCTTAATTAAGATTAAGCTAAGGGAGAGAGAAACTCTCTTGGAACTAGCTAGTAGAGTTTTGGGGTTAGCTAAGGTTGCATTCAAAGATGCCGTCCAATGTGAGGGGGAGGCAGTAAAAGCGCAGCTAGCTGAGTATTACACGGACGCCATAGAAAATACGTTCGTAAGAGAAGATACAGCAAGAGCGGCTCCAGCCTCACTGGTGGAGGCGTTTGTGACAGCAGGAAAGAGTCTTAGGCTCTATAATAGGCTCACAACTTCCCAGGGGCAGGGAGAAGAAAGGGGATGGTCTGGAGAGATGAGAACAAGGTGGGCAAAGACTCCTGTTGCTTGGGGCCAAGGAGGGAGTAGCCACCCGGGCTATCATTGGAGAGACCACCCCCATGAGAAGGGATGGAGAAGGCCACTTCCTGACCCAAAACAACTGGGGTGCTGGGAGTGTGGACAGCTGGGTCACATACGGAGAGAGTGCCCCAGAATGGGATGTACATCAAGGGGAAGGAGGCTTTTTGGAAGGGTCCAGGGAAACGTGGGAGGCACCCAGAAGGAAATAAGGGTGGCCCAAAGTTATGGATTATTTGGTCAGGACACCGAGATAATTTGTGAAGTAGAGATAGCGAAAAAAAAAAGAAAAAACATTATTAAATACTGGGGCGTCCATATCAATGATTAGGCAGAAGGACTTGTTAGAATTAGGGTTTCGGTGCAAAGATTTAAAACCTGCAGATTTAAGAGTAGTACAGGCTGACAGTTGGGAAATGAAAATATCTGGTATGATATGTCTGCCAGTGATAGTAGGAGAGGTGGTAACTATGCAAACATTATATGTAGCAACCACTCTTTGTAGATCGATGATCTTAGGTAGAGATTGGCAGGAAGGAAACAAGGCGCACATGAGTTTCAATCCAGTTAGGCTGAAATTAGGTGGAAAGGAGACACCACTTGAAAACTGCATGAACAAGGAATCTATAGTGGTACTCATTGAGGACCTTGTTATTCACCTTCGTACAGCTGTTTCTTGTCAAGGCAGGCTGTCTCCCACAAAAGAACAGTGTAGGGGTACTTTTCAAATAACCCCCATAGATGATCCCACCCATGAAGAGGGGGAGGTTACGCTATGCGAATCAGTGGTGGAAGTTGGTGGGGAAGGCCAGATTTCGATTATGTTGGCTAACACCACTAACACCATGATAAAAATACCTAGGGGCAGGGAAGTAGGAAGGGCGGTATCTGCAAGCATAAGGGAGAATGTGGTAAGTGAGGCAGATTCTGGAGATGGACACACACACACACACACAGTAGTTAATGCTGAAGAAATAGTAGTACCCACTGAAAATAAGGATAAGATAAGCAAGGTTATAATTGAGAATAGGGACGTAGTAGCCAACTCGGAGAAAGAGTTAGGTCAAACCCAGTCAGTTCGGATGAAAATCAACACTGGTGACCATCATCCACCTATAAGACTAAAACCGTATCGAACCCCACTGCATAAATGGAAGCTTGTAGAGGGGGCAGTTAAAGATATGCTGAGGACAGGTGTTATTGAACGTTCAGTGTCCCCATGGAGTTTTCCAATAGTAATAGTCAGCAAAAAGGATGGGGGGCATAGGTTTTGAGTGGATTTCTGAGCCTTGAATAATATCACAAAACCCCTGGCCTACCCCCTGCCATTGATTGATGACATCCTAGCCCTGCTTGGCAAATCAACTTACTTTTCCACGCTAGATCTGAGATCGGGATACTGGCAGGTGGCTTTGCATGAGGCTGACCGAGAAAAGACCACCATTGCATGTCACGTGGGACTTTATCAGTTCAGAGTTATGCCCTTTGGGTTAGCCAATGCTCCTGTTATTTTTCAACGGCTCATGTCTGTGGTGCTAGTGGGGTTGGAACTGTTTGCTATAGCCTACCTGGATGACATATTGATCTTTTCAGCCAGTGTCGATGAGCATCTCAAGCACCTGAAGACAGTGTTTGCTCAGTTAAGGAAGCATAAACAGAAGATTAAGTTATCTAAATGTCAGTTTATGAAAAAGGAGACAAAATACCTAGGATTCGTTATTGAAGAAAGTGGAGTGCACCCTCATATAGATAAGGTTGAAGTAATCAGAGCTATGCCCGAACCACGGACAGATTTAATAAACAGACTATCTGGAAATGCATTTGGTGCTGTTAACGTGATAAGACCAAAGTAAAAGTAGTATGACAACTATAGTACTGCATTTGGCACCGTTACTAGGATAAGACCAATCATTATTATTACATTTGGTACAACAAGTGTTGTCATGCACAATGATATTACATTTGGCGCTGGTATTGGTGTTGATAGCCATGACTGCAATATTGTTAAAGCGGCGCTGTGCCAAGATATTGCTACATTTAGTACTGTACCGAAATGATAGCATTACAAATAGTAACTGACCCCAGAACATAGTATCACATTTGGTACTGGACCAAGCAATAATGTTATAATTAGTGCCGGGCCAAACCATAGAACTATAGTTGATGCTGTGCCCAAGGTAAGTGCCCTGATGGTACAAACCGTAGTTACATTTGGTGCCTGAAAATCCATAGTATAGCAACACAGCATCACTGGAACCTCACCATCAAATTATTTAGTGTCATATCTCGGACACTCGTTGGTGGGGGGACTTACACCTCCGTGGAGCTGCAGTCTGTGTATTCTAATACACCAGCCGAGTGGACAAACCTGTTGTCAAGATTAAACCTCTAGATAATTTCACAAAGAATTTCTTAAACTAAATACCTATATCCATTACGCCATGTGCCCTGCAGGATAATTTAAAGAAAAATATTCTTCTCATTTAAAAAAACAAAACAGCCACAAACATTGAGCAGTGTAATGGTTAGCTAACTAGACTAGCAAAACTTCATAAGTGAATTCTAGTCTTATTGAGTGCCCCATACATACGACCTTTTTTCACATCTAAGCAAAAAGCTTTGCAAATTAAATATTGAGTAACCTATCAGAATTTTTATCAGTGATGTAAAAATTATTTCAGGTTATGAATTTCTCGAATATATACAGCTCTTTTTTTTTTTTAATCCAAGGGAAGTAACTCTATGACACCAAATGAATTACCTTCCTTGAAAACTCGTGCGTTTTGCTTCAGGGCGACATTAAAAATACCTCTAGTATCTAAAAAAAAAAAAAAAAAAAAAATCATCGTTGTAAAAGCAAATGATTTTTACGATAATAATCCGTTGCCAGAGAAATTATTTAACATGCATTTTTATTGAATTGTACAGCGATTTTTACTACAAAAATGTATTGGGAACTATTTTTGCTATAAAAAAGATATGATTTTATTACAATAATAAAGGGGATAATGAAAATACGTATGCATTGATATGGATTTAATGATAAAAAAAGTCATTGTAAATAATTTCTATATAGTAGAAATCCCAGCTATGGGTTAAATAGTATCACAACTGTTCTTCGAGGAGAATGGCTTTGGCATTAAATAACCTGCAAAGGTTGATATGCCATTAAACAAAGAAACCAAACCAAACCATATAGTAGAAATGTATTTTATTCTATGAATTGTGTTGACAGTGACTTTTGCTATTCAAATAAATTAATCAGGTTTTTTGAGGGTGGGTGGTTCTGAAATTTCAATTGATTTTTCTAATCGCAATATTTTTAAAAACCATTCTTTTCCGATTGATACTCAATTTAATTCATGGAAATTTCTTATAACAAGATGGAGTAAGTAAATCGTTGGGGATTCATTTATAAACAGTACTATCCTCAAATTATTAATGTTAGCATAGATATTTTTTGTATTTTTTTTTTACCATAAACTGAGAAACCAATCAGAATTTTCATCATTTCAGGTAAAACAGAAAAAGAAAAAAAAGTTTCCATAGCACCTAACAATTTAAGGAAAGTAGCTTTGTTATACCGAATGAATTATCTCCCTTAAAAATTCATGTAAATTGCCAATTTTGTTTGAAATGGTATGTCCATTCATAAGATCTGTAGTACATGAATTAACCTAGAGAGAAACAAAAGTTGTTGAACTGAGGAATGGTCGCTGTTTAAGTTTAAGATATTTAGAAGTGGAATTAGATTGTTTAGGGATTTAAACTTCAATGCAGCATCCAACAAAATCAAGAAAAACTTTGGTAATTCTGCTTCAGTTTTCAATTTCGCTGTGTAAATCTGCTTTCTCTACTCTACAAATATTAGGACAAAGACAAGAGAAAATTAGAAAACTGTTGACAAAGAAATGAGAATTACTTTATTCGCAATATGATCCAATATTATAAGAATCTGTAACATACCACCACCAAGGTTTAAATCACCTGTTGATATTAATTAAAAGGAGAACAGATTTAGAGTTTAAGTGAAATTTTCACTATTTTTGTACATACATTGTCAAAGGTTTTGGTGTTTGACAGCATTTATCTGAGCTTGTGGTCCCGTTTATTGCATTTTGTTTATAATCAAAGTGTAATATCTGTTTTCTTATATCAACCAAACATCCCATTCTCTTTTGATGAGTGTTGCATACACAAAAAGGTTGGAAAACAACTGTTTAGACTTTCAATTTGGTGTGTTGATTCCCAAATTTAACAATTCTTAAAGTATGAAATATTCCTAAAGTCCATGTTGAGGATGAGTGTGCATTGCTGTGTGTATCCCTATATAATGGAAATTATTGCATAAGTGGAAAGTTTACATGAGAGAGAGAGAGTTCTATGTATTCATTAAGGTCTTCTGTCACTGGCATAAACAATTTTAACTGTAAACCACTCTCCAAACTCACATCATTCTATGAATATTTCACCTTTATTCTACCCTCAATCCAAAATGCATGTTCCAACCAACCAGAAATAAAAACATCCGAGCAAACTATCTTTGACTACACCCTTATGCCGCCTTTTTTTTTTTTTTTTAACTCTGCATGTTCCTAATTGATACACACGACTAAATCTCTCAATCTAATACACTTTTGAATACCTCAACTTAAAACCTAATCCCCATCACTAACCCAATGCCTCAGCCTTGTTTTGATTATCTCTCCAACTCCAATGCTGCCTTGAATATCCCATCCCATATTTCACCCTGCACTGAATATCCCCCTCCCATCTTTCATCCTTTCGTGATCATACTTATTCCTAATGAGAATAATTTTAATTACCAATCCCTAAATCGAACTCTTCAAGCTAATTACCTAAACCCAAACTGAGCACTAAAGCCAATCCCTAACACATGCTTCTAATAATTCTTTCTATTCCTAACTCCATCCTGGAACCTTAACCATAGATCTAAATTCTGAACACAACCTAAAACCTGTCCAAGTTAGATATATATCTATGAATTGAATTACCATGATCAGAAAATTCTGCAAGCACTGCATGCAAAATACAGATCCACCTGACAGCTGTTTTGATCTTATTAGGTCTCATCAGCTGTGTATACTACAACCACCCCCAACTGGGAATCAAACCAGCAACCACACAATGCAGAACCAAAACTCTACCACTGAGCTACAGATCCATATCACACAATGCCAAATCAACCAGTCATGGTAAATGCATGGCCAATTAACCTGATGTGTTTTGTAGTTACATCCATACTCTTACAGTGGACATGGTCACCTCCAGGGCTACAGCTTCCTTAGTGGATTGGAGATACACATGTACGTAATCATAACCTCATGGGCAAGGAAATAGATGTATATTTTTTATTTTTTTAGAGAGAGGAATTCAATTTATACTATCCATGTTGATTTTGGGAAGATATCTAATAAGACACTGGTGTTTAATCACAGTCATTTCATTATGATTCTCACATTTTTCTGTTGATATGGGTAGGGAGGAAAATTAAACAAAGACTGAAAATTACACAAATAAACACCCTCAAAAATTTGCCACATCTCCAAGGTATTCAATTTTCTCATCTAAAAGCAGGATGGAATGAATGCTAACACTTAAAATGGAGGACTAAAAAAATAAAAATAGGGGAAATTCAGTAATATGATCAAGACAAGACAAAAGAGTCTAGCTTTCTTCCATTCACTCCCCTCATAGCCCTAAGATATGCATACAAAAAGATACAGCTGTGAAAGTTCAGCTTGAATTCAGCTACAATCTCCAGAAAACAATGGTCAACCCTATCAACATATGCAGTTTAGAGTTATCCATTTAGCGATATGTCAATAAACAGCATTGCCATGTTCCTATGAGGCTATAGTCATTGCTATTCTTTTAAGCCTAGACTTAACTAGTAAGGCTTAGTCTTTCTTATTGAGGAAGGTCAGCTTCACCTCAACTGAGTTTCTATACCATCTCATGATTGGAAAGTCCACTCTAATATAGATCAGTGTCCTTCTCATTGCAAATGGCTAGGCCAAATCTTTAAATTTCCAGTGGTCAGCCAACCTATGTTCTGTGTAAGCTAAACTATAAAAGCTTAGGCTACTGAAAATTTTTATATCAAATTCATCTACTCTATCAATGTAGCTAAAAAGCTGCCTCAATTTCAAGCCATCCCAAGTCTATACTACTCTGTTTGGATGCTATAATTTTGTCTATAATTTTGAGAAAGTATTTTGCACCTAAGTGCTAGTGTCCCTGCTAGACCCCACCAAGTCTATCTTGGGATCAAAGACTGCATTCCAATCACCCACTAAAACTTTCCTAGAATTTAGCAGTTTCATATAGATACCAAAATACATCACCCATACCATAAATGCAGGTCCTCACAAAAACAAGAGAAGTGAAATGAACTATTAGATATTACTGAATAATACTAATAAAGCCTTGGTGAATTACAGGTTTGGATTTTTAGTAGTAGAGTTCCTAGTCGATATCCATTTACTTAGTGTTCCAGTGATTAAAATCTACTGTATTTGACGGTGTATAAGATGCACCCCAATTTCACCAGGGCAAATCAAGAAAAAGGAAATCACTAATTATAAATGTGATGAAATTAGTATAATGAATATTATCAATGATAACACTTTTAATCTGCATAATAGCCTTTTAAATAATGACAATAAGTATGGGAAAGTTACTCTAAAGTCTAAGCTGATAGAAGTTGCCAGGTAGCTAATTTCCGCCAACTATTGCAAATTTTAAATCTACATATGGCTTATAAGATGCAGGGAAATTTTTAAAGATATTTTTAGTAAAAAAGTGCACCTTATATACCATCAAATATGGTAAGTAAATGTTATGAAGGTAAGCAGTATCAAAATTCATCTTTTACTAAATAAAATAGCATATAAAGATAATCCAATGTTTTAAAGTTTTTTTTGTTTTTTTTTCCCCTCCATTCAAACTGTGAAAATTGATCACAAACCAACAGAACAGAATGTTGAAATTATTTCTTTCCTCACATATTTTGTGACATATCTGGAAATAGATAAAATTATAAACTTCAAACTTAGGTCAACAACTAATACCACCTTCTCATCAACATATATTTTATTACAGCATTTGAATAGTTTTTATTAGGTCATTGGGTCAAAGCAAGAAAGGATGATTTTCATCAGATCAGTGTTGATTGCCAATGGAATTACCCCCAGCTAATTTCATCTATCCTCAATAAGTAGCATAGTAAACATAAATTAATGTTTATTGGTTTACTGAAGATCTGATGAGATCCAAGGATTCTATTGCATATTTTTGTATTATCTATTGCAAAAGCAACAATAGGAATGTAGTCTATGAGGATAAAAGCAGATTTTGTGATGTTCACATGTTTCTTCCTTGTCTTTCTTTTCTCCTCTCTGTCTTTCAGGTAATACTTCCTGCTGTTTGTTCATTATGTCATGATATCTATCAATATGTTTGCTTGACTCTTGACCAAAAGCAGTCACCAACTGATTCTGCCATGAACTTATGTAAACATTTTCATTACCTACAATTCTTTGCTTTTTTCCCACCACCCATTATAAGTCTGAGTAAGGCAGTGTGATGGAGGCACCTTGACTACCATGTGCAATTGCTCATTATGTAACCCCATGCTGAGATCATTGCAGATGCCAATCAAGGTGTACAAAACCTGAGACTGTGTCACAAGAGAAAACAATGAACTGGATTTGCTCACAGATGGGAGTGTATGTCAATTTGAAACCATTTTTTATTTCTTCTCCCACCCCCACATGTGCAGTGCAAATTCTAACTTGCCACTGCTCAGTTTTCAGACTTGACATGACATGGATCCTAGTGTCACTTTGTCCTAGTTGGATCTCTTTAACCAATTGACTACACCTGTGTGTGTGTGTGTGTGTGTATGTGTATATACATATATATATATATATATATATATATATATATATATGGGAGTAAATTGTTACCTACTTCCTGACCTAGGTACCCCATAGATTTGATAGAAAATATAGCTTGAGTGTATTTCAGCAGAACACCCTTAATAAAAAAAAAAATGTAAAATTGAATTCTCAAGTTGCAGCTTCGGCAGTCTTCTCAACTTTATCTGACCATCTCTGCTTCGACTAGGAGAAGTGAATGAGTAGTCACCACACACTCATCGATGCCCAAAACACACATACTCAACATATGCTTAAACTTATGTAGATACATAACTATGCACATATGTACACACAAATACGTACGTACACCTACTCATGTGTACTGTGATATTCATCTATGTGCACACACATCCATCCACAGCACATACTCAACATAAGCTTACACACATGCTCACAAATTTGCTTATATATATATATATATATATATATATATATATTGGAGGTGCCTGTGGTGTAATGGTTATCGTCGTAGGAAATGGACATGGCGACACGAGTTCAAACCCTGGACGAAGATGATTGCATTTCACATAGCACTAATACCCTTGGGAAAGGTATGAATCCAATTATTCTCCCTCCAGCTATGGGTAAATAGTAGGGCAGACTAGGTTTTTCAGCCTTGTTGAGGCAACTAGTCTAGGAGAAGGAAAACTCTGAATTCAAACCTGTTAAACTTCGCTTAAAAAATTGACCTTGTGTCATATCCTGTCCGAGCGGAGGGGTTGGGTAAATATATATATATATATATATACACACACACACACAGATGCTTTTATATATATATATATATATATATATATATATATATATAAAAAAGCATTTTTTGAGATATATATATATATATATATCAATATCAAAAAAGCATCTGTGTGTGTGTGTGTGTATATATATATATATATATATATATATATATATATATATATATATATGTAAGCAAATTTTTGAGCATGTTTGTAAGCTTATGTTGCTCACAAATTTGCTTATATATATATATATATATATATATATATATATATATATATACACACACACACACACACACACAGATGCTTTTATATATATATATATATATATAAAAGCATCTGTGTGTGTATGTATATATATATATATATATATATATAAGCAAATTTGTGAGCATGTGTGTAAGCTTATGTTGCGTATGTGCTGTGGATGGATGTGTGTGCACGTAGATGAATATCACAGTACACATTAGTAGGTGTAGGTACGTTTTTGTGTGTACATATATATATATATATATATATATATATATATATATATATACACACACTCACACAACCCTATGATCAACTAACATATCTAACTCTATATACTACTATAAATGATTGAGAATTTTCTTTTCTTTCATTAAAAAAAGAAAAAAAAAACTCCCCCACTCATATTTAAGACCACTTTCACATGATGTAATCATGTGTACTTGCTTGGTGTGTTTCTCTTTGGGATTTTGGGATTTGTGAATTCAATGGACGCAACGTACCTGGAACTTCAAAGCTTGCATGGACTATAGAGTAAAAGCAGTAAACAGATATGGCTGCTTCAAGCACTATATGTAATGTTGGGAGATCTCGAACCGGTGAGAGTTGATTTGCACGTGTGCAAATTCTTTCGAGATCGGGCGAGGATATAAATGCACGGTGACAGCTAGAACGTGTGATTCTTTCTGAGTGAATCAACTGACGAGCACGCGTGAAAGTTTTATTACAACTTAAAGAAGAGAAGGAAGGAGAGACTGAAGGAAAAGAGGGATAAGAAGTGCTCGTGTTAATACACACAAGCCTTGGGAAACTGACTTGGGGAATCCATTGCAGCATTCCAACACAAGCTATTTTGGCAATTATAGTCTTCGACCCCAAATTAATTCCCCTCTTTGACGGGACCGATCCCAGGCAATCGGTGGTTGAATGTGTGGAGAAGGCAGAGTTAGTGTGCCAGTTGAGTGGGGTGAAGAACATTGAGTGCGTAGTTCCAATGCGCCTTTCGGGTGGCGCGTATGCAGTTTATCAACAGGTAAGTGAAGAAAAGAGGGCTGATTTTGCTTTATAAAAGATGTTTTATACACAGCATTTGCCCTCAATCCTGTGATGGCATATAAGCAGTTTGCAGCACGCCATTTGCATCCGGGAGAAATGGTTGACGTTTTCTTGGCGGAGCTACGCAAGCTTGCGACTCAGTTTGGAAGTATGACACGGAGTGGGGTTTGGTCTGTGCATTCATTGCTGGGTTACCGGAGCATGCGGAGAAACTTCTTCAGGCCACTATCCGGGTAGACGGCTTGCCGATATCTGAAATATTGGCACGTGCCCGAGCAATATTGAAGGACAGCTTCACAGGTATGTGATTAGACAACTAGGTGGAATGGCTATGTCTGACACCAGCAAAGTCAGATTTCCTCAGCGTGAAAGACTGATGTGTGCTGCCATCGCCCTTGACAAACCTGACTTTCACACCGAATATGACGCGGCCAAGTGTGTATGGACCGTATCTTGGAAATGGTCCAGTGACCAGCCACCTGTATCTCTGAAAAACAGGCTCTCAGAATATCCTACCTCTAAGCAACTCCAAGGTGAATATGAGCAGGAGTTGCAGGCTTGGATTCCGAATGGTTGGCTGATTCCGTACCCGGAGAGCCAACTTGGACCTTCTAAAGGCCTGATACCATTAATGGGCATACTACAGGAAAATTAGCAGAAGGTCCGGCCAGTAATGGACTATCGTGAGCTGAATGAGCATGTGAATGCTTATACGGCGAATGTGGACGTGTGTGCTAAAACCATAAGGGAATGGCGACAGCAGGGGCCAAAAGCTGCTATAGTGGACCTGCACCGGGCATATCTGCAGATTTACATTGACAATTCGCTGTGGCCATTCCAAACGGTAAAAATTAAAGGGCAAAGGTATTGCCTTACCTGTTTGGGGTTTGGGCTAAACATAGCTCCACAGATCATGCGGTCTGACATAAAAGCTGTGATCGGGCAAGATGAAACCGTCAATAGCGCTACTTCCTCATACAACGATAATATATTTGTTAATGAGAGTGTGTACTTGGCAACTCAAGTGAAAACGCATCTTGAACTGTTTGGGCTGACTTGCAAGGATCCAGAACAACTGAATAGTGGTGCTCGTGTGTTGGGCATATACGTTTGGGAGATGCATAGTAAACTTAGATGGCGACACCACAGTGAGCATCTGAAGGTTCCTGACGTACTTACGTGTCATGCCGTCTTTTCTGTGTGTGGGTGGCTGACCGGGCATTTTCCAGTGTGCAGCTGGCTTCGCGTTGCAGCCATGTTTGTGAAACAGAGAGCAAATGCCGTAACAACAGGATGGGACGATAACACACAAGACGCCATGTTGCGTCGGATCCTTGAAGAAATTGTGTTGAGATTGTCACAAACTGATCCAGCACATGGTGACTGGTGTGCAAATGGTCAAGAAGTCACTGTGGGTGGATGCAAGCTCCCTGGCCACCAGTGTGGCTATTGAATATGATGGAGCCATAATTGAAGATACAAGTTGGCTACAACTGGTGCACACAGATAAGCACATAAATCTGGCTCAGGTTGATGCAGTGTTAAGGGGCATTAATCTGGCACTGCACTGGAGGGTGAGCGTGATTCACCTGCGGATGGACTCGGTCTGCATGCACCGGTGGATTTCTGACACAATGTCCGGAAAAGCAAGGGTACGGACTAAGGCAGTGTCAGAGATGCTAATAAGACGGTGACTGAGTATGCTCCATGAATTAGCGGCGGAGTATGGACTGACGATTCATGTGGCACTCATTAAATCTCATGCAAACCGAGCTGATCCACTTACTAGAGCGCCCCAGCAATGGCTGGACGTACTTCAAAAAGAAGCGGAACCCATTGAGCCAGTATGCGCCACATCCATGGGGGAGCTGGATCCCACTCGCATTCGGACCATTCACCAATCTTGTGGACATCCTCGTGTAAAGCATGTACACTACTTCATAAAACTGGTGAGTCCTGAGGTCTCCAAGGCTGCTGTGCGGAAGATAGTTAGAGAGTGCGAGGAGTGTCAGTCCATAGATCCAGCCCCGGGGAGTTGGAAGGCAGGTAGACTGGTTGTATGCGAGAACTGGAGGATGGTTGGAATGGATGTGACCCACCTTGAAGGTCGGCATTACTTAACCTTAATTGACTGCAGTCCCAGTCGATTTGCTATTTGGAGGCCGTTCTTGTGCCAGGATTCTGCCAGCATCACTCAGCAGTTGGAGACTGTATTTTATGAGAGGGGGGCCCAGAGACACATCCGAGGACGAAGATATTGCTGAGAGTGTCCCACTTAGATGAAGTAGCAGACTAAAGAGACCTGCTCTGTGCTGTATGTTGTGTGATTCCCAAATCAGGGAGGAGTGTGAATGTAATGGACGCAATGTACCTGGATCTTCAAAACGTGGACGGACATGTCTGGCCTGTAGAGTAAAAGTGGGAAACAGATATGGCTGCGTCATGCACTACATGTAATGTTGTGAGATCTCGAACCGGTGAGAGTCAATTTGTGCGTATGCAAATTCTTTCAAGATCGGGTGAGGATATAAACAAATGGTGACGGCTAGAACGTGTGATTTTTTCTGAGTGAATAACCTGACGAGCACGCGCGAAAGTTTTATTACAACTTGAAGGATAGTAGGAAGGAAAAGGACAGGAAATGAGGGATAAGAAGCGCTCGTGTTAATATGCACAAGCCTTGGAAAACTGACTTGCGGAATCCATTGCAGCATTCCGACACAGTATTGATGTCAATACATTTCCATCAAAGTTTTCAAGGCTTATCTTCATCAGATGAATGAATGCACTTTATGTCCACAATATGTTGTGGCATCCTATGAACCATAAATTTGGTGATTGCGCACTAATCACAATTCCTATCCACCATTGTGTTGGATATGCATTTGGTAGTTTCACCAAAACTTTTTAACCAATTTGTACTGCTGTGGCCACTCCCTCTTTATTATTTGGCGATTTATCTCTCAGATATCTCCATTAGTAAGAAGAGACCTTTGGGGCACTATCTCTTTCATCTGTTCAACCTTGGTTTGGTTGGTTGGATTTTATGGCATATCAACCTTTGTAGGTTATTAAACGCCTAATCCATTTTTATGAAAATAGTTCTATTTCAAACCATTCAGTTTAGCATAAGTACGGAGTTTAAATGTAAGTACAGTTTAATTGTGAAAAACATTTCTATTTCAAGCTATTTGGTCTAGTCAAGCAGTTCTAATTCAGTTTAGTATAAGTAGAGATTTTGTTTACACACAATCAAATGTCAAAACAGTTATATATTAAACAATTCAGTTTAGTGTAAGTACAGTTTCAATGTCAAAAAACATATCCATTTCAAATAATTCAGTTTAGCATAAGCACGCAGTTTAAATGTAAGTATGATTTGATTGTTAAAAACATTTCTCTTTCAAGCTATTTAGTTTAGTCGAACAATTCAGTTTAGCATAAGTATGCTGTTAGTTCTATTTAACCCATAGATAGGGCCCTATCAGGTGCTACCGCGCCAGGCCAGAGTGGACCTGGGAGCAATGGCAATGAAGGGGTGCTCCACATTCCCCAAAGCCCCAGTAGCACTGTAACCTCACCATCAGATTGTATAGTGTCATATACAGGACACTCATTGGGGGGGGTCCTACCCCTCTGCAGAGGTGCAGTCAGTGTATTCTACAGCCCCAACCGATTGGGCAATACACAGAGTT
This sequence comes from Sepioteuthis lessoniana, assembly GCA_963585895.1. Lineage (NCBI taxonomy): Eukaryota > Metazoa > Mollusca > Cephalopoda > Myopsida > Loliginidae > Sepioteuthis > Sepioteuthis lessoniana. Next base: position 164,888,721 of record OY757904.1, read on the forward strand.
AATGTAAAAACAGTTTTATTTCAGATAATTCAGTTTAGCATAAGTACACAGTTTAGATGTCACAGTTTAAATGTAAAAACAGTTCTATTTTAAACAATTCAGTTTAGCATAACTACGCAGTTTAAATGCATAAAAACAGTAAACGCCAACCACCATTTAGCTCTATTTAACCCATAGATAGGACCCTTATCAGGTACTACCATTCCAGGCAGGAGTGGACCTGGGAGCGATGGCAAGAAAGGGGTACTCCGCATTCCCCAAAGCTCCAGCATTGCTGGAACCTCATCATCAGATTGTTTAGTGTCATATGAAGGACACTCGTTGTGGGGGGTCTTACCCCTCTAAAGAGAACCAGTCGGTGTATTCTACTGCCCCAGCCGACAGGGCAATCATTTTCTTTATTTTTTTGGAGTTTGGAGGTGTGTTTCCTTTCCAGGGTGGCATGATTGTGACCCCACCACCTCTTCTGTAGACAACATTGTTCTACGTCTTCTGCCAAATTGTAGTTCATATGAGGATGGCATGTCATTATTTATTGGGGTTGTCCTTTACATCCATAATGCTGTGTATGATCACTTCTATTCCTCCTGGCCTGCTTCCAAAGGGTGTTGATTGTTCTTATTGCTCTTTCTGCTACTCTGTTTGGTGATGGTATGTTATGTTTGAGTTGTAACATTCCTTCTTAAACCTTTCACTCATGTACTGTGATGTTATCGGTAATCCATATACTGTTAGAACCTGGGTGAATTGCTCATAGACAGTAGTAGCTGATGTTTCTGGAAGTGTTTTGACTACTGGGATACTTGAGTAGTAGTCTACCACTAGGAGATATTTACATTGATCTTGCTCATTGATGTCCATACCTATTGTAGCCCAAGAGTGTATGGAGAAATCTGGCTGCATCGGTTGTAGTTTATGTTGTGCTGGTTGATATTTGCTGCATGCTTTTACCATGTTCCTGATGCTCTGGTTTATCCCTGGCTAAAATATAGACACCCTTGGAAATAGGCTGCATTTTGTTTCTTCTTGGTGGTCTGTGTGTCTTTCAAAGTCTGAGAGTCTCGGCGCTTCTGGGACTAAAATTCTGTCCCCCTTGAGGATTAATCCATCGTCTAAGATGAGATTGCATGTGAAGGTCCAGTGTTAATAAAGTGTTGTTGGGTATTATTTTCTGTATTCTGACCATCCTCTCCATCTTCTGTATATTGTGTCTTTCAACAGGGTTCATTGTTGGGTCAGCTATTAATGTCTCTTTTATCCATTGTGTTTATTATTTTCATCTTTGTCATTATGAAATTGATATTGTGCTGTTGTGGTGTACCTTTTCTATTTTCATTGATGCGCTCTTGACAAGGCGTCTGTAAGTGGAATTGTCTTCCCTGATTGGTACTTGACTTGGATGGCAAATTTTAGGCACTTTAGGATAAAGTGGTGAAATCTGGATGGAGTCGCAGCTAGATTTTTCTTGAAGATTTGTTAAAGTGATGAATGGTCCGTTTTTACTGTTACCTTTCACCAGAGTAGGAAATATTCAATTTTTGTAGGCCATAAATGACTGCCAGACACTCTGTTTCTATTTTGGAGTACCTTAATTCTGTTGGGGTGAGTCACCTTGACACCATTCCTACTGTTTTTTCGGCACACCTTTGGTTGATCTGTCTTATTCATGCCCCCACAATTAGTGTACTGGCATCACATTGGAGAATTGTTGTTGTATTGGGGTTTATGTCATAGTAAATGATTATCTATGCCTTGTACAGTTCTGTTTTTATTTCTTCAAGGGCCTCTTGATGGTGTTGTTGCATAAGAAATGCATATTCTTTTTCCACAGTTCTCAAATTGGTGCTGTCATTTGTGATAGTTTCACTGAGAAACTACTGAGATATGCAATCATTCCCATCAGCATATAGAGTTCTTTTGCGTTTTAGGAGAATTCATAGCTTCAAGTTTATCTTCTGTGGGTATTATGTTATGTTCTGTGATAGTGTGGCCAAAGAAGTTATCTCTTTTTTGTTTATATTGGAGTTTATCAGGATTGAATCCAGTTTGGTTCTCTTTGGCTCTTTTCAAGACTTCAGTCATGGCTGTGTTATGTTCCTCTTCAGTTGATCCTGTTACCAAGATATCATCCACTATGCAAATGACATTTGATTCCAGATAATACAGTATCTAGCTTTAGTTGGAATATGTCCTGGGATATAGTTAAGCTAAATGGCAAATGTTTGTATCTTCCAAATGACATGTTAAAGGTGCATAGCATGCTAGATTGATTGTCTAGTTCTTGGTGCCTGTATCCCTTTTTAAATCAATAGTGCAGAAACTTCCTTTTCTGTGTAGTAAGTGTAATAGTTCATCTAAGGTTTTGGTGCAGGTCTCTGGGGTACATACAGAGTGCAATTTTGGATGTTCCATCCTAGTTTGTGGTTATCTTATAGGTGATGGAATTAACCCAGTCTACTGGGCCTGTAACTTTCCCTATGATGTCCTTCTTTTTCCATTTTTGCCAATTCTGCTTTGTAGAGTTGGAGGATGTGTATTGGGACTTATATAGGTGGGTGTATCACTGGTCTAGGATTTTCTATCATTTTATTTGATATTTCTTCCCAGGAAAACATTTTATGTTGAAACAGATTTTGTTTTACAATAAATTCCTTTTTGCTCAGTGTTTACAGACCTGTTATACTGTCTTTTTATCTCATTTATGTTCACAGAGATGATACCTAATTCTTCATCCAAAAATATACTGGCTGCTTGGGAGGGGTGTTTACAATGTCAAATCTTGTTACTGTTTTGTTCTTTAGCATTATATTGAGATCAGTCAGTGCAATGCTTGTTATCCTTGAACACCCATATCCCTTCAGTATTGTGTCGGTTATCCTTATCTTTGGTTTGTTTGAAGGGTAACAGCCACATTTGATTTTCTGTTAGGATCCATGTGTCTGCCCCTGTGTCCAGTTTGATCTTGATTGTGTGGCTTGCAAATATCTTTTCTGCATATTTAGAGATTGAGTGTACACACTTGCTGCTTGAGCTTATTGTCCCGATGTTGCTTGATGCTTGTTCTGGTTCATCTTCCTTTGGGAAATCCTCTTATGTCTGGTATTCTTTCTGGTCTTTGACTTCACAAAGTTGTTACAGCTATTTTTTATGCATATTCACATGTAATGTCCTACTTTTCGACAATATCAACACTGTGATCACCTAGCAGGACATTGATTTCTGTAATGGCGGTTTCTTCCACATCCACAACATTACTTGCCTCTTGTTTCAGATAAATTTGGTTGTCCACTGGCCCTGTTGTTCTTGTTTTGGGTAGTGTTGTGCTTTGGGGTTCTGGTCATTGCTGTTTGCCCAGGTCTGCATTTGATTTTGTTGGTGAGGGTTTCATCCCTGGGGTTTATGGATAGAACCTCCATCTCTGCTATGGTGCTCTACTCCATTTTTGCTGGGTTGTATACTTGTTCATAGGTGAGGGTATCACCTATATTGATGGTGTCTCTGTGGACTTGGTCAGACACTATGCTGTAGACCAGTATATCCCTCATCATTTTGTCTTTCATCTGTTCAGGGTTCCCAGCCTCCTTGATCAGTTATTTTGCTTTGGTGACAAATTCATCTGTTGTTATTTTCCTTTGTTTGAGGTCTCTTAGGTTGAGAATTTGGTTATTTTGGGGTTTGCAGTATGTCTCCTGCTTTTCAAAGACAGGATCGATCCTTAGGGTTGTCAAAGGTGGCAGTGTTGTAAATTTTCTGTCCCCTGTGATCAATCTAAAGAAGCATATGTCTAACCTTATGGGCCTCCTATGTTGAGAAAATCAGCTCCCATTTTTGTTTAATTTGTTTGAATTTTTTGTGATCATCTACTGAACTTGCTCAGTCCATTTTTAGAGGTGTGAATTTGTCTGGCATTCTCACATGTCATTATTTGTTAAGTACAAGGAATGAGGTTTGTTCATAGTGACAAGAGTTTAATATCACAACATGCATGTATTAATGTAAGGTTTTATCACTTTGGGTTTTTTTAATATTGTTTTCTTCCATGGCTGTTTTTTGGTTCTCCTGGTTCATGGTTAAATTAGGAGTGTTTTAATCCATCCCACTTCTGACACCATCTTGTGTGTTTTGTCCACTTCAAGTTCTTGATGAGATGTGGTAAAAATCATGGCATGTGTGTGATGGTAGGAACTGGAATGGATATCCTTTGTTTATCTTTATAGAGAATAGGGTAGAGTTGGGTTACACACCACCGCTAACAATCTTTCTAATACAATAAAGTCAATACTTATTCAGAAAGAATAAATTTGACTGTTAGAATTATTAATCCTTCGATTGACATGCAAAACAAAAAAATAACTAGACAGACAAACGACTATAAAAAAATTTGTATATGTGTAGTTTTATGAAAAAAATTGTAAATAGTTATTTTACAATGAAAATGTTTACAGACAGGTTGTAATGAATAACCTGAGGTGAATAAACTTAGGAAAACTTAATACAACTTAATACAACTAACTGCAAAAAAAGAATTAAGCTAGCTTATTTTATAAGCATTTCTGGAGTCTGTCTATTACACCAAACAGGGGGAGCAGGTTGTGGGGAATTACTTATAACATTCTCCCCCACCTGTTAGTTATTCGTAGAGAACACAGTCTTTCCAATGACCTAGCATTTTGCGGGTCCTTCGGGAATATCTTGATTGTTCAGGTAACTGGTGGCCATCAACATCAGATGGCAAGTTATTGTTATCGTGATTAACTCATTTCTGCATAGAGGGTCTAGCCTTGAAATGGCACCATTTTTTTTTATGTTTCGGTTGCTGGGTGTCAGAAAAGTAAGTGTGAGTCTCCAATGTAGGGTGAGGCTGTTTTTGTGGTATCGGTCTTTCTTCAGAATCAGATGTAGAAGAAGGTTCATAAGGATAATCAGATTCATTCGGTAGAGTATCTGAACTAGATGTACACGGGATTTGATCGCCTAGCTTAACTGGGCTGGTTCTGAAAACTGGATATTCACAATTCTCCATCGCAGTAGCCTCTTCAGATGTATTTTCAGGCGGGGCGAGATCTCTTAAGGAGACTGTTGACTGCCTTCCTTCTGCAGCTTCAATCTGGGTGTATTTCACATAGCACTAATACCCTTGGGAAAGGTATGAATCCAATTATTCTCCCTCCCGCTATGGGTAAATAGTAGGACGGTCTAGGTTCTTCAGCCTTGGTGAGACAACAAGTCTAGGAGAAGGAAAAATCTGAATTCAAACCTGTTAAACTCAGCTTAAAAATTGATCTTGTGTCATATCCTGCCCGAGTGGAGGGGGTGGTAAATATGGTATTGGGGGTTCACCTCAATTAGTTTCACTTTGTTGACTAAGGGGTCATGTTTACTACGACGAACATGGTGTTTCAGTTAAACGATTCCAGGTTGAGCAAGCCATGAAGGGAGGGAAGTGCCTGTTGAGCTTCGTTGTTGGAATGAAAATAACCTCTCGTGTGGAGTAGCAATTGTAGATGTACACAGTAGGGTCTTGATAGCATTTAGAGCCTCAGGGATGACACTTTCCCATCTTGAGATTGGCATTTTTTGGTTTGCCAATGCCAATTGTACTGTTTTCCATATTATTCCGTTATATTGTTCACAGAGCCCATTCCCTTGAGTGTTGTAAGGGGAGGTTTGGCTTACCGCCACTCTTCATTCATGCAAAAATCTCTTGAGATCTTCTGACATAAAGGCAGCTCCCCAATCTGTATGAATGTAGGCAGGTGCTCTGAGAATTGCGACTAGGGAGCAGAGGCCTTGAATAACTGTAGTGGTCATTATATCAGGGCATGGAATGACGAAGGGAAGCGTTGAGTACTCGTCAATTATAGTAAGCATGTATTTATTTTGTGTTTTAGAAGTTAGTGGACCCTTGAAATCCAGATTAAGCCTTTTGAAAGGCTGAGTGGCCTTTACAAGTGTTGCTTGAGGGGGCTCATAGAACCTTGGTTTATTTTCTGCACATATTTGGCAGGAGTTGGTAATTCTTTTTACAGCTTCAACTGAATATGGTAAATTCCTGCTCCGGACTACATGTGTCATTCTTGTGATACCCAGGTGGTACAATTCTCGGTATATGCTCTGAAGATCAGATGAGCTTGTTGTTAGACCACACACCCTTGAAAGTGCATCAACTGCAGCATTCTCCTTTCCAGGGTGATAGGAGATGTTGAATGAATAACAAGAGAGTTCCATCCGCCATCTTGCAATTTTCTCATTTTTTATTTTACTTAAGGTTTTCGGATTAAACATGAATTAAACCGATTTTTGTTCGGTGATAAGGTGGAAATGTCTACCACTCTGATAATGCCTCCATTATTGTAAAACTTCAACTATGGCGTACACTTCTTTTTCTATGGCAGTATGCCTTCGTTCAGACTTCAAGAGTGTCCAAGAGAAAAAAGCTACAGGCCGACCATGTTGTCTTAAGGAGGCAGCTATTGCCGAATCAAATGCATCGGTTTCAACTATTAGTAGAGCAGAAGGATTAATGGCAACAATGGCAGAATTAGCAATATCCCTTTTTAAATTTTGAAATGCTCTAATGGCTGAATCAGATAATGGAAAAGTTCTTACTTGAGTAAGTAAATGTATTTTTTCAGAAAAGGACGCAACCCATTGGGAATAATGGGCAAACATGCCAAGAGCTCGTCGTAAAGCTGCTATGTTTCCAGGAATTAGTAATTCCATTAGGGGTTTAAGTCACTCAGGGTCAGGTCTCATGGCACCATTCCTGACTAGTAGCTTGATGCTTTTCAAATTATATGAACACTTTTCCTCATTAAGGGTCAGGTCATATTTATTTACGGCGGCCATGAATTGTTTGAGGTTGTGGTTATGATCTTTCACGTTATAACCTCAAACTGTGACATTGTCTATGTATGCCACAGTACCCTTCAATTTCTCATTAGAAATGATTTTGTCTATTACCCTTTGAAAACTTGTGACCCCATTTGTAACCCCAAAAGGGATCCTACGGAATTGATATAAATGCTCACAAGCATCGAATGCCATGTAAGGTTTTTCCTCCGGCTTGGTAGGTAACTGATGGTAGGCACTCCTAAGATCCAACGTGCTGAAAATATGATACTTAAAGATATTGGAAACCATTTCATCAATATGGGGCAGCAGATATGTATTGAGCTGTGTATATCTGTTGATGGTTTGGGAATAGTCAACAACCATCCTCTTTTTATGGTTTTCATTAGTTGTTATTTGGACCTGGGCTCTCCATGGCGATTTGCTGGGCTCTATAATATTTTCTTTAAGAAGTCTCTTCACTTCCATTGCAAAAAATTCCTTGTCTTTGAGTGAATGGCATTTAGATTTTACGGCTATAGATTTACAGTCAGAGGTTAGATTTGAGAAGAGAGATCATATTTACCAACCCCTCCACTCGGGCAGGATATGACACAAGGTCAATTTTTAAGTGGAGTTTAACAGGTTTGAATTCAGATTTTTCCTTCTTCTAGACTAGTTGCCTCACCAAGGCTGAAGAACCTAGTCTGCCCTACTATTTACCCATAGCTGGAGGGAGAATATTTGGATTCATACCTTTCCCAAGGGTATTAGTGCTATGTGAAATGCAATCAGTCAGGTTGAGGATTTGAACTCGTGTCGCCGTGTCCATATCCTGCGACAATAACCATTACACCACGGGCACCTCTTTGAGAAGAGAGATGGATACTGAACTTTTGCAGTTGCTAATCCACATATTTGCAGAGCTGGTTTGGTACCACCAAACGGAATTGTAAGGTGAGAATGTTGGTAAAGGAAATTGTGCCCTAAAACTACTTCACAGCAGAGGTTTCTCATTACCAGTAACTTGATTTTAGAATAGAAATTTTCTTTTAGCTCGAGGTTAACCATGCAGTATCTGATTACATGGCAGGATAAGGATGAAGTGGCCATTGATATTTGATTAGAACTGTAAAAGATTCTCCATTTATTTGTTTCCACGATATGTGCATCGATAAAATTTTCAGAATGTCCCGTATCAATAAGCGCGTGGAGATTTAGTCCATTCACTCTAGGCGGCACAATTATTTTAGAAAGGCATTTGGGAGAGACAGTCGATACGGTAGATAGAGATATGGTGGTGGCTAAATGGGTTTTCTGTGAGGGAGACGACCAACAAACCTTAAAAAATGTCCCTGCTTGCCACATCTATGACATCTACTGTTTCGAGCTGGGCAGGATGAACGAGCATGTTTACGAAGGCCATAGAAGTAGCATTTAATCTCAGCTGCAGCGATAGTAATGGGTTGTTCAATAGTATTTGAAGAATCCTTATCCTGTGGGTCACAATGTTAGGAATTTGAGATGGGAATTTGTTGGGAATGAGGCTGGGCAGGAATAGTAGCCCCTGAAAAATCAGGTTGCGAATAGAGATCTGATTGTTTCTGGGCCATGTTCAACATTAGGGCTAGTTCATAGGTGGTGGCCAGATCCAAGTCCTTGTTTTCAAGCATCCTTTGTCTGATTTGGTTAGATCGTACTCCACTGATGAAGGCATCTCTTATTGCGATATGCCTGGTTTGGCTTGTTGTCAGGGCAGTAAAATCACAGTCGTGACTTAATATTTTCAGGTTTTGAAGATACAGCTCTAGACTTTCTTCAGTCTCTTGACACCGAGTAGCAAGTTAGTATCTTGCAAAAATGGAGTTTTTCTTCTTAATGAACATACCATCTAGAGTGTTTATAGCAGCATCATAATTTTGACACCCAGACAAACACTTATAAATAGGAGTGGAAATATGGTGTAATAAGAGGGTTGACCCAGTCAATGTTGATGTCGAAGAAGACTGCAGCTCTGAAAGAAATCCCTCGAACATATCCCTCCAATGTAGCCATTTCTCATTAGAGTCAGGGTCTGACATATTGACTTCCAGGTGGTCGGGCTTGAGGTATCGTTCCATTATTAAGTTGAATAAATTTTAATGAATAACCCGAGGCGAATAAACTTAGGAAAGCTTTATTCAACTTAATACAACTAACCGCAAAAAAAGAATTAAGCTAGCTTATTTTATAAGCATTTCTGGAGTCTGTCTATTACACCAAACAGGGGGAGCAGGTTGTGGGGAATTACTTACAACACAGGTGAATTGTTGTTTTTTTTTTACTTTTAAAATGAGCGTGTTTTAGAAATTTTGTCAGTAATCATTAAGTCCCTTTAGTGGATTATAAAGTTCTTTGGTTTTGTTTCGGTGGGGGGGTTACTTTTTGTTTTTCTCTGATGATTACACATCCAAAGTTAAAAAGCAACTGACTTAGCAAAAATCTTACAAAAATCAAAGATACAAGGACCAGTGACATGTCATAAATTAAAATTTCTTTCAGACAATTGTCTGGTCCTTTTTGAAAAAGAAAGCTTTTTGTCTGATAGGCATCCCTGCTGAACATTTTATTGGGATAATGGTTGAGTGTTTATTTAGTCACTGTAACTGAAATATTGTGTTAAACAAAGGTTAATTGTTTTAGTAAAATTGACTTGATCTTTTAGTACATTAGTGATGGCCAGAACCTTATTCCCCACTCACAAATTGTTTTACATTTTTTTTTCTTTTAAACTTTGAATAGAATATTCATAAATTTACTGAAAGAAATTCTGAAACTCAAACACTTCAAATAATTATGCCAAACTAAAAGCTGATTTAAGGAAGCCATGAAATTTTATTACCATTTATCTCAGTTTTTCTTTGCTTCTTTTATATTGTTGTATATCAATAAGACTACATCACGTCTAAGCAACACATAATATGGCTTTTGTCTGCCTCTCCGCTTTGAACAGTCTGGCTCAAGGCCAGAGCCCACAATGACTGGGAATCTAGTGGTCTCATCATGCTCTTTCTCTGGAACTCTTCTTCAAGGGGGAGAATCCCTTGTATTTAATGTCACACCCGTCATATCTGCTTTTCTCTTACTTTTACTCAAAAGAAGCAGTTCTCCCCAAATTTGCAATTTTTACAATTTTATGTTTACATGACATGACAACAATAACTGTTCAATTATAACAATAAGAGAAATAAATCAAAATTTTCCATGACTGAATTTAAAAAAGAAATATTGCTCTTCCCGGATTTCATTCTCGGGCTGCTGATGGACAAGCCCTGGCCTCTATGTCAAATCTCTGAGCTGATTCCTGCTTACCCTGGCTTGTAGTCAAAACAACTTTTGTTTGAGTTTCTAATTCATGAGGACAAATGATTGACAATCCTCTCATCATTTTTCAATATATTGTTTTTTTTATCATTCTCTTTCTGGTCAAAACAATATATTCCTGATTTATTCCTTCTGAACTGATTTTTGTTTATGTTCACTTTTTACAATGTACTGATTACATTCTTTTATAATCTGCTTTGAGTAATTCATATTTTTATGGTCAATAAATTTATTGACTGATCTATAGGGTCACATTAGATAGAATACTGGAAACCATGAAATTGAGCTAACAAATGAGCTCTGGCTTGTTTAAAGATTTTGTATTAAAGAATACAATCTAAGACCAATGATGAAAAGAATTTGGAAGTTTTTCATCATTCAAAATTATCAGAAAGAAACAAGTAAAAGATAAGTTTTGGTTTGTTGGGTTTAATGGCATATCAACCTTTGTAGGTTATTTAACACCAAATCCATTTTTCTGTAAATAATCTGTTCTATTGAAAACAATTCAGTTAAGTGTAAATACAGTTTTAATGTCAAAAAACAGTTCTATTTGAAATAATTTTGTTAAGCATAAGCACGCAGTTTAAATGTAAGCACGGTTTAATTGTCAAAAATATTTCTATTTCAAGCTATTCAGTTTACTCAAACAATTCATTTTAGCATAAGTATGCTGTTAGTTCTATAGATAGGGCCCTATCAGGTGCTACACAGAGTTAAATGTCAAACAGTTTTATTTCAGATAATTCAGTTCAGCATAAGTACACAGTTTGCACGTCAAAACAGTTGTATTTCGAGCAATTCATTTCAGCACTAGTACGCAGTTCCAATGTCAAAACAGTTCTATTTTAAACAATTCAGTTTAGCATAAATACGCAGTTTAAATGCAAAAATCAGTATAGTGAAAGAAGCACAGTTTAGTTCTACTTAACCCATAGATAGGACTCTTATCAGGTGCTAGCACTCCGGGCCAGAGTGGACCTGGGAGCGATGGCAATGAAGGTGTACTCCACATTCCCTAAAGCTCCAGCACTGCTGGAACCTCACCATCAGATTGTTTAGTGTCATATCCAGGATACTCGTTGGGGGGTGGTCTTACCCCTCTGCAGAGAAGCAGTCGGTGTATTCTACAGAGATAAGTTTTAGTGAGTATAGTAACATTCAATGTCTTTTTCCAACTTATTTTTAGGATGAATGAAAACATTGGCCTTTATAGAGTTAATTGATTTTTTTAAGAAAAAATTTTGATTAATAAATAAATAAGATTACAATAATCATTTTTTGTCGAGGGGAAGTTTATATGTAATGAACTGTGTATCTACTAATGAAATGAATCAGCAAAAGACATTCATAACAAAATATTACAATACAAAGAACATGTAAGCAGCATAATGTATTTGATAGAATGAGACGAGTTATGTGATGATGATGATGATGATGATGGTATAATTTTACAAAAAGTTCTTAAGAAATATTGTCATTCATGAAAACTTGCTAGTCATTGGATAAAAGCTAAGAAAAGATTAATTGTTGACAACCAAAACAACATAGACTTGTGGGGAACACAATTGTTTATATATTAATGATCTAATGAAGGATTAGTTTGTGATAAGAAACAAAATTCTTTTGAAAGCATCATCATTATCATCCATAGAATATTTGTTGAATTTTTCTAATGTCTTCTTAAAGCAATATAATAAAGTGATTAATTATCGTACTTCTTAATAGGCTATTGCTTATTGTTGTTATAGTATGCACCACAAAATCATATTTCAAGCATATTTAGTTTTTGGTTGTTTAGTTGTATCTCTAACTTTGGATTCACAGAGAATGATTGAATGATGAATGGGATTTCAATTAGAAACTTTTAATCAACTAGTAACAACTTTGAAACAATTCTGTCATTGATTAAAAATCATTAGAAGAATAACTTAGCTTTTAGAAAATGATTTATATGGTTGGGATCAAATCAAATGTATTCAATAAAATAAAATGCAATTTTTTCGTGTCAATTCTATATGAATGCACCACATGGATGCTGACTAAGCATATAAAGAAAAAGCTAAACAGGAATTGCTCAAGAATGCTATGAACTATATTGAATAAATCTTGTAAGCAGCATCCCACAAAACAGCAGCTATATGGCTACTTACCTCCTATCTCTAAAACCATCCAAATAAAATGGACAAGACGTTGGATACTACTGGAGAAGTAAGGATGAACTCATAAGTGATGTTCTCCTATGGACTCCATCACACACATGTGCAAGTGTTGGACAACCAACTAGAATTATCTGCAACAACTTTGTATAGACACAGGATATAGTCTAGAAGACCTGCAGGAAGCAATGGATGATAGACGAATAGCGAGAGAAAGTCAGGGAAATCTGTGCTAGCAATATGCTATGATGATAAATGATGAGTTTAAATGGGTCAATGCAATAACAGACCCTCAAATAATATTCTTGTTAATTGCTTACTTTTATTTTTTTCACTACTGGCAGGTGTGCAGAGTACAGGTTTTCACTAACCTATTGAATAGACTCATGAATTTCTTTATGTGTACTCAAAATGTATATAAGCCTCTATTCTGAAATTTTTATTTTTGAAAATTACTGTTTCCTGACTTAAAGAAAAGTATTTTTAACATAAGTTTTTAGCACCAGTAAATCTCTCATTGCAATGATGCAAAATAAGTATTGTTCCTAAAATTGTAATAATTAACTCTGTTGCATTTAACTCCTTCACTGACTTTGAATAATCCAATTATGGTTTGCTTAACAAATCTCGTCTATTTCATCACATCACCACCCCCTTGTTGTTTTCTTTTATCAACAATCATGTGTGAATTGAACAAAAACTATCATTTGACCCAGCCCTCCAATCAATCCCATGCACTTTTTGATTAGTTTGTAAAGTCAGTTTTCATGTATTCCTTGGGTCCAATTTGACATATTAAAAAAAAATTTTCATTTTTGAGAGTAGGTTGCCTTGGATTTTTTTTTTTTTTTTTGCAGATCCCAATTCACCAAGTATTTTACATGTATTTTCCTTTTTGATTCCCTCAATTTCAGGTTTTTCAAAGATCTCTGCACTTTTCAAAAGTGATTGTTTTGCTATAACTCACTTGATTATTTTACATTCATCTTGAGGAAGCATGTTCTTAAAGTCATTTCTTTTGCTTCTCAACTTTCTTTATCATTTGACGATTTCTTTAAAGCTCCTTTGATATCTCCAAAGTGAACATTTTCATGTGCAATAACTCTGTTATTTTCTGTTTTTCATCAATTGTTAGTTCTATTCCTTTACACATTTTTCAATATATTATGAAAATATTCCTGAGGTCTTAAGCTAACATTAGTTGAATTTTTGTGTTAACCTATCTCAGTCTATTTTTATAAAATCAAAATATCTGAAAAATTAATCAAGGAAAATGGCAGATAATTTAATCAAATATTTTACTAAGGGTGTAAATGTTAGATATTAAATTTAAGAAATACAGGTTTAGAACTTTTTGACTTAGTGAATTTAATTTGATTTGCAGATTAACTGCAGATATTTCAGCAACCATGTTAATACTTCATAGTTATTAATCTTTAAAGTCATTTAAATAAAGAAGTGTTATTTTCTATGTTCTTTAGAAATGTTGCTTTATACTACTATCAATGAGAAAGTAAAACACATGTAATGAACATTGAATAGAGAAGACTCTCATTTCAAAATATTAGTTTAATATTGATGTGTTATGTCATTGAGAAATTTAAGTGGAATTATATATGTAACTGTGTATACCATTTATGGTAGATGTGAAATGCATTTCAACTTTTGGTGACAAGAAACATTTTTTAGGCCTAATAGATGTTCCCTTATCTGATGGTAATCAGTCACTGTTATACTTTGAAACAAAATAAATTTGACTTTGCTATTTTCATATTAAGCAATCATTATATAAATAACACACTGTTCAGACAAAAAAAATAAAATTGCCAACATCTGGAAAAAGTGAATGAATTTTTTGGGGCAAGTGACTTCATAGATGGATAGTTACATGGTTGCTGGTCTCTTCAAGAAATAATATTAAAAAATTAACAAAGTCATTAGTTTTCAAAAACTGAAAGATGATGTTTGAAATATTTCTAAGTAAGTTTATATTTAATACTTTTTACAAACAACTTTTGTATTTTCTTCTCTATATAAATGATTTTATTTCACATGAGTATCTAGTTAATTCTATCACTTATAAAATACACACACACACACACATTAAAAGGATTAGAAAAATGAAATAGAATGATTTTAAGATTTTGAATACAATAAATCATTATGGTAAAATTTAAAACTTTTTAAATATTATCTAGTGTTTATTTGGTCATATAATATAGTGAGCATATAAAGATAATGACTGCATTTTAAACAGAAGTGAACTATTATATTGAAATGATACATTCACCTCAACACAAACAATTTTGATATTGTGCTTTGATTTCTATAAGCTTAAATTATACCATATTATGAGCAAGAGTTCAGAGCTCTTTACTGAAATGAAAAATATAATTTAGCTATTCAGAAACACCATCAGTGAATGATTAAGAAGTAATTCTTATACAGATAAGAATTTGCATGCTGAATTGAATTGTAAGCTAATGTGATGCTAAACAAAGAATAATTTACTCAGAATCATTGGTCACACAGAAGGTATTTTAGATAATTTTTTAAAAACTTATGTGTGAACACTTCATTTTTTTGTAAAATCATATATTATTGATATTGAATACTGACCCCACCCCCAAAAATCTAATGAATTAATGAATGAAAGACTTCCAGTGCATTGAAGAGGAAACAAGCTTATAATGTGTGTATTAATGTAGAAAAATGTATGGAAAAAAGTTAATCTCAGTTTCTATGGGTTTTTTTCTTTATGAATATGTTAGTTTTCATTTTGTTGTCAACTTTTATGATTGGGCTTACTTTTCTGTGATCATGGACTATAATTTATTTTATTGGTATTATTGGTTAAGTTAAGGCTTGAATAGTTTGAAGGTTATATGGTTTTGTTCAATAAATAATTGTTTCACCAGAAAGTATGCTAACAACATTTACTGTGTGAAAATTAACTAACTTCCCCCTCTTTAATGAATATTTTATTTTTAAGCAACTATTTTTAATTTTATTGTTGCATTTCAGTATGTTTTTTCATTATACACCTAGTGATATACCGACTTTCTAGCTAATGGAAATTAAGATAAAGTTAGATTGACAATACAAATAGCTTATGGACTGTGGAATAGAATTAAGACTTATGATATTTAATTTTGATAATTATTAAGCAAAGCATAAGTGATAAGAAAAACTAATGATGACAGAATTAAAAATCATTTCACTTTAAAGTTTTCAATGGGACACCATGTAAATGTGTTAAAAACAAAAGAAATAAAATGTGTTGTGACATTTTTTTTAAGAAAATTCAATAAACAATTGAGACATTTGAATTCATTAGAGTTTTTAAAGTTAAAATGCAATTTTCTTGCAGAATGCACGAATAATGACATGGGACCAATCTAAGGGAGATAACTCGCATACATTTATAAATTGACAAAATGCAGTTCTAAGTGCTCAAGTAAAAGAAAAGATAAATATTTGCATGTAAATTGCAAACAATTTATAATTAGTCATTAGGTGGAATATGTATATATAATATCTGGATAGTTTTCAAAATACAAATAAATATACATTTAAGAAATTTATTTGATAAAATTGTTTATATCATTACGATTTGAAGCAGACCAGCCCAGACTTCAAAATTATCATGAGATGTAATAGCTGTTGAAAAGCACACAATATTTTTTTAAAATTGAACCAGGAGGAAACAATTTTAAAACGTTTACTAGTAAGTTGAGAGGCTGAAAATTATCATCATCATTATGTTTGACAGCAAGACTATGTAAAATGTAATAAAATCAAATCTATTGTTTAGAGAAAAGTGAAAAAATCTTTATCAGAGGATCAATAGATATGAAAATTTCAAATTTACTTAATTGCTTCTTTTATTTTTCAAAACTGATCTTATTTAGTGACGATTTATATTCAATCATATTAACTAATATTTTGGATATATTTAGTCATGAATGTTGAAAAGTAATGATAGATTATGACAATGATTGAGTAAAATTTCCTTTTTCAGCACAAAGAACTTACTCTAAGTAAGAGTGAAACTATAATTTCTCATAATTTAACATGTTGATGCTTAATTTCTCCTTGTTTATGAACAATAAGCAAGAATACCTGCATTCCCTGTTCACTGCGGACATAGACTATGCCAGGTGTACTTCTCTTGAATGGTAGCCCTCCAACCTACTAATATGTGTCCTGGGTATGTCAGTAAACCTGGAGGTTTGGAGAATATGGAATACCCCTTCATTGCCTTTAGTCCCAGCTCCACTCTGACCCAAAATAATAATATCTGTTCATGTCCTTGGGTAAAATAGAAACATTTAGTCATTTACCATATCATTTATATATCACTTCCCCATGTGCAAAAGTCAAATTAAAATATTAGCATCATGTACCAATACTTTAAACAATTTAAATGTGCAAATAAATGAATAATATTGAATATAATTATCAGTGTTAATAAGCTATATTTGAAACCATTTATTGTCTTGGATATGACATTAAACTGCATCAGATGCTCCAGTCTTGCAGTTTCTGGAATGTGGAATACTTCTTCATTACCATTACTTTCAAACCGGGACATTGGCCCAGCGGTTAGAGTGTTCGCCAATGGCTCGGGAGACCTGGGTTCAATCCCAGGTCGAGTCATACCAAAGACTTTAAAAATGGAACTTGATACCACCTTGCTTAACACTCAGCATTATAAGGTACGGTTCAAGGGTAAAGTGGAGCAATCCTGGGAATGGAGTAGCGCCCTCCCCTACACCTTGGTGTAGTAGCTATCGAAAAGGTCGCTAACTTTACTTACCATTACTTTCAAGTCCATTTTGATCATAAATGGTAGTACCCATTTATGGGTCAAGTAAAAATATTCATCCTTTTACTTGGGATTATTATCAATATTAAGTCGAAATAGTGTTAAATAGCTACACTTAAAATGTAAACATGTGCAAACAAATGATAAGTTTTTATGTAAGATAGTAACACTTGATAAATAGAAATAGTAATGTTAAATATCAATAGTTGAACCCATTTAACAGTGTGCAAACAATGATTAATATTAGAGTTCAATAGCAATACTTGAAACCATATCACTGTGTGCAAACAGTATACTGGAATTTGGGTAGTCATCTTGTTTTGTTTTTAGTTCTGTGATACAAAAGATACGCCCTCTAAGTAACAAGAATGCATTAAGTTGCCATTGTTCATATATGTTATCCTATTTACCAACCCCACCACTCGGGCAGGATATGACACGAGGTCAATTTTTAAGAGGAGTTTAACAGGTTTAAATTCAGAGTTTTCCTTCTACTAGACTAGTTGCCTCACCAAGGCTGAAGAACCCAGTCTGTCCCACTATTTACCCATAGCTGGAGGGAGAATTATTGGATTCATACCTTTCCCAAGGGTATTAGTGCTATGTGAAATGCAATCAGTCTCGTCCAGGATTTAAACTTGTGTCGCCATTTCCATTTCCTGCGACGATAACTATTACACCCTGGGCACATATATGCTATAGTCATCTCTGATTGGTCAATCTACTGCTGTTGTTGACCGGCATGCTTATATGCCATTAGTAGTTCCCTCTCACAAACTCTCCAACAGGGCCCCTTTCTTGGGAGTATAAGATTGAATCTTCCACCTTTAAAAGAAATGCATATTAAAATTTAAAAACTACGAATGTTTTTTTTAAATTGTTAGTATTAACACAATTTTGTTTAATTGATACAAAAACGCAATTAGTAATTTTTTTTTTTTTTTTGGTGGGGGGGTAGGAATTATTGGCTGGTTTATTCTCATATCCTGTACACTTGTTTGGGGGAATTTTACCCCTTCTGCTGAGATTACTGTTGATGTATTCTTCTGCTCCAGTTGACTGGGCTAATAATGGCTAATTTACTAAGTTAAGAATCAATTACCAACTATAATCTTTTGGAAAGTGTTTAATTTTATTCCTGTCATGGGCTTCATGAATGTGTCTGCTACATTTTTCTGTTTCAATGTATTCATAAAAAAAATGTACCTTTTATTTATTTCATCATATATAAACTGAAATTTTATATCAATATGTTTCCATCTTTAATGAACGACTGGGATTTTGCATAACAATACTGGACTGATTATCACAATGAATAATTGTTGGGTTTTTAAGTGACTCAATTTCTGTCATAGTTCTCAATATTGCTCTAAGATACAGGTCTTCTTGGCTTGCTAATGAAACAGTGATAAATTTCACTTTGCATGTTGACAAAGTGACTGAATTCTGCTTTTTAGATTTCCATAATATCATTGGGTCATTTTCTGCCAATCTAAAGCAAAATCTGCTCATGCTTTTTCTATCACTTAAATCAGCCCAGTCTGTGTTACAAAATCCTTCGAATTTCAAGGGGTTTTGTGATTTCTTAAGTATTCGTGAATGATTGATTGTACCTTTTAAATAACGTTAGACATGCTTGGCCTTCATTAAATGGAAAGAATTTGGTTTTGTTAGGTCTTGAGATAACCTAGTAACTGTATAACAAATGTCTGGTCTTGTTGCAACCATTACATATTTTAGACTGCTAATAATTTCACGATAAGGTTTGGTTTCTACTAAATCAACTTTGTCACTTGTTTTCTTTAGAGACATTTCACATAGAGTTGAGTGAGGTTTGTGAAATGCCATGCTGAACTTTGATAATATCTTCTTGATATTACAAGATTAATTCATTTTAATAGTATTAATTTCACATTCAATTGTATTCCTAAAAACCAGGATAATTTCTGAAGCTCATTCATTTTGTAAGTAGAGTTCAGTCTTGTCTTAATTTGCATAAGGTATGCCTCAGTTTTTGAAGCTACTAATATATCATGTACCCACAATAATGATGGATATTTGATTGTGAACATTTTGAACGTACAGGTGACTGCTCAAAATTTTGTGTAGTTAAGTATGGAATGTTTTATTCCAAGTTTGACCACTCTGTTTTAACCCATATAGGGATTTTTTAAGTTTCCAAACATCATTCCCATTCTTAACTTTAAAGCCTTCTGGTGGCTCAACATATATTTCATAGTCTAAGGGGGCATTTAAATATACACTCTTAACATCCATAGGATGAATTAACAAGTTGTAATAGACTGCTATTTGCAATAGTAACCTTATGGAAGCCATAATTGTTGTTAGGGTGAAAGTTTCTTTATAATCCTTGACATATATTTGCGAGTAGCCTTTGGCTATGAAACAAACTTTATACTCATGACTTCCATTACTTTTACTTTTCATAGTAAAAATCCACCAACTACTGACAATATTTTTATTTCTTGGAGCCTTCTGCCATTCAAAAGTATTATTTTCTATTAAGGAATCAAATTCTCTGTTAATTGCTAAAATCCAGTTATTCAAATCTACAGAGTTTATGGCTGCAGAGTACAACAGTAATCAACCACACCAAATTCAAAGTTTTTGACTTAAAAAAAATCATATGGATCTGATAATGGGTTATTTGCCCCTCCCCTTCAGTGTTTAGGTTGTTTTTCTGTTGTATGTCATATATGATTAAGTATTCTGGAAATTTGGTATTTTTATCTGGTTTCGATTGTGAGTTATGATCATAAGAGTCGGTGAATTTTAAACACTTAACTCATTTAATAGCCATTGTTTCCGTAAAATAAAGTAAGCTAGACTTTGTTTATCATAACTGGTAAAAATGCCTTTTTCACAGCAAGGATTCAATTTTGTTTTATTTTGTACATAACAAAAAAAAGTTGTGCCAAAAATATGCATATCAAGTTTGGTTTTGAACAAGTAAAACTTTCATATGGGGTTTTTCTTGTGTTTTTATTATGACAAAAATTTCTAATATACACTGAAGCTATAAATGCATAAACCCACAAATCTTTGGGCAATTTTGATTCAAGGAGACACCTTGCAGTAGAAAATAAAGTTCACTGTGACCATTCAGCGGTTCCATTTTGATGCAAAGAAAAGGAGCTGACTGCTCATGTTTATATTCTATTAAGTACAAGTAACCATTGAAAAGGTTCAGAAGTGAACTCCATTATGTTGTCTGTCTGTAAAAATTTTACATGGCCATAAGTGTCTATGTCAGCTAGATATTTTGTTGTAGCGAGCAAAGTGTCGGACTTGTGTTTTAAGAAATATAACATTGTAAGGCCAGAATAGTCATCAATAAAATTAATTACATATTTATAACCATTTTTTGTTTAGGGTTGAATGGGGCCTACTAAATCACTGTGTACAAGTGCTAGGATTTTTGTTGCCTTGCAATCCAAAGTCTTATTTCTGTCATTAGACATCTTCTCTTGAATACATATATCAGAGTTAAGAGCATAATCTGGTGTCAGTTTTATCTTCATTCCTTTTACTAAGTTGGGTAACTTTTTAATATCAGATTCATTACAGTGGCCTAATATTTTAGGCCAACTTGTAAGTGGCATTTCTGGTAGAAACAATATTTTTCAGATAATATAAATGTCCTCTCTGTGTTATGTTGAAAACTGCTTCATTAGGGTAAATTAATTGGCAGTTGTCACATTCAAAACTCATGTGCACACCATTTTTTGTTGCTGCTTGTACTGAAAATGTTTTGTTTAAAAGTTGGTATATATAAAGCATTTTTTAAGATACATCTACACATGTATATTTTGCAACTGTGTAGATAAATTCAGGCATTACCTCTTTTCAGTGCTATGTTATTCGCTCAGCTCTTGTCAGCTAATTCAACAAAATGGTTCCCTTGTTCAAAATTTTAGTCAAGCCATCTTGTTTTTAGTTGTGCAATACAAAAGATATGCCTTCTATGTAACAAGGTTGCATTAAGTTGCTGTTGTTCATATATGTTATCCTCTCTGATTGGTCAATCTACTGTTGTTGTTCACTGGCGAGCTTATAAATATTTTCAGACAATTCGTCGACAACTGATATGCTATTAGTAGGTACCCCCTCCAAACAATCTGACACAGTAAATAGAAGTATTTGAAATGATGTAACGGTGTGAAACTGAATGATTATTATTAAATAGAAGTATTAATGTTCAATAACAATAACTGAAACTATATAACTGTGTTTAAACAAATAAGCTCTGGCTCATTTAAAAATGTTACCCACAAACTTACCAATTATATCTATCTATAAATAGGATTTAGCATTGAATAACCCAGAAGGATTGATATGTTATAAAAGACAGCCCAACAAAACTGAAGGATACCTGCATACATTTAAGTGATGAAATGCCATTCTCTTTTGCTGCAATATTTTATAAAAATGATATTTTCTGATTTTTCTAAGTTGCTATCTACATCTTTTATATATAATGTGTTTTACATACATAGGTAATTTGTTAAATAATGAATTGAATATTATTTGAAATTGTAAAGATGTATACATGAATGAAAATGAACTGTGGGAAAACTTCAAACAATAACCTTCATCATTCAGTCAATGTCAGTTCATAGATGTGCATGATAAGAAAACTTTGATGTGTAGCAATGTAATGTAGAAATATTTTTAAATGTAAATATATTATGTATGTCATCAAAATACATTGAGATAGGTTTTTAAGGGGATAATTTAATATGATCCTTTTGAAAGAAGAATAAATTTAAATAAATAACAGTTAATGTTAACAGTGTGTAAAAATCATTCCATGGCTTTTATAATAGTAGATATGTGTAGCATTTACCATAAAAACCTTAGGATTTTTTTTTTCACTATTATAAATTTATTTTGAAATATATCAAATGGTTTTGTTATTTTTACTGATGTTTATATATATAATTATTTTTATATATGTATGCATATATAAAATTTTAACACATTCAAATGATGCTAAAAGATCCCTTCTTAGAATTTAAATAATACCTGACTTTAATATTAGGTATATTGCAATCAATGCAATAATCCCCCGACATAAAAACTGTTCACTAAAATTAAAAGTTTACTAATTTCATTATCATATTTACCCAACCCCTCCGCTCGGGCAGGATATGACACAAGGTCAATTTTTAAGCGGAGTTTAACAGGTTTGAATTCAGAGTTTTCCTTCTCCTAGACTAGTTGCCTCACCAAGGCTGAAGAACCCAGTCCGTCCTACTATTTAGGGGGAGAATAATTGGATTCATACCTTTCCCAAGGGTATTAGAGCTATGTGAAATGCAATCAGTCCAGGATTTGAACTTGTGTCACCGTGTCCAATTCCTGCGATGATAACCATTACACCACGGGCACCTACTTACTAATTTCATTATACTGTATCATTATTGAATCATTACAAGATGTAAAATTAGATCAACTGTCAGCTTTCTTGACTGAAAAAATAATATCCAGTAGATCCAACCCAAAACCTGTAAAGAAACTCCAAACTGGAAACCTGCTTGTGGAAGTGGAAAGCAAAAACATACTGAAAACCTATTAAAAATGGAGAAATTTCATAATCTCAAATGTCATGCCTATCCACATGCCAAATCAAATGCATCCAATGGCGCTGTGAAAAGTAAAGAAATGTCACTAGCCACACCGGAAGAGATTGAAACAGCTTTCAAAAAGCAAGGAATAAAAGAATACAGAAGAGTGACTATTCACCAAAATGATGAAACCATACAGACCCATACATACATTCTGACTTTTGAGAAACCATCAATACCAAAAGAAATCAGAATTGGCTACACAATAGAAAGGGTCGAGCAGTATATACAAGCTCCCCTGAGATGTTTCAAATGTCAAAAATTTGGACACTACAAAGAAATATGCAGAGGACGCCAAGTATGTGACAAATGTGGTGAACATGATCCAGATCATATGGAAAATGAATGCAAGAACATAAAATGTGCAAAAAGGAACACCCTGCCTCTTCAAGAAGCTGTGCCATTTATAAGAAAGAAAAAGAGATAATGTTTATCAAGCACACCAAAAATATACCTTTCCCTGAAGCAAGGAAAATCATTGAAAGCTATATGGGAACCAAAACATATGCTCATGTAGCACAAAAAGTAAATTGACCACCCCAGGATAGCACTTCAATCGATAAATACCAAAAACTAATAGAAAAATTGATAAATTTCAAAGCTAATGAATAGTTAACATTCCAAGAAAACCTTAAAAGAATGCATTCAACTGAAATGAAATAAAGTGAGCCTTGTATAAAAACAAAAGTAAATTCTAATACCAACACTGAAGAAAACTCTAAAACCACTGAACAAACTAAAGAAAAGCAACAAAGGTCACTGGCTCGACTCCAGATATTAACAAAGATATAAATGAAAATAAAACGAAAGATATTACCATTAAAAAACAAAACCCAATTAAAGAATAATCACATCAAACAAATTTGAAGAGATCAAAGAAATGGAAATTAAAAATAAAACTCCAACCAACAAATCTCAATCAAAAAAGTCCCAAAAATCTAAACTAAATGAATAAAATAATCTAATGGAATATCAGAGAAGCAAGGGTCAACTACTCTGAATTGTTACTATTTAATACAAATTACTGCCTCCAAGAAACTCTCCTCAAAAACAATACCACCATCAACATGAAAAACTATTATTTATACAACTATATAAAACAGTACACTGATAGACCTTGTGGCAGATCATCTATAATCATTAACAACAACATCCCTCACAGCAAAATTACACTGAATACAAACAGGCAAGCAGTCGCTATATCAGCAACCCTCCACAAAACGATAACAGTGTGTTCAGTATATATTCCCCTAAATGAAGAACCCAAGGAATTGGAGCTGAACAATTCAATAAAACAATTACCAAGACCCTTCATTATAATGTTGGACTTTAATAGCCATAATAAGATCTGGGGAAGTAAGAAAACAAGGGCAAAGTAATAGAATATTTATTAAATAAACATCAGTTGTGTATGTACCACAACAAATCCAACAAATATCTGCAGCCAGCAACAGGCACATATTCTGCAATAGATCTATCAATATGTGACCCTTCCTTGTTTCTAGATTACAACTGGAAAGTACATGATGACACCTGTGGAAGTGACCACTTACTGATTCTATTAGAAAACAGCACTGATGAATTGAGTGAAAGAACTCCAAGCTGGAACCTCGGAAAGTCTAATTGGGATGGGTTTAAAACTTCATGCCTTGGCCGACTAACCCCAGAAGCCAATAAAAATAATGAGGAAAACATCTTATTTTATAAACACACTATTAAACATAGCTGAAGAACATATACCCAAAAGCACTACCTCTACAAAATACAATAGACTATGGGCCAATGAAGAATGTAAAAAAGCTGTCAGATTACGTAGAGCAACTTTAAAAAATTTAGAATAAACCCAACACGAGAAAATTTTAACGCTTATAAAAACAGCTGAGCCAAAGCCTGAAAAATCATCAAAGACTCCAAAAGAAATACATGGAGAAATTACGTTGCTAAAATTAATGGTAACACAAAGCCAAAAAAAGTATGGCAGAAGATTTGGAAAATAACTGGCGAAAATAACAATACTTCTACAAAACACCTCACTCACAATAATCTGAAAATCACAGACGAGAAAGATATAGCAAATCATCTAGCCAAAATTTTCTCGCAAAATTCATCAACTAAAAACCAAAGCAGAAGTTTTCAAATTATCAAAACAAAAGCAGAAAAAGTTAAAATCAAATTTCAAAACAAAAACACCAAAAGCTACAACTGCCATTTCTCTATAGCAGAACGAAAAGAATTCCTCAACAAGGTACACAATACAGCAGTTGGACCCGACAAAATTCATTATCAGTTCCTGAAGGAATTACCTGAACCATTCACAAATTTCCTCCAACAAATCTTCAACGATTTATGAAACAGAGGTTACATACCTAAAATATGGAAAGAAACTACAGTTATACTGATACTGAAACCTTTCAAAGACAATACAAAAGCAAAAAAATTACAGACCCATTTCTCTTAACAGTTGTGTCTGCAAAACATTAGAAAGAATGGTCAATGCCAGATTGATCCAGTAATTAGAAACCAATAAATTAATAACAGAATACCAATCTGGTTTCAGAAGCCAAAGAAGCCCTAGAGATCACCTGATTTGATTAGAAACATTCATCGAAGAGGCTTCTATTAAAAAAGAACTTCTAGTGGCATTTTTTTTTAATCTCGAAAAAGCATACAACACAACCTGGAAGTATGGCATTGTAAGAGATCTGAAAAATCTAGGATTTGAAGGCAGAATGCCAATATTTATTGAAAACTTCCTTCTAGATAGATGATTTAGAGTAAGAATGGGAGAGGTTTTCTCTGAAGAAAAACAACAAGAAATGGATGTACGTCAAGGCAGTGTATTGTCTGTCATACTGTTCAATATAAAAATTGATAATATTGTGAAAAATATTAATAGCGGAACGAACTGTGCTTTGAATGTGGATGACTTCTTGATCTGCTACAGAGTAAGAAACATGAACCATATAGAAAGACAACTTCAAATATGCCTTGATAAGCTCCACAAATGGACCACTGAGAATGGATTAAAATTTTCAAAAGAAAAAAGGAAATACGTCCACTTTTGCAACCAATGTAAGCTCCACCTAGATCCAGTACTGAAAATTGACCACACTGAAATACCAATTGTTGGACACTACAAATATCTAGGAATCATTTCTGACCGCTAACTCTCCTTCATTCCACATATTAAATACTTGAGAACAAAATGTAACAAAACCATAAAATTACTTAGAACTATAGCACACACTAACTGGGGAGGAAGCAAAGAAACATTATTAAAATTATATTGCTCATTAATCAGGTCAAGACTCGATTATGGCTGCTTTATATATGGGGCAGCCAGAAAGACATACTTGAAAGAACTAAATACCATACACCACCAAGGACTTGGAACATATAGCACTTCTATTGAAAGCCTATACACAGAAGCAGATGAATCACCTCTTACACTAAGATGTAAAAAACTGGCTCTCCAATACTCCATAAAGCTTGAAATCTTTCCCAGCTTATGACTGCACCATTCAACCTGAAATACAAGCAACATTTTGAAAGAAAAAAAAACAATAAAACCTTTTGGGCTTTGGATGAAGTCGACCCTACAAGAATCAAAAATACCACTAAATAACATACATGAAAGCACTTTTCCACAAACACCACTCTGGATCATTAAAACTCCCAAAGTGATTCTCAGACTGAATGAATATTCGAAAACTAAAACCCGCCACAGCACTTATCAAGAGAAATTTGACAATATTCTCCAACACCATCCCGACCACCTTTACGGATGCATTCTATAAGAATGTGTTTAACCGTGCGAGTTGTCTGACAGGTCAAACACTGTGGTTCGGGTTCCTGTTTCAGTATGACAGCATGAGGTAACCTTGTATGACCAATGCGCAATTGGGATATAACGACTTGTTCTCTTCTCGATGTTCTAAAAGCTGGTCTCCATTCTCCCAAGGTGGGCTGAATTTGGAAGAGTTTATTATGGATGTTTATCTCCCATCGTTGTTGCCAGTTTGTGTGAAGGAATTTACTGATTGTCATTTTCAAATTGGTATTTGGAATGAAAGAACTTCAGGGCTTAGATCTAAGGCTGATTTGGCTGCCGAGTCTGCTCTTTCATTTCCTCTCACTCTGAAGTGGCTTGGAATTCAACACAAAATTATTTTTTTATGACTAGACATTGAGTCTAGTCCACTGAGCAGTTTAACAATTAATGGGTTCTCCAGCTTTTTATTTTCCAGTGATGTTAATACAGAGAGCGAGTCAGAGAATATGATAAATTGGTTATGTTTATCCCGAGAAATGATGTTGAGAGCAAGGTCAATAGCACATACTTCTGCAGTGAAGAAGGAGCTTTCCATTTGAAGAATCTTTTTGTGATTTATCTTATTTAGCACAGCTGCACATGCTGTTCTACTGTGGTCCTTCGAGCCATCTGTGAAGAAGTGTAAATGTTCAGGGTAGTATTATACAATATGATGAAATTTTTCAATATAAGTGCAGGGATGCATTTTTGCTTTGGGGGAGTTCATTCAACTTAAGGATCACTTTGGGTTTTTCAAGAATCCAAGGTGTTGTTTTAGGAAAGATGTCTTGATGTATATTTTTAATGGATACTTTAGATTGTTGTAGCATTGATTTCATCCGAAGGCCAAAAGGTTTTATAGTTTTTCTCTTTTTTCGAATAACTCCCCATATCTCAGATGGAATGTAGCATTATACGCAGGATTACTAGGGCACGATTTCAGTTTGGCATAATATTAGGTAGCTAATTTATTACTCCTTATATTTGCAGGTGCCTCATTAGCTTCTGCATTCAGACTTTCGACAGGAGATGTTCAGAAGGCTCCAAGCACCAACCTCAGGCGTCCATGGCAGATCGGATTAAGTATTTTTAATTAGGTCTTTCTAGCTGTTCTGGTATATAAAACTACTGTAATCCAGATTTGATCTAATCAGTGACCTATATAATTTCAGTAGAGTTCCTCAATCTGCTCCCCACTTTGTGTGGGCTATCACACGTAACAGTTGTAATCTTTTATTGCAACTAGACCTTAAGTAGTTCAGATGGGGAATAAAAGTCAGTTTTTTATCAAATACTAAGCCAAGAAATTTATGTTCATTTACAACAGGGATTTCTGTCCTTTCAAGTTTCAGACATGGATCATTATGAAGTTTTCTCTTATGACAGAAGTGCAGACATTTAGTTTTTGTTTGAAAAAAACCTAAAGCCATTTTCTGTTACCCATTTATTTAACTTGTCTAAGCATTGTTGGAGTTTACACTCAATGGTGTGTATATATTTTGACCTGTAACATAAAGAGGTCGTCCATGTATAAAGATCTGTCAACTCCGGGAGTTAAGCATCTTGAGATGTTGTTTATTTTAATGCTAAACAAAGTCACAGATAGTACACTAGCTTGAAGGACTCCTTCTTCCTGATTTTTCATATTTGAGAGAGTAGATCCAATGCGGACTTTAGATTTATGGTCTGATAAGAACCCACTGATAAAATGTGGGAGTCTATCTTTCAGTCCGAGATCATGCAGATCTCTCATTATTCCATATTTCCACGTAGTATCGTAGGCCTTCTCCAAATTAAAGAAAATAGCAGCAAGATGCTTGTTCCTAATGAGTGCCTCCCTTATAACTGTTTCCAAGTGAACCAAGTGGTCTGTTGTACATCTTTTACTACGGAATCTGCATTGTAGATTAGAAATAAGACCATTGGATTCCAAATACCAAACCAATCTATCATTTATCTTCTCCATTATTTTGCACAAACAACTGGTAAATGAAATTGGTCTATAATTTTGTGGGTCCGAATTGTCTTTCCCTTGTTTTGGAATTGCTATTACTGAGGTTTGTCTCCATATATCCAGAAATTTACCTTCTGTCCATAATTTGTTATATATTCTTAAAAGTAATTTTAATGATTTTGAAGGTAATTGTCTCAAGAACTCATAATGGACTTCATCCTGTCCTACAGTGGTATTCTGAGATCATTTTATTGAGTCTTTTAATTCTTTTAATGAAAACAGGTTATTGTATTGTTCCTGGTTTTTTGATTTGAAATTTAATTTGTACTTTTCTGCATTTTGTTTGACTGTAATAAATTTCGGCTTGCAGTTTTGACTTGATGAATGTTGGGAAAAAGTTTCGGCTAGCAAATCTGCAATATTCTTTTTATCAGTTATGATGAAATTATTTTTGGAGAGGTGTTTAATTGATGTTGCTTGATGTTTACCGGCAATTTTCCGGATCATCTCCCAAATTGCTTTTGGTTTGGAGGAAAAATTCAGTCTGTTGACATATTTTTGCCAGCATTCTTTTTTCCCTGCCTTCATCACTTTGCGAGCTTTAGCCCTATTCAGTGTATACTCTATCAGATTGGGAGTAGTGGGTTGTTTTTGAAACCTTTTCAGAGCAGCTCTTTGAATGTCGAAAAGCGATCCGATTGCATTGTCGAACCAGATCAAAAAAAGAGATCATCAAAAGTTTCTGGGTGGATTTGCTCTGTCTGGCCTTCTTGGGTCTGGGAGAGCCAACATGCTTCCATTGGGAACTCTGGATCATAGCAGTAGATCCAGCTTTCATTGCAGGTCACCAGAGCATCAAGAACTGCAGGATCTGAATTGTTCAGCTTGACCATCTCCCTGCAGTCATGATAACATCTTTCTTTCTGATCTTCTCTTAGCACCCCTGGGACAAACTTTGCACAAATCTTCCGCATCTTCAGTTCCTCGCGAATAATTGTGTGTACAGTTCCCACACTGACATCAAACTGTGCACTTATTGTCTCTATAGACACACAACGGTCCTTATCCATGAAATTCTTTATTTGGCCAATCAACTCCGGTGTTCTGACTTCCTTACTCCTCCCACACTTCTCATCATCTCTCACAGACTCCCTGCCTTCCTTGAATCTCTTATGCCACTCTAAAACTGATGCTCGATTCATGCAAGATAGTCCAAAAGCAGTCTGAAGCATTCCATAAGTTTCTGTGGCATTTTTTCCAAGTTTAAAACAGAATTTTATTGCATATTGTTCTTCTAAAGTGTCCTCACGTCCAGATTGGATTTTTGAAATTCACCAGCTGTGACAATCAAGCTTTAGTAGGGTGTATTCTAATTGCTGCTGTAGCTGTTTATTTGAACCAGAAATCATAAAAAAACAACCAGTCATCTCATAAGATGTATAGCAATAACATAATGAATTTTCAAGAGTCTACGACAATTTTAAATGCTTGTTAAAAAAAGTCTGGAAACTTATTTAATGGTCCTTGTAATAATACCAACCATACATGAAATAAACACACTTCATAAAGAAAAAGTAAATAAATTGAAATGTCTGTTATATAACTGTGCCTCGAGTGTTGGTTATTAGAGAGAGTTTTTCTCTTAACTTTTGGTTTAGCAGCTTGTTTAGTGATTTTCATTTATCAGGCTTTTCAACAGCACATGCACCTGCAGAATGCCTGATTCATTTTTCGATAGGTTTTCTTGATGGACGAAGTCACATCCGTCCAGAGATGATTTCCTCACACTGGGGCTTGGTCGTATCTTACAGTATGGACTGGGATTAATTGCCTCAGCTGTCACAGCAAAAACTCTCACATCGGCTTGAGGTGAGGCTTATTTATTGAGAATATCTTGCTAATCACATGATGCCACACATAATTGACTCATCCATCCTCTAGCATAAGAGGAACAGCGCTTGTCACAAGGAAACTCCAGTGTTACTGGGTAGATATAGCCGCACTCTGTGAGGCCCAGATTGCAAATGAGGGTTCCCTGAGAGAAGATGGAGGTGGCTACACTTTCTTCTGGAAAGGAAAGCCACAAGCAGAAGACCGAATTCACGGTGTTGGATTTGCCATCAGAACAGCTTTGCTGAGGAGCATGCCTGTGCTACCAGTTGGAATCAACGAGCACCTCATGAAACTGCACATCCCTCTCAGCAGGATCAGATACCTCACAATTATCAGTGCTTATGCCCCTACACTTACAAGCCTGGATGATGCCAAGGAACAATTTTATGAACAGTTTGATCAAGTCATCAGGTCAACCCCACCTAGCAACAAACTTGTCATCATTGGAGACTTTAATGTGAGGGTGGGAAGGGACTACAGCAGCTGGGAAGGCATTCTGGGCTGACACAGAGTAGGCAAGATCAATGACAATGGCTTGCTCCTCCTCAGCAAGTGTGCAAAGCACAGCCTCTGCATCACCAACACCTTGTTCAGGATGGCAAACAAGTACAGGACTACTGGGATGCTCCCGAGGTCGAAACACTGGCACTTGATAGACTTCATCATCATCCACCAATGAGACATCAGGTACATCTGTGTGACCCGTGCCATGAGAGGTGCTGGGTTCTGGACTGACCACAGACTGGTCAGGTCTGTACTGACGCTACACATTGCACTGCCCCACGGAAACTGCCCAAAAACTTTCAGGGCCGCCTACAATGTCGCCAGGCTGAAGGACCCATTCTACTGGGTATGATTCCAGCAAGTGCTAGACGAGAAGCTCCAAGATCATGTGACCACTGAAGGCAGTACTGAGAAATGGACCACTTTCAAAGAAACAGTCAGTGAGACTGCAAAGGAAGTCCTTGAAGTGAAGACCAGAACCCATGAAGACTGGTTTGATGAGAATGATGAAAAGATCAAAGAAGCCATACATGCCAAGGTCAAGTCTTACATAGAGTGGGTAAATGACTCGTCCTCTGTCTCCAAGCATGAGAAGTTTAAGGCCCTCCAGGCTAAAGTCCAGAATGATCTTCGAGCAATGCAGGACCAGTGGTGGCGGGACAAAGTAGCTGAAGTCCAACACTATGCTGACACTCACAATGCCAAGAATTTTTCTGCTCACTGAAAACTGTTTTTGGCCCTTCTGCCTTGGGCAGCATCCCACTACTGTCGTCAGATGGGGAGATGCTCATCAAGGACAAGGAGGGTCTCAGCAAGCGCTGGTGGGAGCACTTTAGCACTCTGCTGAATCGGCCCTCGTCAGTTGACTTAGACACCCTGAATCAGGTCCCCCAATAACCCATACAAGTTTCACTCACAAAACCTCCTACCATCAAGGAGATCAAGAAGGAGATCCACCAGACAATCTCTGCTGAGATCTACAAGGCAGCAAGCCCTGACGCCCTTGGAGCCTTCCATGATGTCCTGCTCACTGTCTGGGAGGAGAAGATGATGCCAGACGACTTCTGCAACGCCCTGATCATCTCCCTCTATAAGAAAAAGGGAAGTAAGTTGGACTGTGGGAACTACAGGGGTATTTCCCTTCTCTCAGTTGCAGGAAAGATCTTTGCGCAAGTCATCCTTAACAGACTCATCACGGTCTCCGAACAGACCCTCCCTGAGGCACAGTGCAGCTTCAGGCCTGGCAGGAGTCCCCTAGATGTGATATTTGCTGTGAGACATCTTCAAGAGAAGTGCATTGAACAGAACAAGCACCTCTACTTAGGATTCATTGACCTAACTAAAGCTTTTGACACCGCCAACAGGGAGGCTCTTTGGACTGTCCTTGAACGCATTGGGTGTCCTCCAAAGTTGGTGTCCATGATCAGGCTCTTCCATGATGGCATGACTGGCCAGGTCTTCTCCAATGGCAATGTGATGGATGCTTTTGTGATCAGCAATGGCGTGAAGCTGGGCTGCGTATTAGCCCCGGTCCTCTTCAACGTCTTTTTCACCTGTATGCTGTCCAAGATCTGGAGAAGGGGTCTACATTTGTTACCGCTTGGACGGCTCCCTCTTCGACCTGCGTCGACTCACAGCAAAGACGAAGAGCCTGCAAACTCTCCTCCAAGAGGTTCTCTTTGTTGATGACGGTGCACTAATGGCCCACACAGAACAAGACCTGCAGTGGATGCTAGACCGCTTCTCCGAGGCATCCAAGCTCTTCGGCCTGACAATCAGTCTCAGAAAGACGGAGGTGCTCCACCAACCTGCACCATACTCACACACCCTCCCCCCACCATCACCATTGACGACAAAACACTTGCCAATGTCGAACATTTCAAATATCTGGGGAGCACCATATCCTGTGATGGCTCCTTGGACAGAGAAATTGACAATATAATCAGCAAGGCAAGTCAGGCGCTGGACAGTCTCTGCAATCAAGTGCTCAGCGAACACAATATCCACCTATCTACGAAACTGAAGGTCTACAATGCTGTGGTTTTTCCCTCCCTTCTCTATGGTTTTGAGATGTGGAGACTGTATCGTAGGCACATCAAGAAACTGGAGCTCTTCCACATGCGAGCTCTCCGCTCCATCCTGGGAATCAGGTGGCAGGACCACATCACCAATCTGAAGGTCCTCGATCAAGCTAAGTCCACCAGCATAGAGTCCACCATCATCAAGGCCAAACTTCGATGGGTTGGACACGTGATTTGAATGGAGGAGTGTCAGATGCCGAGACGCCTGTTGTACAGGGCACTCCAGGCCGGCAAAAGAAACCAAGGTAGACCAAAACTGAGGTATAAAGACACGGTCAAAGCCAATCTCCAGTGGTGCCACATCAATTCGAGAGACCTGGAGAGATATGCCATGGACAGACCAAAATGGCGAGGCTCGGTTCACAGAGCTGCTGCCAAATTGGAAGAGGCTTGATGCCAGAAACTTACTGCTGCCAGAGAGAGATACCGCAGAGCAGCCTGACCAGTGATCACAACAACTGACTTCCAGTGCCCCCACTGTTCAAGACCCTAAGCCTCTGGGCTGGGGCTGCGAAGTCACCTCCGTGTTCATGAGTTGTAAAATGCAAATGTCATCATTGGATCCGATGAACAACAACTATAAGTATCATAAACAGTTAAAGAATTTTTTAGTAGAATCAATAAATGAAAACCTTTATGATATGAAAGTTTATACAGATATATATATATATATATATATATATATAAAAATGATACTTGGATATTATAAACATCTTTATTTACTGTTTCTTGTAAAAAAATGTTTAACTGGTTATGATAAAGCTATACTCCTGTAAATCTCACTGAATATATGTATAATTGCAGAAATATGAAGTATTATTAACAATGTG
This sequence comes from Sepioteuthis lessoniana, assembly GCA_963585895.1. Classification (NCBI taxonomy): domain Eukaryota; kingdom Metazoa; phylum Mollusca; class Cephalopoda; order Myopsida; family Loliginidae; genus Sepioteuthis; species Sepioteuthis lessoniana. The sequence goes on from OY757904.1 coordinate 164,922,623, forward strand.
ACATCAAGTAATAATGTGTATTTTTAATGTTGTTGAAATAGGTGAATGAATAACAATATGCAGAAAAATTAAGATAAATACTAATTAGAATTTTAAAAAAAGTGAATGTGGTTTTGTGAATTATTCAGCTTATCTGTAATCAGTAAATTTTGGTGATAAAAACTGAGTTCCCTTTTTAGGTGATTATATTGATTTAGAATTGGACAATTTGTAAATGGGGCAAAATTGATAACAATACAGCAGACTACCCATAAACTTGTTTATTATGGATAGAAGTCAATTTTATATAGAATTCAAACATGGACATGAAAACAAACATATACTAGTAACTTATTTGATCCTGTCCCAGCAAAAACAGTACATCATAATGATTTTTTTATCATAGTAAGATGTATGGTGCTCTAATTCAGGGAATAAAGCAAGATGACTTCAAATTGTGATTGGGGAATAATTTGGATGTTTGAATTATCCCAATTTCTAATATTAAAGTGATAAATATACTGTGACGTTACCCCCCCCCCCGTACGTCAACCACTTCGAACCATTTATCTTTATGGCTGGTGATCAACTAGTGGTTCCGATAGGGGTATCGCACATTTATTTACGCTACAAGAATACAATCGAGGGAGCGGTAGGAAAGAGAACAAATGAACAATATGCTTGGGTTAATTCAAGTGCAGAAGGAGAGTTATGTAACATTGTGCATGTGTAGACTAATGCTAGTGTGGGTTACTAGCGAAAATTCTACAACGCAACTGGAATGCTGATTCATCTTCCCTCACTGTGGCTGGACCCTATCTCATGCCGACTCGTCTCTCCGGTGTCGACTGGTCACTCGCATCACCCTTCGCCAACTCCAACTTCGAGCTCCTTTGTCCAACTCTCTTCTCGCGTCTCCTCACCACTTCCGGTCACGTCGAGATCACGGGTCCAAAACCCTTTGTCTGGTTTCACGCCAAAACAGACAAAGGAATTGTCTGCTTGACGGACCACCTACATAGTTTTACAATACCATGGTTCCTTTCTCTATGGAAGTATCATGGAGCTTTGCTACAATAAGAAAAGAAAACGTTTCTCAGTCATCTAGTGTGAATTTCTATGTTATCAAGTGCAAAAGACTAACAAGGAAAATGAAGATTATGCCATGGCAAGCTTCCAATTTACTAGAGTGTAACTTGGATTTTTGTCTTGGATTAAACACTGATCATTGAGAAATATTCCAGTTATAATCTGAGCTTAGATTAACATATACTATAGGTGTGGAAACTCCGTTAAAATCTATACAAAGGTTTCATAATGTCACAACATTTAAGATTAAATTTCACTGTGTGATTCATTTTATATTGCAAATGAACCTAACTTTGAATTATTCATATATGTTTGCTTGTTTATCCTTTTTAAATTTCTTTATTCTTCCAGCTAATTTTTTCCTATTTCTCTTAATCACATTTAGTGATGTATTATCTCTGATTGCTCTTATTCTATGACTCATTTTAATGTATTTGTTATATGCCCCCACCAAGCATACAAGTGTGGCACAAGGCCGTTTTTTGGGTGGGTCAAGGTGCAGGATGGAAAATCAACTAAAATACGGCCGGATGCCTCAAAAATGCCTCAGACCCCATCAGCATTCCCCTAAAAAGGGGCACCAGACGATAAAACTAACCCCCTGAAGAGAGTTAATGTCTGGTGGATGGCCCCCAGGGTCTTGAGGATGCCAGTCATTACTGACTGCCACCTGAGCAAGGACACATCCGGTCGGAACGTGACTCGCCAACACATCCAACTGATATGTGTCCCTGTCAAGTAGTATAATGCTCACTGGCGAGCCCAAGGACTGCTGAAAGGCTTGGCTATAAATAGAACAAAAGTCATATCACTCTGCTAGGGCTGCATGGACAAAGAGTTCATCCATAAAAAATATAAGTGGAAATACAGTCCTTTGTTAACCTGTAATAGGCTTCTGAAGATAATCCACTTTATTTTGATCGAGTGACTTTTGCAAAACTGGCTGTGTTGTTGTAAAAAGAGCAACCGGTCAAGGCTACAAGTGACTTCATCATTTTCAGATGTAGCTGGGTGTAGCGTTTTTTATGGATTAGAGCAGTCTGGGTTTTTTTTTAATGTTTTTGAACAGAGCATGACAACTTCATCAAATCTCAAATTACATGATGTAATCTTGCCTAAAGAAGGGAAATCCACATTTGTTGATCAAATTATACATAAATGAATGTGGTGAAATCTCGGGTGAAATATGGTATTTGCTGAGATCTCACGTGAAGAGTTAAAGTCTCACCTGATGAGGTGAATTCTCATGGTAATTTATTAAATCTCGCATTACTTGGTGAAATCTAGTGTTTGTTGGTAAAATCTAGAGTCATATATTGAAATCTTGATTTATTTTGTGATATCCCATCTAAAAGAATTTAGAGTAAAATTTGCAATATACTGGAATTTTAAAAACAAAAATTTGCAATCTAAAAGAAATTTAAAGTACGAAATTCACTATGAAGAGAATGACACTAATGCCAAATTTAGTATTTAACTTGGTATGTTTTTAGGGGGCTTTAGTGTGTAATTTTAAATGGTAAGTTTCGTAGCTTTCTAGTTTAGATACTGATCCAAAAAGATAACACGGACAATAAAGTTTTTAAAAAGGAATTTTATACAAAAGAAACAAGAAAAAAAAGAGGTAGAAAAGATGGAAACTTATCTGAGAGAGTGTCTGGGAAACAAAGTTCTTTGAATTTGAGTATTTATTTCTTTTTAGTTTTGGCAAAATGTTACAGTTTTTATTTAATTTTGACTCTTCTGGACGGTTTTTTTTTCAACAGAGTTCATGAGTTGAATTTTATCTTTAATTTAATTTTAATTTTTTGAATTTTTAATTTTCATTTAATTTCAATCAAGTTTTCTGTAAAGTTATCTTTTCAGCAGAATTCTTGGGTCGAATTTTCTTTCAGTTGTTTAACTTTGTAGAATTTTGGTAGTTGACTTTCGTTGGATTTTAGTTTCATTTCTTGGGAAGCTTCTTGCCTGTTAGAATACTTATTGGCTATTCAAGAAGTGAGTGACAAAACCTTTCTGCTATTGTATCCTGCCTTAACAGTCTGGTCCCCAATTTTGTACTGAGGGTCCAATTGGTGTTTTCAGCAAGTAGTATTGTTATATACTCATTTGCCGTATCATAACGACACAATAATAGAGACAGACTCATGAATAAACGACGCAGGAATGAAGGACGCCGCAAGAAGAATTGAGATGCAGGAAGGAAGGAAGACACAAGAAGACTTCTTTAGAAAATATATTCACCTCTCACTTTATTGCAAGGGTTCGAAAGGGTTGTTGAAGGTTAGCATGTGAGAGGATGATGGAGACTGAACATAAACTTCATATTTTGACCCCACTGTTATGACCGTCACGTTGTGTCTTTCTTGTTCTCTTAGATGCTCAACCAGAGGTCTTGGGGTCCACTCCATCGGGGCTTTTCCGAGGGCCCCCTCAGTCGGGTGTGGCCTTCCCTACCACATCTCGTCTCTAACTCTCTGGGAGTCTGCTGGCAACTGCCTTTGCACCCCAAACTCAACTGAGTTAAATAATAACTCAACGCCCACACGATCGCCAACTGGATCTTCGAAATCGGATGTTTAATCGTCATCAAGCGGAAATAACTGTCATGCAGTTCAGAGGTTACTCTCTTCCGGTGCATGACTGTAGTGGCACAATGAGACCTTCACCTTGTCCCATATCATAAGCCTTAATCCGCCCACGCGATCTCTTTCGATTACTGGCCGTTGGAATGTGTCACTTCCTTCCGGTGTATTACCTTGGAATAGTATTTTTGGGCCGGGTCGAAGGTCAAAATATAACAGTATGAGGCAGCTTTTTGGTGTCATATCTTCTGGGATCACTTCTCCCTTTTCCACTCTGGCCAAAATTAAGTGCCACACTTGGTCGGTTGGTATTTTTGTTAGAAATAAATTCTTATACATCTTAGGTTGTGTTAGCTTGTGTAAATTTATGAAACCTCATCTTACTGAAATCTCGTGGGGGTTGTTGGTAAAATCTTGAGTGAATTACTCCGTGATTATTGCAAATATTTTTTAAGTCTCACATTACTTGGGAGAATCTGGTGTACACTGTGCTTTTCTTTCTGACTTATGACTCTAAAGCTCTGAATAAGCTATTGTCATGTATACGAACATGTGTGCTTTTATATCTGTCACAACTGCATTATCTTTTCCTATCGAACTTTGGCTTTTCCATTCACCATTTCTTCAGGACACATTTACATTTTGTTTAAAGTTTTATTTGTCTTCTCAGTGCTCTTCAAATACTTTCTGATAACTTAACTGCCAAATAGGCTTTTTGCATTTCCTCTGAACTTGTGAGATACTTTTTCATCACTTCATGAATATTTCTATTTTCCAGTAAAGATGGTTTGTTGAAGATATTAAATGGTAACCTTGGCCCTCCTAATTCTTCAATAATTCACTTGTTATAACTTTTTCTTTTATCTCAACTTCATCATATATCTTCGGTTGTATTTTAACAGTAGTAAATATCCTCATCAGAGCATCTTTCATGATTTTGTTCTTCATCTGTGGATGTACTGATAAAGCCAACTGTTTTCAGTTAGCTGTTAAGTGAGCTGAAATCTTTGGGTGGAAATTTAAGTCAAATTTGAAAGTTCAAGCCAGTACACCAACGACCAACACAGGAAGACCCAAATGTAAACAAAATAGATTTAGGTCTTGTCACAAGTTTGATTGAGTAAATGAAAACTGTGAATTTGGACATGTGTGAGTGATGCAATAACTTAGCAAGATGACATAACACTAGAGATACCATGAATTTAGATATATTGGTAAATTTTGAAAAAGTTGTCAGTTGGTTCAGTTGGCGTTCAGAGAGTTCAGTTGGGTGGGGGCTCCTTGTGTTTCTGTTCATAGACCCTAACAGATGTTCTCTCTCTCTTTTGTGCTACTGTATGCAGTCTGAACAGATAATTGTTATTTTTGTTTAACTAATATAACTGGTTTCAATGCATCTTCTAGGAAAAAGATCAAATATCCTAACCTTCGATCTGCGATGAGACCTGTTCCCTATTCAGATGATCTTCCTGTACCCACACCTCCAGTAAATAAGGATCTTCTTTCCTCATCAGATGAAGAAATGCCTTCAAGGGAGGATTCTGCTGAGTCAATATCTTTTGGAAGATATTGAGTCTACATATTCAGGAACAAGTGGCAATGAGCCACACTGGATTACGCAAGAAGACCTGAATGATCTTGCTCATGATTTGTATCTGTCAAAACAGCCATCAGAGCTCTTAGCTTCTTGGCTTAAACAGTGGAACCTAGTCCAGGAAGATGTAAGGATCACCAGTTTCTGGAATCAGAACAAATAAGGTCATTGATCTTCTTATGAGTATGCAAGCGGGCTTCACAAAGTACTGTTATTTTCTCTGTCTCTGGGATAGTCGAGCTATATCCCAGCATTACAAGCAGAAAGACTGGGGGTCTAGAAGCACTTTTGTTCCTGGTGAACACAGCCTCAAGGAGAATCCTCTGGTGGACATGAATAAGGTGCTTCTTCCTCCTCTTCACATCAAGCTTGGTTTAATGAAGAATTTCGTGAAGGCGTTGCACAAAAATGGTGCTGCCTTCCAACACTTGTCTACTGTGTTCCCAGGTCTTAGTGCTGCTAAGCTCATAGAGGGCATCTTTGTCGGACCTTAGATCCGAGAAGTGCTGAAGGATACTGATTTTGAGAAGCTTCTTAACTTAAAGGAACTGACAGCATGGGAAGCATTCAAGTCAGTCTGTAGTGGCTTCCTTGGGAACACACGCATACCAGATTACCAAGCCTGTATTGAGAAGTTGCTAAAGTCTTACGAGGATATTTGGTGCCAAATGTCACTCAAGATTCATTTTCTCCATTCCCACCTCAACTTCTTTACGCCAAACCTTGGAGCAGTGAGTGATGAGCATGGAGAAAGATTCCACCAAGACATTACGAAGATGGAGAGCAACTATCAAGGCAAATGGAACCCCGGCATGATGGGAGACTTCTGCAGGATGCTCTTGCATGACATCCCGGAGGCAAAATACACCAGATCTTCTAAGAAAACACACTTTTGACTGTCTGTGGTACTATGAATTGTGTAATTGTGTGATCCAAGTATATTGATTCAACCAGTGTTCTTTATCTATCCTGTTTTATCTGTTAAAAGCTGCTGCAGCTCTTGAAATATGCACATATATTCTCTGTTTATACTAAAATGAGACTATTTAAAAGCCAGAGAACTAGAGGTGATAGAGCAAAAGTATTTATAAATTTGAATTCAGCACACCCAAATTAACAAAAAACACATATCCCCATTCTTGCCTCAGACCAAAAATTTATTTTTGTAAACCAGAGTTATTATTACATTGAGTACAACAAGTATTGTCATGCACAATGATATTACATTTGGTACTGGTATCGGCATTAATAATCATGACCACAATATTGTTACAGTGGTGCTATGCCAAGATATTGTTAGATTTAGTACAGTACCGAAACGATAGCATTACAAATGGTAACTGACCCCAGAACATAGTATCATATTTGGTACTGGACTAAGCGATAATGTTATAATTGGTGCAGGGCCAAACCATAGTACTATAGTTGGTGCTGTGCCCAAGATAAGTGCCCAGATGGTACAAACTGTATTGTTACATTTGGTGCCTGAAAATCCACAGCACAGCCAGACACAGCATCACTGGAACCTCACCATCAAATTATTTAGTGTCATATCTAGGACGCTCGTTGGGAGGTGGGGGTCTTACTTCTCCAGAGGCGCAGTCAGTGTATTCTACAGCCCCAACCGACTGGACAAACCTGTATTCAAGATTTAACCTCTAGATAATTTCACTAAGAAGTTCCTAAACTAAATACCTATATCCGTTACACCATGTGTCTTGCAGGATAATTTAAAGAAAAATATTCTTATTTAAAAAAAAAACCCAAAAAACCCCCCACAAACATTGAGCAAAGAAGGGTGCCTCTGGTAGTGTAATAGTTAGCTAACTAGACTAGCAAAACTTCATAAGGGAATTCGAGTCTCATTGGGTGCCAAAAAGCATAGCAAATTAAATACTGAGTAAACAATCAGAATTTTTATCAGTGATGTAAAAATTATTTTGGCTATGAATTTTTCGAATGTATACATCTTTTCTTTTTTTTAAATCCAAGGGAAGTAACTCTATGACACCCAATGAATTACCTTCCTTGAAAACAAGCAGGTTTTGCTTGAGGGCAACATTAAAAATACGTCCAGTATCTTGAAAGTAAAAAAACAGAAAAGGAAAAAAAAAAAAATTTTTTAAAGTTCATTGTAAAAGTACATGGCAAATGATTTTTACGATAAAAATCCGTTGCCAGAGAAATTATTTCACATGCATTTTTATTGAATTGTACAATGATTTTTTACTACAAAAATGCATTGGGAACTATTTTTGCTATAAAAAAGATATGATTTTATTACAATAATCCCTTTACAATGATTTTTATTACAAAGATAAAGTGGATAATGAAAATAGGTATGCATCGATATGGATTTAATGATAAAAAAAAAGTCATTGTAAATAATTTCTTTATATTAGAAATGTATTTTATTCTATAAATTGTGTTGACAGTGACTTTTGCTATTCAAATACATTAATCGGGTTTTTTGCGGGTGGCTGGTTCTAAAATTTCAATTGATTTTTATAATGAAAACCTAATCGCAATATTTTTAAAAACCATTCTTTTCCGATTGATACTCAATTTAATTCATGGAAATTTCTTATAACAAGATGGAGTAAGTAAATCTTGGGGATTCATTTATGAACAGTACTATCCTCAAATTATTAATTTTAGCAAAGATATGTTTATGTATTTATTTTTTTTACCACAATCAATGAGAAACCAATCAGAATTTTCATCATTTCAGGTAAAACAGAAAAAAAAAATGTTTCCATAGCACCTAACGATTTAAGGAATGTAGCTTTGTTATACCGAATGAATTATCTCCCTTAAAAACTCGTGTAAATTGCCAATTTTGTTTGAAATGGTATGTCCATTCATAAGATCTGTAATACATGAATTAACCTAGAGAGAAACAAAAGTTGTTGAACTGAGGAATGGTCGCTGTTTAAGTTTAAGATATTTAGAAGTGGAATTAGATAGTTTAGGGATTTAAACTTCAATGCAGTATCCAACAAAATCCTCAAAATCCTTCATAATTCATCTTCAGTTTTCAACTTTACTAGGTAAATCTGCTTTCTCTACTTTACAAATATTAGGACAAAGACAAGAGAAAATTTAAAACTGTTGACAAAGAAATGGGAATTGCTTTATCAGCAATATGACCCAATATTATGAGAATCTGTAGCATACCACCAAGGTTCAAATCACCTGTTGATATTAATTAAAAGAACAACAGATTTAGAGTTTATGTGAAATTTTAGCTATTTTCATACATACATTGTCAAAGGTTTTGGTGTTTGACAGCCTTTATCTGAGCTTGTGGTCCAGTTTGTTGCATTTTGTTTATAATCAAAGTATAATATCTGTTTTCTTATATCAATCAAATGTACCATTCTCTTTTGATAAGTGTTGCATACATTCAGGTATAGGTAGGTAGAGGGAAGAAGCCACAAAAAGGTTGGAAAACAACTGTTTAGACTTTCAAATTGGTGTGTTGATTGCCAAATGAAACAATTCTTAAAGTATGAAATATTCCTAAAGTCCATGTTGAGGATGAGTGTGCATTGCTGTGTGTATCCGTATATAACGGAAATTATTGCATAAGTAGAAAGTTTACATGAGAGAGAGAGTTCTATGTATTCATTGAGGTCTTCTGTCACTGGCATAAACAATTTTAACTGTAAACCACTCTCCAAACTCACATCATTCTATGAATATTTCACCTTTATTCTACCTTAAATCCAAAATGCATGTCCCAACCAACCAGAAATAAAAACATCCCAGCAAACTATCTTTGACTACACCCTTATGCCGGCTTTTTTTTTTTTTTAACTCTGTATGTTCCTAATTGATACTCATGACTAAATCTCTCAATCTAATACACTTTTGAATACTTCAACTTAAACCCTAATCCCCATCACTAACCCAATGCATTAACCTTGTTTTGATTATCTCCCCAACTCCAATGCTGCCTTGAACATACTTATTCCTAATAGGAATAATTTTAATTTTCCCTTAATCAAACTCTTCAAGCTAATTACCTAAAACCTAACTGAGCACTAAAGCCAATCCCTAACACCTGCCTCTAATAATTCTTTCTATTCCTACCTCCACCCTGGAACCTTAACCATAGATCTAAATTTTGAACCCAATCTAAAACCTATCCAAGTTAGATATACATTTATTAATTGAATTACCATGATCAGAAAATTCTGCTAGCACAATACAGATCCACCTGACAGCTGTTTTGATCTTATTAGGTCTCATCAGTGGTGTATACCGTGATACCCTCCCCCCACTGGGAATCAAACCTGCAATTGCACAATGCAGAACCATAACTCTACCACTGAGCTACAGATCCACATTGCACAATGCCAAATCAACCAGTCAGGGTAAATGCATGGCCAATTAATCCGATGTGTTTTGTAGTTACATCAGTACTCTTACAGTGGACATGGTCACCTCCAGGGCTACGGCTTCCTAAGTGGATTGGAGATACACATCTACGTAATCATAACCTCATGGGCAAGGAAATAGATGTATATTTTTCATTTTTTTCGAGAGAGGAATTCAATTCATACAATCCAAGTTGATTTTTATAAGATATCTAATAAGACACAGGTGTTTAATCACAGTCATTTCATTACAATTCTCACCTTTTTCTGTTGATATGAGTAGGGAGGAAAATTAAACAAAGACTGAAAATTACACAAATAAACACCCTCAAAAATTTGCCACGTCTCCAAGGTATTCAAATTTCTGTCTGCCCTGTCAGCTGGGGCTGTTGAATATGCTGACTGCACCTCTGCAGAGGGGTAAAAAAAAACCAACGAGGCTACCTGTTGGCCGTGGGAGGTGACCCGTGATGCTTAAGGACTGGATCCTGGTGGTTGAGCAGTACTTGGCCTGAAAATCGAGTGGTCAAGTCTCTTGCAACACACCACTTTGGCCCTTACTGGGCTAGATGGGCAGTCGGAGAGGCCCGATCTGATCAATCGGCTGGTCATGACAGTACTCTCTTAGATTTTTTTTTTTTTTTAAAATCTAAATGAGGACGATGGCTGTAGGGTCAATCATGCTGTGGAAAGACTCATAGTCCTTTCTGTCCCTGGGGAAGTAGTTATCTTGGAAATGAAAACCCAGGGACAAAAAATTAATTCATCTATCACCAGCATGAGTATACTGAACATGTAGCCCTGGTGTTGCTAGGTGAATGGTTTCCCCCTAGGCACATCCCCATATGGGGCTCCAAGGTGGGTGGGGAGCATGTTTAATGAAACTCATCCAACATTTTTATGGCTTCTGTTAAAACAAAAACCCAAGCAAAAAGACCCCATATTGAATGGGATTCAGACAATGATGAGCCATATCCAAGGTTCATCATTCTAGAATCAAAAGAAAAACTACCATTGACAAAAACATCCCCTTTCATCATAGAAAAAAGTATTTTAGCTCTAATAACACCCAAAACCATAAAAAACTTGGAAAATGGAACCATCCTTATAGAGGTGACAGAAAAAAAACAAGCTGAAATAATATTAAAGTAAAAAAAAATCCACAACATAGACATAAAAGCTTACCCCCATGAGAGATTAAACACCTCTAAAGGGATGATAAGAAGTGGCGAGCTATCATTATGCTCAATAATGGAAATTAAAAATGAGCTAAAAAAACAAAATATAATAGACGTTAAAAGGATAACAATCAAAAGACAAAATGAAATAATTGAAACCAATACCTACATTTTAACCTTCAATAATCCAAAACCCCCTTTAGAAATAAAAATAGGCTATACAGTAGTTAAAGTTGAGACATATATCCCTAATCCTAGAAGATGTCATAACTGTCAGAAATATGGACACCTGAAGGAGCACTGCACAAGAAAACAAGTGTGTGTTAAATGTGGAGAGCAGGAACCAAACCACATAGAGGAATCCTGCAAAAACAGCCTAAACTGTAACAATTGCAAAGGGAATCATAGAGCGGACTCAAAGTACTGCAAAATCTGGGAAAGGGAAAAGGAAATTATCAAAATGAAAATCACCAAAAACATTACCTTTCCTGAAGCAAGAAGACTCATAGAAAATCCCTTTAACAAATTAACTTTCTCGCAGGTAACCAGGACTCCCTCAAACCAAGAAGAAAACGAAGCAAAAACACAAATAAAAACAAAAAAAAAAAATAGAAGAATTAATAAATTTAATAAATTACCTACATGAACTAATCAAAACCCTTAAAACTATTATACCCAATGTACAACTAACTTCAACTGACAAATCAAAAAACATCCCTTCAACCTCGAGCCAAAAAAATGAAATGCTAACGATCAAAAGCAGAAACTGATCAACCTCAAGAACCAGAGAAAAAGAAGAAAAACAAAAACCTACTCAACACACCCCTACAAGAACCAAAAATAAATCCAGAAACATAGAAAACATGGAAATCGAAATGGACTCAACACCTAAAATTGAAAATACGAAAATTAGATAATACACCCCAAACCCAAGACACACACTACATAAATAGTTATGGCCAAATACGAAAATACCCACAAGATAATCCAATGGAACTGTCGTGGCTACAAGGCAAATTACAATGAACTCCAGCTGTTAATAACTGAACAAAATCCTACCATTATATGCCTCCAAGAAACATTCAAAAAAAGCAATGATAAAACAAAAATGAAAAATTATGAGCAATACGACTACATACATGACACGGAACTAAGAGCTTCGGGTGGTGTATCAATCCTAATAAGGAAAAACCTCCCCCAAAGCAAAATCAACATCAGCACCCCCCTACAAGCAGTAGCAATTTCAGCAACTTTACACAAAACCACCACCATCTGCTCTATATATATTCCACCTCAAGACCCTATAAACAAAGAACAGCTAAATAACCTAATAAATCAACTCCCTAAACCATATATATTGATGGGAGATTTCAATAGCCACAACATTTTGTGGGGAAGCAGGACAATGAACAAAAGAGGTCAGACCCTTGAAAAAATCATTAATAACAACAACCTATGTCTCCACACCAACTGTACGGCCACCTGCCCCCTATCACGAAATCTATTCAAATTAGGCGAACCAGATGCAGGACATTGCTGGAGAAGCAGAGATGAACTCATAAGAGATGTACTCTTATGGATCCCCACACACGGCCGCGCAAAAGCAGGACGACCAGCACGAACGTACATTCAGCAGCTATGTGAGGATACAGGTTGTTGTCCTGAAGACCTACCTAGGGCGATGAACGATAGGGAGGAGTGGCGAGAGAGGGTCAGGGATATCCGTGCTGCCAGCACGATATGATGATGATGATGATGATGTCTCCACAATCGGAAAGCTCAAACCCACCTAAGCTCATCCTCAGGTACATTCTCTGCTATAGATCTAACACTCAGTGATCCAGCCACCTTTATAGAAGATTCCTGTGACAGTGACCACTTTCCAATCATAATAGAAAATACTAAACCAGGAAAATCAGACCCACAAACAGTCTCAAAAACCCCACGATGGAACTTCAAAAAAGCAAACTGGCAAGCCTACAAAAAACTATGCCTTGATGCCCTAATCCCAGAAACAAATACAAACCAAGAAGAACCTATAACACATTTCACAAACACCCTAATTAATATAGCAAACAAAACCATACCTAAAACTACAACATCCCCAAAACATAACAATCCCTGGTTTACGGAGGAGTGCAAAACTATGATCAGAGAATGCCAAAGAATCCTCAGGAAATTTAAAACCAACCCTTCATCAGAAAATCTAGACAAATATAGACAACCAAGAGCTAAAACTAGACGCACAATTAAAGAAGCTAAAAGGTCCTCCTGGAGAAACTTCACATCAAAAATAAACTCAAATACTAATCCCAAAACAATTTGGAATTTTGTAAAGAAAATATCAAATAAAACTGTCCACACTTCTATAAATCATCTCTCCCGAGGAAGTACAAAAGCTTTGAGTGAAAAACAAATAGCAAATCTGATGGCAGAAAACTTTGCCCAAGCATCATCTACCAAAAAATATTCCAACAAATTCAACTCCATCAGAATCAAAGAAGAAAAGAACAAAATAAAGTTCACCTCCGACGATACTAAATGCTACAACCAACTTTTCACCCTAGATGAACTCCAAAATTCATTATCCAAATTCAATAACTCAGCTGCTAGTCCAGATGAAATTCACTACTCATTTCTTAAAGAATTACCTAGAATTTCCCAGAAATATCTCCTAAACATATATAACAATATCTGAATCTCAGGCAATATCCCTACTTTATGGAAGCAAGCTACAATCATCCCCATCCTCAAAAAACAAAAAGACCCAACAAATCCCACCAGCTATAGGCCCATAACCCTAACTAGTTGTGCATGCAAAACTTTAGAAAGAATGATAAACCAAAGACTAATATGGTTTCTCAAATCAAATAAACTGCTCTCGAACCTACAAGCAGGTTTCAGAACAAAAAGAAGCACAATGGACCAGGTGGTTCATATAGAAACCCTAATCAGAGAAACATGCATAAAAAAGGAACATCTGGTGGCAGTCTTTTTTGATCTTGAAAAGGCCTATGACATAACATGGCCATACGGAATTCTCAAAGACCTTAAAAACTTTGGGTTACAAGGTAGACTTCCCATCTTCATCCAAAATTTTCTTGAAGACCGATCTTTCAGGACACTGATTGGCAGCACATACTCTGATCCGAAGCCACAGGAGGTGGGAGTTCCTCAGGGCAGCATCTTATCAGTATCCCTATTTATAATAAAAATAAACAGCATAACATCCAGTCTCCCTCCAGAAATCAAAGGGTCATTATATGTTGATGACTTCCTCATCTGCTGTAATTCCAAAAACAGGACAACCATAGAAAGGAAAATACAACAATGCATAAATAAAATCCAAAAATGGACCACAGAAAATGGATTTACAATTTCAAATAGTAAAACAAAATGTGTACACTTCTGTCAAATCCACAAGATGCACAACCACCCTAAACTTACATTAAATAACACTGAAATACCCATAACAGATGAACATAAATTCCTTGGCATTATCTTTGACTCTAAATTATCATTTATCCCACATATAAAAAAGCTAAGAATAAAATGCAATCAAGCCATGCAACTATTGAGAGCCATAGCCCACACAGACTGGGGTGCTGATAGAAAGACACTTATCAAGCTATATAGATCCCTAATAAGATCAAAACTCGACTATGGCTGCTTCATATATGGAGCAGCCAGAAAATCCTACTTACAACAACTGGAAACCATACATGACCAAGGACTTCACCTCACTTTAGGAGCCTTTAATACTTCCCCAAAGGAAAGTCTATACATAGAAGCAAACGAACCCCCTCTCTATTTAAGAAGACAAAAATTAGCACTACAGTAATACATCAAACTCATCTCTTGTCCACAAAATCCTGCTTATGACTACACCAGCAAAACAAAATATGAAAACCTGTATCAAAATAACCCCCAAAAAATCAGACCTTTTAGCTTAAGAATAAATGACCTCCTCAACGAAATCAAAATCAACACTAAAATAGTACACCATACCATACTCTCCAAAACGGCACTATGGACCATAAGGCCACCAACTATAAACCTAGAACTGGCTAAGTTACCCAAAACAAAAACACACCCCATCACTTATCAAGAGAAACTCATAAAAATACAAAATAAGTTCCCAGACCACTATCACATCTATACAGACGGATCCAAATAAGGAAAAAAAGTAGGTTGTGCTACTATTTCTAAAAAAAAAAAAAAAAGAAACCCTAAAACGCCTACATAATGAAGCTTCAATTTACAGTGCAGAAACCACAGCCATTGATCTAGCTATGAATATCATAGCAAATCATAAAGCTTCCAAATTTATCATATACACAGACTCCAAATCAGTCCTGCTAGTACTACAGAACAAAGATACATCATCCCCCTTGATTACAAAGCTCCTAAACAAACTAAACACCCTCTCTAAAAATAATAACATCATATTCACCTGGATACCAAGTCACATTGGCATCCAAGAAAATGAAAAAGCAGACAAAGCTGCAAAAAAAAGCTCTTCAAATTGATATGTGCAAATAAAAAATCCCAAATACAGATCGAAAACCAACCATAAAGAAATTCATATCAGACAAATGGCAGAAATCATGGGACAATCATACCCAAAACAAACTCCATGAAATACAAGAAGCTATCGGAGAGTGGCCAACAGGCTACAGAAGTATCAGAAGAGAAGAAGTAATACTTGCCAGATTGCATATTGGGCACACCCACATTACTCATTCACACCTGTTAAAAGGGGAGGATGCCCCAGTGTACCCATCATGCAAAGTACAACTCACAACCAAACATATCCTTCTAAATTGTAACAACCTTAAACATATCCGCACTAAGTACTATCAAGCAAGAAACCTGAGAGACATCTTTCAGAATAAAAACCCTGAAAACATTTTTAATTTTCTAAAAAAAAAAGCAACTTTTTCAGCAAGATATAACCAAACATCTCTATAGAACCGCTACTTTAATGACTGAAATTCAAAATAACCTTTTTGGCATTAAATGACCCATAAGGGTTGATATGCCATTAAACAAAACTCAAACTCAATTTTCTGTCATCCAAAAGCAGGAAGGAATGAATGCTAACACTTAAAATGGGGAATCAAAAAAGTAAAAATAGGAGAAATTCACTTTCATATACAAGTGAAGTTGACCTTTGTCACAAAATGAAAAGCCAAAATCTACTCCAACTTACCTGGACTGGGTCCACTCAACTTTTCAAAAGCCCAAGATCCTTTTCTAGGTCACTAAGTTCTACATTGAATACTGAATTAGCTCATCTTACTTGACACAAACACACAACACTCACCTTTTGCTGAAATCCGAAACTGAGTCTCTTTCTCTCAACCCCAATCTTCACTTTTAGCTGATGTCTAAAGAATTGGATTAGGAGCTGAAGTGAAAAAGACTCACCTCTGTGAATTCCTTTCCTCCCCACCACATCATTAGTTATATCATGACTCTCATAATTCCAAGTAAGCACTGAACGTTTCATCTTATCAGCAGTACCACATTGTTGCAAACACAAGAGGCTTTCAGGAATGAAAACAAATCCAACAACCTACCATGGGATCCCTAGGAACCCAAACAAACCTGAACAGAGCTCTTTCTAGACAGTGTAGAATGGTAAATAGGAGAGGAAGCCCTGAAAATTGGCAAAGGATGGGGAGAGGGAAGATTTGCAAAAGATACATGACCATCCCCTTTAAAGAAATGTTTCTGTATGACCAGCTTAGATGCAACCACAACTTTTTCCAACCACTACAACCAATTCATCTCCAACTGAAGTTTGGGATCAAGTCAGGTCCATGAAACCAACTGTAAACAGACAAACTTCTTACAGTTAATTTTGGTTGCCTATCACTGTTTCATACGATCTAATTTCTTTGCTTTGTCAATCTTGCCATTGCTCTTCACAAGCAAACTGACATTGTCAGGTAGAATACTTTGCTGAGATGAATGAGTTAGCTAAACCTCACAAAGGACTGGATTCCCCCTCAATTTATGAGGAAAAAGTTCCCACACAGGAACATGTAGCAAGAGCAATAATGAACACCCCTTATAATATGATCAAGACTAGACAAAAGAGTCTAGCTTTATTCCATTCACTCCCCTCTTAGCCCTAAGATACGCATACAAAAAAAAAATCAGCTGTGAAAGTTCATCTTGAATTCAGCCACAATCTCCAGAAAACAATGGTCAACCCTATCAAAGGCTTTGGAATGATCTAAATGGATCTGTGTAGTATCCTCATTGACTTTCACTAAGAAAGTGTGTACCGAATTAAAACCATTTTGAACAATCCTGCTCTTTACAGCACAAGTGTGCTTAGGAGCAATCAGATTAGGCAAGACATCTGCAAACGGTTTGCCAAGACCTTTGCCAAAATCTTCAGGATTCGACATTGCTGGAGACTAGACCCCTGCCTCATCCAGTTGATGTAGATAATAGCTTGCAAGAGTACAAATATAAACAGCCTCAAGTGTACTTTGTAGGGAATCTCATTGGTGCCTGGAGGTTTGTCCATTCCAACCTTCTTTAATACTTTCCAAATGTCTTGTCATGGGCTTCTTGCACCCAGCCACTTTGATATCTTCAAGACAAGGGTAGTTGACCAAATTAGAATCAAATTCAAACCAAGTTCCCTAGAGAAAAGTACCAGTAATTGGATCGAAATTTCTTGTGTCTTTATATGTGGTTTAGCATCATCCATCTAACGATATGTCGATAAACAGCAATGCCAAGTTCCTATGTGGCTATATTCATTGCCATACTTTTAAGCCTAGACTTAACTAGTAGGGCTTAGTCTTTCTTATTGAGGAAGGTCAGCTCCACCTTAACCAAGTTTCTATATCATCTCTCAATTGGAAAGTTCACTCTAATATAGATTATAGTGTTCTTCTCATTGCAAATGCCAAGGCCAAATCTTTGAATTTCCAGTGGTCAGCCAACCTATGTTCTGTGTAAGCTAAACTATAAAAGCTTAGGCTACTGAAAATTTTTACATCAAATTCTACTCTATCAATGTAGCTAAAAAGCTGCCTCAAGTTCAAGCCATCCCAAGTCTATACTACTCTATTTGGAAGCTCATTTCAAAATTTATTGACAAGATCGAGCTTGTCTATAATTTTGAGAAAGTATTTTGCACCTAAGTGCTAGTGTCCCTGCTAGACCCCACCCCATCTATTTTGGGATCAAAGACTGCATTCCTATCATCCACTAAAACTTTCCTAGAATTTAGCAGTTTCATATAGAGCAAAATACATCCCCCATACCATAAATTCAAGTCCTCACAAAAAAAAGTGAAGTGAATTACTAGATTTTATTGAATTATACTAATAAAGCCTTGGTGAATTACAGGTTTGGATCTTTGGTTGTAGAGTTCCTAGTTGATATCCATTTACTTAGTGTTCCAGTGGTTAACATTTACTGTAATTGATGGTGTATAAGATGCACCCCAATTTCACCAGGGCAAATCAAGAAAAAGGAAATTACTAATATTAAACATTATGAAATTAATATAATGAATATTATCAATGATAAAACTTTTAATCTGCATAACAGCCTTTTAAATAATGACAATAGGTATGGGAAAGTTACTCTAAAGTCTAAGCTAATAGAAGTTGCCAGGTAGCTAATTTCAGCTGACTATCGCAAATTTTTAATCTACATATGGCTTATAAGATGCAGGGAAATTTTAAAAGATATTTTTAGTAAAAAAAGTGCACCTTATATGCCATCAAATATGGTAAGTAAATGTTATGAAGGTAAGCAGAGTCAAAATTCATCTTTTACCAAATAAAATAGCATATAAAGATAATCCAATGTTTTTAAGCTTGCCCCCTGCTAATTTCATCTATCCTCAATAAGTAGCATGGTAAACATAAACTAGTGCTTATTGGTTTACTGAAGTTCTGATGCAATCCAAGGATTCTATTGCATATTTTTGTATTATCTATTGCAAAAGCAACAATAGGATTGTATTCTATGAGGATAAAAGCAGATTTTGTGATATTCATACGTTTCTTCCTTCTATTTTTCTTTTCTCCTCTCTGTCCTTCAGGTAATACTTTCTGCTGTTTGTTCCTTATGTCTATCAATATGCTTGCTTGACACCTGACCAAAAGCAGTCACCAACTGATTCTGCCATTAACTTATGTAACCATTTTCATTACCCACAATTCTTTGTTTTTTCTCCACCCATTATAACTCTGAGTAAGGCAGTGTGATGGAGGCACCTTGACTACCATGTGCAATTGCTCATTATGTAACCCCATGCTGAGATCATTGCAGATGCCAATCAAGGTGTACAAAATCTGAGACTGTGTCACAAGAGAAAACAAAGAACTGGATTTGCTCACAGATGGGAGTGTATGTCAATTTGAAACCATTTTTTAGTTCTTCTCCCACCTCCACATGTGCAGTGTAAATTCTAACTTGCCACAGCTCAGTTTTTAGACTTGACATGACATGGATCCTAGTGTCACTTTGTTCTAGTTGAATCTCTCTAAACAATTGACTACACCTGTGTATATATATATATATATATATATGAGAGTAAATCTTTCCTTACTTCCTGACCTAGGCAACCCATAGATTTGATATAAAAATATAGACTGTATTTCATCAGAACACACTTAATAAAAAGAAAAAAAAGAATGTAAAATTGAATTCTCAAGTTGCAGCATGGGCAGTCTTCTCAACCTTATCTGACCATCTCCACTTAGACTGGGAGAAGTGAATGAGTAGTCACCACACAAACACTCGTCCATACCCAAAACACACATACTCAACATATGCTTAAACTTATGTAGATACATAACTATGCACATATGTACACACAAATACGTACCTACACCTACTCATGTGTACTGTGATATTCATATACATGCACACACATCCATCCACTGTACATACTCAACATAAGCTTACACACATGCTCACAAACGTGTTGTACACCCACAATTTACACAATTCAATGAATGAACAAATACATTTCTTTATAAAAATATATCTCTCACACTTTATTCTCGAAAGGGTTGATGTTTCTGTGGTGTGTGAGAGATGGGTGGAGAGACATACACTCAGAGAGAGGACTTCTTCTTCCCATATCTTCTTCCAGGAGCCAGGGGGGTGCCAACACTTGCATCCCCTTGCAAGTTTGTCAGCGACGCCTCTGATCAGCTGCATGTCCCTCACTTGACTGCGATTCTCTGCACTCTGTCTAAATCTGATTGCGTGGTTCTCATCATGTGATCTCCTTCTGGTTACACACCTGTTGTACCTGAATGCCCTGATGTGCTGTCATCCCTGTTTACTCATCATAGTGTGACAGTCTGTCAAAGCACACAGGTTCACTAGAAACAAACCGAAAATCCATGTCATATGTTATATAACATTCCTCTCTATACCATTTTTCAAAATGTCCACGTATGGACATTTTCTTCACATCTCTCTCCATCTTACCTTAACACCTCACACAAAACAAAAACACAAAAAAAAAATTACTTGAACAACAGCAAAAATAATACTATCTTAAAACAACTAGAAGGCGACCTTTTCACTATGTAACACTTGCCCTGTCTAATCATTATCTAAACTTATTTCATACTATTCTTTGCGTGGTTGGCTATCCCGACATGCATGCATCAAAGTACAATACAAATCCATCTCTCATCCTACAAAAATACAATAGGGCCCTCTGAAGAATCTCAAAACCATAAAAAGACCATACTCTAGTCCCAGATCCTGGTCACAAACCTAGTGACCCTGGTAATTCCAGCAATACATTTCACCAGGATTCCTTATGACCACGCCCCAGTCCTTCACTTAACAGGTTCCTACCTGGAGAATTCCACAAACTAAAAAACAATATCTTCAAGGCCCAAAACATTCCTCAAAAATCCATAAAAATCATGGCCCTAAACAATGCATCACAATTCCATAAAATAACAATACATCAAAATGTATCACAATCTGACACACATGCAGTAAAGCCACCTAAAATAGACCATGCAAAAATATTAATTAGCAATGTGTTACTCATTTTTTCCATTATTAATTTTCTGTTACCGTGCCTATTTATCTGTAAACTCTTGAGAGACATGCTTTAGCTGACCACAACCTCGCCGGGTTGCTTTTTAATTAAATCAGGAACCCTTGTGGCTATTAAGATATAGGCACCTCGCCTTTTCCAGACTCATTTCACTTTGCCAAATCACACACAAATCCAAAACATCATTGGGACTGAAAGATCCAAGACATCATCCATAACATTAGAGCAGGCCATGCCTTTCTTTCCTTTATTCCATCAACTTGGAACTCCAATCTGAAAATTCTGGCCACCATAAGCCTTCAACAAATCCACAGGACGGTGAATTCCTCTATAGAATTACTTCTTACTCTATGCCCCAAAACAATCCATAACACAACTTGGATGAATCTCTGTCCTAATCGAGTCAGCCCATGATTCGCTAGAAAACAACTTAAAAAAGTATTTCCTATTCCATGAAAACTTAATATTCCAAAAAAATTTAGAATCAACATAAATTTTCAAATCTACATAAAGTTAATATTGATCCCCTGTCAATGGTTTATGTAAAATTTCATATGGAAAAAAAAAAAAAAAATTCTAATGTCTCCTTTTAACTGAAGCAAACTTTTTTTTTTTTTTTTACTAATTTTTCAACTACAAGTCAAAACAATATAACAATTTGTCTACAATTAAAGTTCACGAAGTTCAAGTAAATGTAGTGTTTAAGTTTCTTTTCTTATTTTCCTTTTTCCATTGTCCTGTCATCCTTTAAAAAAAAAAAAAAAATTTGCTCATTCACTACTTTTTTTTTAACCTTGTATCTGCTTCTCTCTATCTTTACCTTAATATAGTAACTATGGGTTCATGCACCCCCATTTATTCAATTTCTAACAAGTATTTACACAACGAACAATACAAAACCGAGTCCATAAGGTTTTTCACACATACTCCCTTATCTCCCATCCTTTGTTTTAAAATATCCTCTTCAACACAATGGTCTGGCCTCCTACCAAACCCCCAAAATTCTCAACCCCATTCCAGGGGGACCTTCACAACCCAGTCTGGCCACTAACCAGTACCGCAAATAAAATCTCAAACCCATTCTTAAGGAAATTCACAAAAACACCACCCTGGCCACTAACCAGTACTTCAAATTCTCAATCCATTCTTAGGAGAATTAACAAAAAGCTTCCAAGTGGAAGTTTACATTATGACCTGTCAATCATTTAAACATGGGGACAATATATCTGTCCACGGTTCCATCTTTCTCCTTCCCTTTCTTTCTCTCTCTCTCCCTTACTCCCTTTCAAAATTACATCTAATAGTTTTCATCATTTTTCTATGCTTTATATGTAGGGCTCAATCGGTTTTCTTTTTCTAAAATTATTTCCATTTTATCTTTTAGAAAGGTCAAATAAACATTAATATATAAGCCTACAAGACTCATTTTACTTCCCACTTGTCATCATTACTTTTTTTATAATCATTTCAAATTCTCTCAGCAAAACCCCTAATATGAATGACAGAGAAAACAAATTTACACTATTCTTTGAATGACCAATTTACTTGAAGTGTTTTGAAGAGTCTTGAAGTGTTTCTCTTTTCTTTTTTGTTTTTTCATCTTTTGTTTTTCGTTGTTGGTCTGTTCTGATTTTCTTCTTTCTCCAAATCTGTTGCATTTTTTCTTTGTTCTTTTACTCTATGTCTCCATTTTTCTTCTCGTTCATGCTTTTTTTTTTCAGATTCATTTCTAATTTTCTTAATGTGTTGAATTCTTCTTTCTGTTTCCAATCTTCTTTTGGTTTCCCTTCTTTTTATCAGCCGCTTCCTTGATCATCTAGGTTTAAACTCGGGTTCAAAATCATGCCGTGTGGGTATGAACTGGCCTTCAGTACCAAATACTCATATATGTTGTATAGCCATACACATATACAAATATAAGCGGAAACATAATCAAATATAATTTACAAACTTCAATGAATGAACGAACACACTTCTTTATAAAAATATATATATCTCTCACTTTATTCTAGAAAGGGTCGATATTTCTGTGGTGTGAGAGAGATGGGTGGAGAGACATATAGTCAGAGAGAGGACTTCTTCCCATATCTTCTTCCAGGAGCCAGGGGGTGCCAACGTTTGCATCCCCTTGCAAGCTCGTCAGAGATACCTCTGATCAGCTGCATATCCCTCGCTTGACTGCGATTAACTTACCGTGTGGTTCTCATCATGTGATCTCCTTCCAGTTACACACCTGATGTACCTGAATGCCCTGATGTGTTGTCATCCCTGTTTACTCATCACAGCATGACAGTCTGTCAAAGCATACGGGGGTCACCTGGAACGAACTGAAAATCCATGTCATATAACATGCTTTCATATATATATATATATAAACACACACACACAATCCCATGGTCAACTAACATATCTAACTCTATATACTACGAAAGGTTCATTCTGCAACTACAGGTAACATCCATTATAAATGAGCGAGAATTTTCTTTTCTTTCCTTTCATAAAAAAAATAAAATAAATAAAAAAGCTCCCCACTCATATTTAAGACCACTTTCACATGACATAATCATGTGTCCATGCTTGGTATGTCTCTCTTTGGGATTTTGGTATTGATATCAATACATTTCCATCTAAGTTTTCAAGGCTTATCTCCATCAGATGAATGCACTTTATCTCCAGAATATGTCGTGGCATCCTATGAACCATAAATTTGGTGATTGCACACTAATCACAATTCCTATCCACCATTGTGTTGGATATGCATTTGGTAGTTTCACCAAAACTTTTTAACCAATTTGTACTGCTGTGGCTCACTCTCTCTTTATTATTTGGTGATTTATCTCTCAAATGTCTCCATTAGTAAGGAGTGACCTTTGGGGCATTGTCTCTTTTATCTGTTCAACCTTGGTTTGGTTGCTTGGGTTTTATGGCATATCAACCTTTGTAGGTTATTTAACGCTAAATCCATTTTTATGAAAATAGTTCTGTTGTATTTTGACCTTTTGACCCGGCCAAAAATGCCATTCCAAGGTAATGCACTGGAAGGAGGTGACACATTCTAATGGCAGTGATGAGAGGAAATCGCGTGGGTGGAAATTGGCTGATGAAATGGGACGAGCTAAAAAATTCCCATGGTACACTCATAGACTGATGCACCGGAAGAGAGTAACCTCTGAACTGCATGACAGTTATTTCCGCTTGATGACGATTAAACATTCGATTTCAAAGATCGAGTGGGTGTCGAATGATTATATAGCTCAGTTGAGTTCGACGAGCCAGTGGAGTTGCCAGTAGAGTTCCAGACAGTTGGAGAGGAGATGTGGTAGGGAAAGCCACACCCAACCAAGGGGGCCCTCGGGAACCCCGATGTAGTTTGGGGTCCAGAGAAGATGCTGATAAGATGCAGTAAAGAAAGCCAGCATCCAGCAGAGTGGGCCCTACGCCTCCGGTTGAGCAGCCCTAGAGAACAAGAAAGACAACGTGACAGTCATAACAGTGGGGTAAAGATATTACAGTTTATGTTCGGTCTCCAGCTCCCTCTCACAGTAAAACCCCACACATCCTTTTTGAACCCTTGCAATAAAGTGAGAGGTAAATATTTTATAAAGAAGTCTTCCTGCGTCTTTATCATTGCGTGCATCTGTCTTTATCATTGTGTCTTTATGATGCTGTAGATGAGTATATAACATATCTATTTCAAACAATTCAGTTTAGCATAAGTATGTAGTTTAAATGTAGGTACATTTTAACTGTAAAAAACATCTATTTCAAGCTATTCGGTTTAGTCAAGCAGTTCTAATTCAGTAGATTCAATTTAGTATAAGTACAGATTTTGTTTACACACAAATGTCAAACAGTTCTATATTAAACAATTCAGTTTAGTGTCAGTATAGTTTCAATGTCAAAAAACATATCTATTTCAGATATGATATCAGATACAATGTTCTGTCCACTCCCATATGGAGCATACAGTGCAATTCCTTCAGTTCTGTGCTTCTTATACATCACACTGCAACTGCTGCCTCTTCTTGGATGGTCAGCCAAATCTCTTTATCCATGTCAGTGAATCTGCTTTATTTCTTTCTGCAGGCATCAACGCCGCACTCAGCTTCAAAACCAAACTGGGTCAGTAGTTCTCCCAGTATTCAGTTAGTGCAGTTTGATGCGGCATGTCATTGATTTTCCATGGTGAGAAACAGATCATGTTTCTTATGATCCCAGCCTTAACTCAAATGGTGATTTTGATAAAATAGTTGAAGGTATTGATCTTTCTTAGAAAAAGGGATAAAGAGTCAACTAAATTAGCCACATTTTATTTTGTTTCTATTTTATTTTAGAGGTCTTATGTTTATTTTTTCCTCCCAATCCACTCCCTTATTGTAAATATCACTCATTCAAGGGCTCAAAAGCGAGGACATATAGAAGAGGGGATAGGGGCCAACCCCGCCGGAAAAACGCTCAATCACGAAAGCCTTCGAATGCTTTCCGTTCACCTGCGGATTGTGGTACAGAATGCTAATCCATTTGCGGAACTCCGGATCGAATCTGGCGGTCTCCAAAATCGCTGCCATGAACTGGTGGTCCACCCTATCAAAGGCCTTGGACCGATCTAAATTGATCAGCGCGGCTTCGTCTTCTATCCCCTCTAGGATCTCGCGAGCCAAATGCAAGTTGTCCTGGATCGTTCTTCCCTTCACAGCATAGTTCTGCTCTGGTCCAATCAGACCACTGATGACAAGCTGCAAACAATTTGCTAAGACCCGGGCCAAAATCTTTAACTCTGTGTTAAGCAGAGTTATGGGCCTGTAGTCATCTAGATCCTCCCAAAAATGCCTGCTGCCTTTCTTAAGTAATGTGATCACGCCCCTTGTAATGCTACCAGGAATGGCTCCTTGGGCAAACCAATGGTTGAACACATTTTTTTTTGTTTTTCTATTGGGTTTTAAGTAGAGTAGATCATAGAAACTTTGGAGGTATTTTGGTGTAAGTAGGTTGCAAAATATTGCATGAATGATAACTACTCACCTGCTTTTGTTCATTCCTTCAGTCGATATGCTTGCTTGGCACTTGACCAAAAACGGTCAACAACTGATTCTGCCATTGATTTACATAGCCACTTTTGCTACTCACTATTTGTTTTTTCCCTACCCATTATAACTACATATGGCAGGTAACATCTATTTAAATAATGTAGAACTTTCTTTTTCATTCAACCCACAGATTTATATATTCTAAAACTGAAAATCACCCTCTCTTGCATAAATAGCTCCTCATGACCTTTTTTCATTCTGTTTCTTTTAAAAACACCTTTAAAAAAAAAAAGAATGCAACTTACTTTTTAACATGTCATATCAATGTAATAAACTGCTTAACGATAAGCTAGTGATAGGTTTTTGTTGTGCTTCTAACAAAAATGACAAAGTCAAACCTTTTAGTTCTTGGTTGTTAAATTTTCATTTTATTTATTACTTTGGTTAAGCAGAGAATGAAAAGTTGGAAAGATTTCTTCAGTCATCTTACCATCTTTGATCACATCTGCTGACTGATACTATCCTCTCTGGATGATGGATCCTCTTCATCTAAATCAGCTTGCAGTGTCATCAGTTGGTCTCTGTATTTCTGGTGAAACAAAAAGAAAGAAAAATGTTTTCAGACAATGTCAGTTCTTCCTTTAAAATTTTTAATTTCAGAGTAATGTCAAAAAGGAGGAGTTCTTTTAAAAAAAAAAAAAGAAAAAAAAAATTTATGCTACTAGCAGAGGTAATTCTATGTCTAGAGGTTAAGGAAGTGTACAGTTTAATGATAACCGAGTATTCTTATCCAATACAAATAATTAGCAAACAGATCTATTTGATCTTTAGATGGTACCACCATTCCAGCTCAGTGGACCTGGGTGTAATGACAATGAAGGGGTGCCTCACACCACATTTTGAAGGGAAGGTCTTACCTCTCAAAAGGAGATATTGAAAGCCCCATTGACAAGGTATTTTAAATATCTATTTTGACAAACAATTAAGTTTCAAGTAAGAGTGAATGAAGGTATCTTAAAGTCTGTGTGTAACCTACTTAAAATATGCATCTTTATGCAAATACTTATAGGACTATACACTCCTATAATTTAATTTGGGCGGTATGCCACTTGTTCCCACAAAGATGGCGGACGCTCAATGTTCAGTCTCGGGAAACCATTGGCCAGGAGGACCACGTGATATGCTTACAACTACGTCGGCGCGCGAAAATTCAAGTCCTGCGTCTTGAGCCACTGATAAGACGATTTTTTCTATAAATACGCTGTCTTAAAACACATTCGACCTCTTTTACGAATTTTCTTCGTAGCAGCAACACCTCTTTTACGATTTTTCTTCGTAGCGGCAACACTCTCCCTTTGACGAAATTCCTTCGTAGCGGCAACACCTTCTATTTGACCAAATTCCCCCGTATCAGCAACACCATGCCTCGCAGACATTATTGTACAAGAACTATGAGACGCTTTCCCGTCTTTAAAAAACTACCGGTTTCTAATCATAGAAAAAAGACATTTTAATTTTACAATTCTTTTTGTAGTTTAGTTGTGTTACACACACACACACACATACACACACGAGCTCACACATATATATACACACTATCAGTATGTTAGAGTTAGTTATGTTTTCATGTATTAATGTAAGTTTTGATATGATAGAATATAAATTTGTTTTCGTTCGTTCGCCTTGTTTTTAAATGTTCATTTTGTCCACGCCGTTTTACAACCATTATCTATACCGCTTCATTTATACACACGTCACCCCACATACTTAAGAACTAAAAAGATTTTCTTTTTCATTCTTAAAACCAATCTATTTTAAGGGATGAAGCCACTCATTATTTATATCAAATAAAAAGATCACATGCTAACAGCTGTCATTTACAAAACAGAGTGTAACATAAGGAAACTAATAAATACCCCTGTTGAAAACTTTGGAGTCTTTCACATGTCAAGCTGAAAGACATATGCATCTAATTAGTGTAAATTAATAGGTAATATGAATTCAAATTAAGAGGGAGGAATCTGATTTTAGTTTATATTTTATCTCCCTGATGGGAGACTGGGCTGATTCCTGGAGGTACTGCAATACCAGGCCAACCCGTGGCAAAGGCGGAGCAAGCCCCTAACTCTTCGCCTTGTTCCAAAAATCAGTTTAATATCGTAGTCCCCAGATCGGGGACGTTTTGATCTTAGCCAAAAGGCCGAGAAGCGATAGTTATTTGTCGTTGCCTCCCACCAGACACGACTTGACACAAGGTCAAAAGCCCGAAGGCCGATTAAAGTGGGGATAAAGGGGAGGGGAAGGCTGGGAAGGAGCCGAGACTCGAACCCTGCTAGTCATTGACCCACTAAGTGCAATGTGGATCTAATGAGTCAAGCCGTTTCACGGACCTAAATCTAGGTCCGGGCACGTATGCCTGCATATAGCTTAAACTAGACCGTGAGGTCTAGTGCTATACAAAGCGTGCAAAAACGGATCTGAGAAAGCAGCTCGCCCACCCGAAGGTTGCCCAGCCGAAGCTGGGGGCCTATTCGGCCCCGAGTCTGCTCTTGGTTTCGATCACCCATCCGGCACGAATGCCAGACGGCCCGGCCAAAAGGCCGAGAAGCGATAGTTATTTGTCGTTGCCTCCCACCAGACACGACTTGACACAAGGTCAAAAGCCCGAAGGCCGATTAAAGTGGGGATAAAGGGGAGGGGAAGGCTGGGAACGAGCCGAGACTCGAACCCTGCTAGTCATTGACCCACCAAGTGCAATGTGGATCTAATGAGTCAAGCCGTTTCACGGACCTAAATCTAGGTCCGGGCACGTATGCCTGCATATAGCTTAAACTAGACCGTGAGGTCTAGTGCTATACAAAGCGTGCAAAACGGATCTGAGAAAGCAGCTCGCCCACCCGAAGGTTGCCCAGCCGAAGCTGGGGGCCTATTCGGCCCCGAGTCTGCTCTTGGTTTCGATCACCCATCTGGCACGAATGCCAGACGGCCCGGCCAAAAGGCCGAGAAGCGATAGTTATTTGTCGTTGCCTCCCACCAGACACGACTTGACACAAGGTCAAAAGCCCGAAGGCCGATTAAAGTGGGGATAAAGGGGAGGGGAAGGCTGGGAAGGAGCCGAGACTCGAACCCTGCTAGTCATTGACCCACTAAGTGCAATGTGGATCTAATGAGTCAAGCCGTTTCACGGACCTAAATCTAGGTCCGGGCACGTATGCCTGCATATAGCTTAAACTAGACCGTGAGGTCTAGTGCTATACAAAGCGTGCAAAAACGGATCTGAGAAAGCAGCTCGCCCACCCGAAGGTTGCCCAGCCGAAGCTGGGGGCCTATTCGGCCCCGAGTCTGCTCTTGGTTTCGATCACCCATCTGGCACGAATGCCAGACGGCCCGGCCAAAAGGCCGAGAAGCGATAGTTATTTGTCGTTGCCTCCCACCAGACACGACTTGACACAAGGTCAAAAGCCCGAAGGCCGATTAAAGTGGGGATAAAGGGGAGGGGAAGGCTGGGAAGGAGCCGAGACTCGAACCCTGCTAGTCATTGACCCACTAAGTGCAATGTGGATCTAATGAGTCAAGCCGTTTCACGGACCTAAATCTAGGTCCGGGCACGTATGCCTGCATATAGCTTAAACTAGACCGTGAGGTCTAGTGCTATACAAAGCGTGCAAAAACGGATCTGAGAAAGCAGCTCGCCCACCCGAAGGTTGCCCAGCCGAAGCTGGGGGCCTATTCGGCCCCGAGTCTGCTCTTGGTTTCGATCACCCATCCGGCACGAATGCCAGACGGCCCGGCCAAAAGGCCGAGAAGCGATAGTTATTTGTCGTTGCCTCCCACCAGACACGACTTGACACAAGGTCAAAAGCCCGAAGGCCGATTAAAGTGGGGATAAAGGGGAGGGGAAGGCTGGGAACGAGCCGAGACTCGAACCCTGCTAGTCATTGACCCACCAAGTGCAATGTGGATCTAATGAGTCAAGCCGTTTCACGGACCTAAATCTAGGTCCGGGCACGTATGCCTGCATATAGCTTAAACTAGACCGTGAGGTCTAGTGCTATACAAAGCGTGCAAAACGGATCTGAGAAAGCAGCTCGCCCACCCGAAGGTTGCCCAGCCGAAGCTGGGGGCCTATTCGGCCCCGAGTCTGCTCTTGGTTTCGATCACCCATCTGGCACGAATGCCAGACGGCCCGGCCAAAAGGCCGAGAAGCGATAGTTATTTGTCGTTGCCTCCCACCAGACACGACTTGACACAAGGTCAAAAGCCCGAAGGCCGATTAAAGTGGGGATAAAGGGGAGGGGAAGGCTGGGAAGGAGCCGAGACTCGAACCCTGCTAGTCATTGACCCACTAAGTGCAATGTGGATCTAATGAGTCAAGCCGTTTCACGGACCTAAATCTAGGTCCGGGCACGTATGCCTGCATATAGCTTAAACTAGACCGTGAGGTCTAGTGCTATACAAAGCGTGCAAAAACGGATCTGAGAAAGCAGCTCGCCCACCCGAAGGTTGCCCAGCCGAAGCTGGGGGCCTATTCGGCCCCGAGTCTGCTCTTGGTTTCGATCACCCATCCGGCACGAATGCCAGACGGCCCGGCCAAAAGGCCGAGAAGCGATAGTTATTTGTCGTTGCCTCCCACCAGACACGACTTGACACAAGGTCAAAAGCCCGAAGGCCGATTAAAGTGGGGATAAAGGGGAGGGGAAGGCTGGGAACGAGCCGAGACTCGAACCCTGCTAGTCATTGACCCACCAAGTGCAATGTGGATCTAATGAGTCAAGCCGTTTCACGGACCTAAATCTAGGTCCGGGCACGTATGCCTGCATATAGCTTAAACTAGACCGTGAGGTCTAGTGCTATACAAAGCGTGCAAAACGGATCTGAGAAAGCAGCTCGCCCACCCGAAGGTTGCCCAGCCGAAGCTGGGGGCCTATTCGGCCCCGAGTCTGCTCTTGGTTTCGATCACCCATCTGGCACGAATGCCAGACGGCCCGGCCAAAAGGCCGAGAAGCGATAGTTATTTGTCGTTGCCTCCCACCAGACACGACTTGACACAAGGTCAAAAGCCCGAAGGCCGATTAAAGTGGGGATAAAGGGGAGGGGAAGGCTGGGAAGGAGCCGAGACTCGAACCCTGCTAGTCATTGACCCACTAAGTGCAATGTGGATCTAATGAGTCAAGCCGTTTCACGGACCTAAATCTAGGTCCGGGCACGTATGCCTGCATATAGCTTAAACTAGACCGTGAGGTCTAGTGCTATACAAAGCGTGCAAAAACGGATCTGAGAAAGCAGCTCGCCCACCCGAAGGTTGCCCAGCCGAAGCTGGGGGCCTATTCGGCCCCGAGTCTGCTCTTGGTTTCGATCACCCATCTGGCACGAATGCCAGACGGCCCGGCCAAAAGGCCGAGAAGCGATAGTTATTTGTCGTTGCCTCCCACCAGACACGACTTGACACAAGGTCAAAAGCCCGAAGGCCGATTAAAGTGGGGATAAAGGGGAGGGGAAGGCTGGGAAGGAGCCGAGACTCGAACCCTGCTAGTCATTGACCCACTAAGTGCAATGTGGATCTAATGAGTCAAGCCGTTTCACGGACCTAAATCTAGGTCCGGGCACGTATGCCTGCATATAGCTTAAACTAGACCGTGAGGTCTAGTGCTATACAAAGCGTGCAAAAACGGATCTGAGAAAGCAGCTCGCCCACCCGAAGGTTGCCCAGCCGAAGCTGGGGGCCTATTCGGCCCCGAGTCTGCTCTTGGTTTCGATCACCCATCCGGCACGAATGCCAGACGGCCCGGCCAAAAGGCCGAGAAGCGATAGTTATTTGTCGTTGCCTCCCACCAGACACGACTTGACACAAGGTCAAAAGCCCGAAGGCCGATTAAAGTGGGGATAAAGGGGAGGGGAAGGCTGGGAACGAGCCGAGACTCGAACCCTGCTAGTCATTGACCCACCAAGTGCAATGTGGATCTAATGAGTCAAGCCGTTTCACGGACCTAAATCTAGGTCCGGGCACGTATGCCTGCATATAGCTTAAACTAGACCGTGAGGTCTAGTGCTATACAAAGCGTGCAAAACGGATCTGAGAAAGCAGCTCGCCCACCCGAAGGTTGCCCAGCCGAAGCTGGGGGCCTATTCGGCCCCGAGTCTGCTCTTGGTTTCGATCACCCATCTGGCACGAATGCCAGACGGCCCGGCCAAAAGGCCGAGAAGCGATAGTTATTTGTCGTTGCCTCCCACCAGACACGACTTGACACAAGGTCAAAAGCCCGAAGGCCGATTAAAGTGGGGATAAAGGGGAGGGGAAGGCTGGGAAGGAGCCGAGACTCGAACCCTGCTAGTCATTGACCCACTAAGTGCAATGTGGATCTAATGAGTCAAGCCGTTTCACGGACCTAAATCTAGGTCCGGGCACGTATGCCTGCATATAGCTTAAACTAGACCGTGAGGTCTAGTGCTATACAAAGCGTGCAAAAACGGATCTGAGAAAGCAGCTCGCCCACCCGAAGGTTGCCCAGCCGAAGCTGGGGGCCTATTCGGCCCCGAGTCTGCTCTTGGTTTCGATCACCCATCTGGCACGAATGCCAGACGGCCCGGCCAAAAGGCCGAGAAGCGATAGTTATTTGTCGTTGCCTCCCACCAGACACGACTTGACACAAGGTCAAAAGCCCGAAGGCCGATTAAAGTGGGGATAAAGGGGAGGGGAAGGCTGGGAAGGAGCCGAGACTCGAACCCTGCTAGTCATTGACCCACTAAGTGCAATGTGGATCTAATGAGTCAAGCCGTTTCACGGACCTAAATCTAGGTCCGGGCACGTATGCCTGCATATAGCTTAAACTAGACCGTGAGGTCTAGTGCTATACAAAGCGTGCAAAAACGGATCTGAGAAAGCAGCTCGCCCACCCGAAGGTTGCCCAGCCGAAGCTGGGGGCCTATTCGGCCCCGAGTCTGCTCTTGGTTTCGATCACCCATCCGGCACGAATGCCAGACGGCCCGGCCAAAAGGCCGAGAAGCGATAGTTATTTGTCGTTGCCTCCCACCAGACACGACTTGACACAAGGTCAAAAGCCCGAAGGCCGATTAAAGTGGGGATAAAGGGGAGGGGAAGGCTGGGAACGAGCCGAGACTCGAACCCTGCTAGTCATTGACCCACCAAGTGCAATGTGGATCTAATGAGTCAAGCCGTTTCACGGACCTAAATCTAGGTCCGGGCACGTATGCCTGCATATAGCTTAAACTAGACCGTGAGGTCTAGTGCTATACAAAGCGTGCAAAACGGATCTGAGAAAGCAGCTCGCCCACCCGAAGGTTGCCCAGCCGAAGCTGGGGGCCTATTCGGCCCCGAGTCTGCTCTTGGTTTCGATCACCCATCTGGCACGAATGCCAGACGGCCCGGCCAAAAGGCCGAGAAGCGATAGTTATTTGTCGTTGCCTCCCACCAGACACGACTTGACACAAGGTCAAAAGCCCGAAGGCCGATTAAAGTGGGGATAAAGGGGAGGGGAAGGCTGGGAAGGAGCCGAGACTCGAACCCTGCTAGTCATTGACCCACTAAGTGCAATGTGGATCTAATGAGTCAAGCCGTTTCACGGACCTAAATCTAGGTCCGGGCACGTATGCCTGCATATAGCTTAAACTAGACCGTGAGGTCTAGTGCTATACAAAGCGTGCAAAAACGGATCTGAGAAAGCAGCTCGCCCACCCGAAGGTTGCCCAGCCGAAGCTGGGGGCCTATTCGGCCCCGAGTCTGCTCTTGGTTTCGATCACCCATCCGGCACGAATGCCAGACGGCCCGGCCAAAAGGCCGAGAAGCGATAGTTATTTGTCGTTGCCTCCCACCAGACACGACTTGACACAAGGTCAAAAGCCCGAAGGCCGATTAAAGTGGGGATAAAGGGGAGGGGAAGGCTGGGAAGGAGCCGAGACTCGAACCCTGCTAGTCATTGACCCACCAAGTGCAATGTGGATCTAATGAGTCAAGCCGTTTCACGGACCTAAATCTAGGTCCGGGCACGTATGCCTGCATATAGCTTAAACTAGACCGTGAGGTCTAGTGCTATACAAAGCGTGCAAAACGGATCTGAGAAAGCAGCTCGCCCACCCGAAGGTTGCCCAGCCGAAGCTGGGGGCCTATTCGGCCCCGAGTCTGCTCTTGGTTTCGATCACCCATCTGGCACGAATGCCAGACGGCCCGGCCAAAAGGCCGAGAAGCGATAGTTATTTGTCGTTGCCTCCCACCAGACACGACTTGACACAAGGTCAAAAGCCCGAAGGCCGATTAAAGTGGGGATAAAGGGGAGGGGAAGGCTGGGAAGGAGCCGAGACTCGAACCCTGCTAGTCATTGACCCACTAAGTGCAATGTGGATCTAATGAGTCAAGCCGTTTCACGGACCTAAATCTAGGTCCGGGCACGTATGCCTGCATATAGCTTAAACTAGACCGTGAGGTCTAGTGCTATACAAAGCGTGCAAAAACGGATCTGAGAAAGCAGCTCGCCCACCCGAAGGTTGCCCAGCCGAAGCTGGGGGCCTATTCGGCCCCGAGTCTGCTCTTGGTTTCGATCACCCATCTGGCACGAATGCCAGACGGCCCGGCCAAAAGGCCGAGAAGCGATAGTTATTTGTCGTTGCCTCCCACCAGACACGACTTGACACAAGGTCAAAAGCCCGAAGGCCGATTAAAGTGGGGATAAAGGGGAGGGGAAGGCTGGGAAGGAGCCGAGACTCGAACCCTGCTAGTCATTGACCCACTAAGTGCAATGTGGATCTAATGAGTCAAGCCGTTTCACGGACCTAAATCTAGGTCCGGGCACGTATGCCTGCATATAGCTTAAACTAGACCGTGAGGTCTAGTGCTATACAAAGCGTGCAAAAACGGATCTGAGAAAGCAGCTCGCCCACCCGAAGGTTGCCCAGCCGAAGCTGGGGGCCTATTCGGCCCCGAGTCTGCTCTTGGTTTCGATCACCCATCCGGCACGAATGCCAGACGGCCCGGCCAAAAGGCCGAGAAGCGATAGTTATTTGTCGTTGCCTCCCACCAGACACGACTTGACACAAGGTCAAAAGCCCGAAGGCCGATTAAAGTGGGGATAAAGGGGAGGGGAAGGCTGGGAACGAGCCGAGACTCGAACCCTGCTAGTCATTGACCCACCAAGTGCAATGTGGATCTAATGAGTCAAGCCGTTTCACGGACCTAAATCTAGGTCCGGGCACGTATGCCTGCATATAGCTTAAACTAGACCGTGAGGTCTAGTGCTATACAAAGCGTGCAAAACGGATCTGAGAAAGCAGCTCGCCCACCCGAAGGTTGCCCAGCCGAAGCTGGGGGCCTATTCGGCCCCGAGTCTGCTCTTGGTTTCGATCACCCATCTGGCACGAATGCCAGACGGCCCGGCCAAAAGGCCGAGAAGCGATAGTTATTTGTCGTTGCCTCCCACCAGACACGACTTGACACAAGGTCAAAAGCCCGAAGGCCGATTAAAGTGGGGATAAAGGGGAGGGGAAGGCTGGGAAGGAGCCGAGACTCGAACCCTGCTAGTCATTGACCCACTAAGTGCAATGTGGATCTAATGAGTCAAGCCGTTTCACGGACCTAAATCTAGGTCCGGGCACGTATGCCTGCATATAGCTTAAACTAGACCGTGAGGTCTAGTGCTATACAAAGCGTGCAAAAACGGATCTGAGAAAGCAGCTCGCCCACCCGAAGGTTGCCCAGCCGAAGCTGGGGGCCTATTCGGCCCCGAGTCTGCTCTTGGTTTCGATCACCCATCTGGCACGAATGCCAGACGGCCCGGCCAAAAGGCCGAGAAGCGATAGTTATTTGTCGTTGCCTCCCACCAGACACGACTTGACACAAGGTCAAAAGCCCGAAGGCCGATTAAAGTGGGGATAAAGGGGAGGGGAAGGCTGGGAAGGAGCCGAGACTCGAACCCTGCTAGTCATTGACCCACTAAGTGCAATGTGGATCTAATGAGTCAAGCCGTTTCACGGACCTAAATCTAGGTCCGGGCACGTATGCCTGCATATAGCTTAAACTAGACCGTGAGGTCTAGTGCTATACAAAGCGTGCAAAAACGGATCTGAGAAAGCAGCTCGCCCACCCGAAGGTTGCCCAGCCGAAGTTGGGGGCCTATTCGGCCCCGAGTCTGCTCTTGGTTTCGATCACCCATCCGGCACGAATGCCAGACGGCCCGGCCAAAAGGCCGAGAAGCGATAAAAATGGACGAAAAATTTTATTTTTTATATATAGGCGTTAAAGAGAAAAGTTACGGTTAACACAAAAACGTAATTATAAAAATCTACTGCGATAGATTTTAACAACATTTCATCTAAAAGATTTTTACTTTCTATTTGAAAAAACTTCAAGTCATTCATTTTTAAATCAATGTATCCAAACATTAAAAATATACTAAAAATAAACGAAGTTGCGTGTTTGCCGTATAGTGTACATATATGGCAGCATTCGAAATAGTCCCAGCCGACAACGTCGCGGCGTTACAAATCTTGATATTTAATTATTAAGACAAAAAAAAATCAACCGTAATAAATTATTCGTGTTCAAATAATTGATAAATAAATTAACGTCAAACTATTTATCCCCCACCAAAAAAAAAGATTATTTTTCTGGTTTATTCCACCTTCCGGCGCAAGAAAAAAGGTCAAGGTCAAATTTTGTTGTGTTTCCCTTTAAGTCCCGAAGAAAAGAAAAAAACAAAAAAAAACCCCAGAACTAATAAGGAAATCTAGTCAAGTAAGCAAAGATTAATAAATAAAATGTCATTAAAATCAAACACTAACTTGGACAAAAGAGCTAGAGATTTTTTTTCTTTCTTTCTTCCCCACGCCTGTGCAAACGACAAAGTAGTGAAAAGAGATCATTTTTAAAGAGAGCACACTATTTTGTGACGAATATATTAAGTTTTAATTTTGTTTGCAAAGAAGAAAAAGTTCTATAAAAAATATACTTCCGAACTTTAGTTTTTAATTCAATCAGTAATCTCAGTACAATATGTCATTGAGATTGCAGATTGAATAATAAATAATTTACTTCGATTAAGTAGTATTTCTACGATTGATCATCACAATTATTTCAGAAAACATAATTTAAAACAAAAATTTAACTTGTCTTAAAAAGTTAAGTTTATTAACATTTCATTTAATATAGAAATATTAAATAACCTAATTTTTCAAAATTAAATCCCTTTGTTTAGGTTTATTGCGATCAGTTTTGTACTTTAAGCAACAGCCTTGTGGCTCATCTGATAAAGACATTTTCAGCTGACATGAATGGAAGCTCCTCGGTTAAACACACCTTAAAAACAAATCTAATATAAATTTCAGAGTTTTATTACAATTCATGACTGTAAGATAATTTAATGAGATAAACAAAGTTCAATAAAATATTAAATGAAGATTAAATGTATAACATGTAATTTTCATACTATTAACAAAAAGTTAGCAGGAACGGATCAACAGCTAAGTTTATTTCAAGTAGAAAACAGATTGCTTTAGGAATTTTTTCCCCCTAAGTATTTTCATTTAACACTAGTTTCTGAAATGGATTAAATAAGTAAAACTGAGTCATTGGAGGCTTGTTTAATGTTTTTTAACACACTTTCGAGAACGAGATCGAAAACTGACCAAACTGATAATTACTGAATGTGCAAATTAATAGCAGCTTAAGTTTTACTTATGAGAGTAATCAAATAAGATCCAAACATGATTTTAAAATAATTAGTAAATTAATATACCAGTTGGCTAAATAGATATCAATTCATTTGTTATACGTATTTATATTTTTTTTATGTAGAACTGTTGCTCAACAAACAAACATTAAACTGTTCTGATTGTATAGATGTAATCCAGTGTCTGCGGTTATTTAATCTAAAATAAAACGGCTATTCTGACTTTACAACATATTGCTTTTGGCAGCCTTTTCTCTGTGGGGTTAAGGGGACTAGAAATACATCAGTATGAAAATGTACGAATATGAAAAAGCAACAGATCTTCAGAGGATGATTTTGCCAACGTTAAGAAAAACTTTACTTGAAATAAAACCATCCTCTGAAGACTTTAAAAAATTATATATGTAACATTTAATTAATATGATAGCGCTAGGATTAATGTATAAATGCTACAGCATTTTCCTCTTTAAAGATCTCCCCCACGAAAACAAAAAATAACAAAAAAGGAAACAAACAAAAACCCCAAAGATTACAGAATTTCTCCTTTCACAAAAATTTAAAAATAATCTTCCCCTTCGGAAGTAAAAAGAAAAAGAATAAAAATGAAATAATTCGACCAGTCTGATTTGGTTTTATGGCATATCAACTATACCTTATCATGTTTATCCACATATATTAAATATATATGATTTGTAAACACATTTTGTTGATAATATTTTTAAACGAACCCGAGATCATTTATTTCTTGCACATGGTTAAATGATTTCAAGTATTGCTATATCATCATCATCATCATCATCATCATGTCGTGCTGGTAACACGGATATCCCTGACCCTCTCTCGCCACTTTCCCCAATCGTTCATCGCCTCAGGCAGGTCTTCTGGACAACATCCCGTATCCTCACATAGTTGCTGTATGTATGTTCAGTGCTGGTCGTTCTGCTTTTGCACGGCCATGTGTGGGGGTCCATAAGAGTACATCACTTATGAGTTCGTCCCTGTTTCTCCAGCAGTGTCCTGCATGTCTGGTTCATCTAACTTGAATAGTTTTCGTGATAGGAGGCAGGTTGCCGTACAGTTGGTGTCTTGTGAGGTGTTGCCGCCAGGACTTGTTCAAGGCTGCTCGCAGCATTCTTGTGTAATTGCCGTCTAGCTTCTTCTCCAGCTGTTTTGTTAGAGTCCATGTAGTGCATCCATATAGCAGTATCAATGCAACCGCTGCCTGGAAGAAACTGCGTTTCATTTTATTGGTTAGGTCTGATTTCCATATAATCGATAGCCTATTGATAGCTGTCCATGCTTTCGTTAACCTCGTTTTGATGTCCTTTTCGGTTGATGCGACGCTGCTTCCTAGGTAAGTGAATTTGTCTACTAGTTTAAGAGGGGTTCCGTCTAGAGTGGAGATGTCACCCGTTTGATTATAGCACATATATTCCGTTTTGTGTGCATTGACATAGAGGCCTATGTCTGCGGCTGCTCGTTCCAAACTATGCAGTAGTGTTTTGGCTTGGTTGGGTGTATTTGCCAGTATCGCTATGTCATCGGCGTAGTCAGCGTCGATATACATGATATTAGTTTGTCGGTAATTTCATTTTAAAATTAGAACTAAATTGTTTGTGCACTGGTATTACTATTGCTTCAAGATAATCGAATGGTTTCAATTATTGAAACCTAACACTTCTAATTGTTACAAGATGAGATCTTGCCTTGATTTGAAAAACAAAAAGAAAGGAGAAAAGAAGAAAAGAAAAAACGGAAGTTACGACTTCGAGTTCTCAACTCAAAATGAAAAGTCAGTCGTTCACACATCGGCTCCGCGCAGAACTTCCATTTGCGATAAATTAACAAAAAAAATACATTAATAGATATCTAACCAGAACGCTTCCCGCAGGGCACAAAAATTGCCGTTTCTGAGCCTCCAAAAAATGTATAAATAGACGGACCAAATAATTATTAGTCAGTCTTGCTCCTTCACACTACTCGTGCTAACAGATTCTATGCAACTGACTAGCGCCTGTCATCCGATACTTCAAACGATCGCCGCCTTTAGGAATGCTGCCCTTGCTTCAAGAAAACCATCCCTTCACCACGAGACAAGGACAGTATATGAACTTTGTAACTATCACCCTGAATACATTCTTTAACTATGAACATATTTCTCCATTCAATTCTCTGTGCTTAATCTATTTATAAATTTTCTATAACGTCATTACTGTGTTATTGTGAATATCTATACGTTCTTTGTTTTGCAACCATACGCAACATTTATATCACAGATATCAACAACTCAGAATATAACATAATTCTATTCAATAATTATCATTTGTTTGCACACAGCGAAGTGGTTATAATTATTCAACATTACTCACTCGTTTGCGCACAGTTAAATGATCAAGTAGTTCTATTTGACTCATACATAGGACCCTATCAGGTGTTATCACTCTGGGTCAGAATGGACCTGTGAGCTATGGCAATGAAGGGGTACTCTGCATTCTACAAAGCTTCAGCATTACTGGAGCCTGACCATCAGACTGTTTAGTGTAATATCTAGGACGAGGGGTGGTGCGTCTTAACCCCTTTGCAAAGATGCAGTCGGTATATTCTAAAGCCCCAGCCAACTGGGCTATTGACCTGTCTGGTACTTGTCTTTTCCAATGTGAACTCTTCCAGAAATAGGTTATCTTTTTACATAGAAAGAAAATGTCTAAGTAAAACCCCTTATAAAATGTAAAATCCCCGTCCCCTCCCCACCCCGAGAAAAAAAAAACAAAACATGCTGTGAGTATGATTGGTTGGTTGGCTTTTACAGCAAATCCACCTTTATAGGTTAATTAACGCCAAATCCATTTTTATACAAATAATCAGTTCTATTTCAAACAATTCAGTTTAGCATGAATACACAGTTTAAATGTCAAAAACATTTCTACTTCAAGCTATTCAATTTATTCAAACAGTTCTAATTCAAACAATTCAGTTTAGCATAAGTATGCAGTTTAGTTCTATCTAACATAGATAGGCCCTATCAAGTGCTACCATTACGGGCCAGAGTGGACCTGGGAGCAATGGCAATGAAGGGGGGCTCTGCATTCCCCAAAGCCCCAGTATCACTGGAACCTCACTGTCAGATTATTTAAAGTCATATCCAAGACACTCGTAAGGCGAGGGGTCTTCTGCAGTCAGTGTCACAAGAAAAAGTTATGGGAAAACATATTTCCTGGTAAACTTATCCTTTGTAAATTGACACATGAATGGGACCCTAACAGGTACTATAAATCCGAATCGGAGTAGGCTTGGGAGTAACGGCAATGAAAGGATATTCTGCATTCCCCCAAACTACAAAACTGGAGCTTCACCATCAGGTGCAGTGTAGTGTCATACCCAAAATTATTGTTAGGGTGGGACTATTACTCCTTTGAAAAGATGCAGTCAGTGTATATTACAGCCACAACTGATGGGGCAGTATTTGTTTTTGTGTTCTTGAGTATTTTTCCTGA
Organism: Sepioteuthis lessoniana; assembly: GCA_963585895.1. NCBI lineage: Eukaryota > Metazoa > Mollusca > Cephalopoda > Myopsida > Loliginidae > Sepioteuthis > Sepioteuthis lessoniana. Next base: position 164,963,698 of record OY757904.1, read on the forward strand.
TAGTTACTTCTGGAAAATGATTGGTTGGGGTTTATAGCATGTCAACCTTTGTAAGTTATTTAATGCCAAATTCTGTTTATACACATATTAAACTAAAGATTTCTTAACGAATACTTAGGTAGATAATATTTTAAATGAGCCAGAGCTTATAAGTTAGCCCACAAATGGTTTCGAGTACTTCTATATAATACTAAGAATTCAATTTAACATCAACAATTTATTTGCACTCAGCTAAATGGTTATACATACAATGTGTAAGTGAATGATTTACGGATTTGGTTTGGTTTTATGTAATATCAAACATTGTAGGTTTTTCAATGTCGAATCCTGTTCATACATATACATTAAATACAAATGATTTGTAAAAATGTTGGCAATAGCATTTTTAAACAAGCCTGAGCTCATTTTTCTTCACAGTTAAATGATTTCAAGTATTTCTATCTAATACGTATCTTTCTATTTACTTTTAATCATTTGTTTGCACACAGTTAAATGGTTTTGAGTATTGTCAAGTAACAATTAAACATCAGTCATTTGTTTGCACACATTTAAATAGATATACATTTGTAAAAGATTTGTTTTTTGGTAATTTCATTTTTACTTTTTAAGTGGATGGTTTGTAAGTAACATTTAAAAGAGATTGAGCTCATCTATTTGCATACAGTTAAATGGTTTCAAGTATTGTAGTCATTTGTTATATCTTCAAGAGTGAGGTTGGCAACTATGTGGTCTGTGTCACTATTCATACTTTCTATACTATAGGATCTTTGTAGACATTTTGTCAATCCCTGAGCATTGCATTGTTTATTCATTCTTATAGGTGAATTTGTTCTTGATGTTGAAGAGACTGTATCGAATTTGCCTGAGGGCAGTTTGAATGCACTTCCTGGTCTTTCATCATTCACTTTGGTGATCATCGGTATTTTGGTCAATGGGAGCTAGTAGGTTGTGTTCAAGTTGTTCCATTTTTTTGGGAGACAAGTTGTTTAGTCTGTCTTTGACAGTTTTTGGTGGATGGATTGGATGAGATTTTGAACTTTTAGAAGGAGTGGTTTGTGTTTGAGTGCTTTGACTATCTCACATTGGATTTCTCTTCATTTTTAACTTCTTGAGTTTGTGCTTGCTGAAATTCAGCCAAGTGTTTTTTTTTTTCTTTTCAGTTGATCCTGAAACTTTGGCCAATCATTTGGTTCCGACTGGATCCTTTTCTCCACAAGAGCTCTGTATTCATTTTCTTGGTTGATTGGATCCACTCTCCATGCAACAGAAACATGTTTTCTCCCATAAAGGACCCTACTGTTTTCCTTGCTTTCTGGAAGGACACATTCGTCTTGGATTTTACTTCAAGTATTTCCTTTTCTTTTTTATCCATATCACAAGATCTTGCATAAGCTGGATGGCCTTGTTAGCAGTTTGAACATCTGATTTCTTTTAAGCAATCTTCTGCGATGTGATTCAGATCCTTTTCACCGCACTTGGCACATGTCTGTTGTCCTCTGCAGGCTTTCATTTGGCATTTGAAGCACCTCAGGAGTGTTGGGACATACATCTCAACCCTCTCAAGACAAGAGTCGATCTTCACCTCCTTGGGAGTATGGAGCTGATTAAATGTCAAGATGTAGCTGTTGGTCTGGATTTGTTTTTCACCTTTTCTAATGGAGATTCTTCTGATGTTTGTCACTCCCTGTTTTCCTAGCACTATTGTCATCTCCTCTGCTATAGCCAAGGGCAACTTCCTACTTCTGATAACTCCTTTGGATGTGTTCAGTCTTTTGTGTGGATACGCTCTGCATTTGGCAGTGTGGAAAATTTTCATTTTGAGGATGTTTTCTGCTTGCCTCCAGCTGTTCATCTAGACAAGTAAGTTTCCATTCCTTGGTTATTTTCACGTTTTGTGTAGCTCTAGTTGATAATACTTTTTCTATTAGAAGAGGGGAGAATTAGGCTTGCCAGACCTCCCCCAAAGATTCAATGACAATGAATCTGAGGAAGTAAGCTGCCTCATTCTCCGAGTCCGATTCATATAAATTTCTTTGTTTTTTGTTAGACACCAGAAGTGATGTTTAGTCTTTGCTGGCCCAGTGATCCACCACACAAGGAGCAAACTCATTTGCCTTGGTTGAGACGGACATACACGACCAGTATACTTGAGCTAGGAGTAGGTTTTTGAGCCATTGCCAATTTCAGGTTTTCACCAATGATCAAATTCCTATTCTCTCAACACAACTGACCCTCAGCCATCGCCTTCTAGCACCTAAAAGATAAGAGTTGGGAATTTGCTGCAAGTGTAGATTGAAAAGTATGGTTAGGATAAAATATATAGATGCTAAGGCTTGACATGATCATCCATTTGATTGGGTTGGACCTATTCAACCACCCGTCTAGCTCAGTAAGGCCCAAAGTGGCATGTTGCAAGTGACTTGACCACTCGGATGTTGAGCTATGTACTACTCCACCACGAGGATCCCGTCCTTAAGCATCATAGGTTGCCACCCATGGCAAACAGGTGGCTTCATTAGAGGAGTCTTACTCCTCAGCAGAGGTGCAGTCAGCATATTGTACAGCCCCAACTGAGAGGATGCTCATTTGTTGAGTCAAATCGGTTGGTTGGGTTTCATAGCATACCAACACTTGTAGGTTAATACCAAATCCTGTTTATACATATAAAATATATGATTTGTAAATGCATATTTTGTAGATAACATCTTTAAATGAACCAGAGGTTGTTTGTTTGCACACAGTTAAATGGTTTCAAGTATTCCAATGTAACACTACCAATTCAATTTAATATCAGTTAATTATTTTTGCTTAGTTAAATGGATATACATACATGGTTTGTAGATAAGCCCACCACTTAACACCCCCCAAAAATAACCTAATTTGTTTACACACAAGAATTGATATTGTTTGCACATAGTTAAATGATTTCAATTATTGCTAATACTAATAATTCTATTAATATTAATCTTTTGTGTGCACACAGTGAAGTGGTTACAAGAATTGCTATTTACCACTAATAGATTTTTTTAAAACAATTCATTCATTTGCACACAGTCAAAGGGTTTCAAGTATTGCTAACCAATAATTCAATTTTAGCAGAGTTAAACAGTTAAGTATTCCACACTAATAGTTTTATTTACACAGTTAAATAGTTCCAACTATTGCTATGTAACACTAATGATTCAATTTAATATCATTTGTTTGTACACACAGTTAAATGATCAAACAGTTCTATTTGACCACCCCAGGTCAGAATGGACCCAAGAGTAATGGCAATGAATGAGTACTCCATATTCCCCAAAGCTTCAAGACACTTGTTGGGGGTGTGATGGAGTCTTTCCTCTCTGCAGTTGGTGTATTCAACAGCTCCAGCTGACGAGGAGTTATGTTAAGCTCTGTGATATTGTTAGTTACATTGTATGTAATGGTTGGTTTCTTTGCTCAACGGCATGTCAACTTTTGTGGGTTATTTAAAGTCACCCTATATAAATACAAGTATATCAACAAATTTGTAGTACAATATTAAGTAGCAATATAGTTCCCCGGACTTGGCTGGGCCATCTGGCATGAATGCCAGATGGTGTATCTAAATCAATGGCAGGTTTGAGGCTGAAAGGCGTCCAGCTTTGGCTGGACCACCTTTGGTTGGGTAAGCTGCAACATTGACACCTTTGTCCCCTATGTATAGCACTAGACCTTACTGTCTAGTTTAAGCTATAACCTGGCATCCGTGCCTGGACTCAGATTTGGGTCCAAGAAAAAGCTTGGCTCATTAGGCCCGCATTGCATTGAATGGGTTAATTAGCACAGACCAGCAGGGTTCGAGCCTCGGCTCGTTCCCGACCTTCCCCTCCACTAAATCGCTACTATAATTGGCCTTCGTGTCATTGACCTTGTGTCAAGCCCTGTCTGGTGGAAGGCAGTGGCAAATACAATACTTCCCTGGCATTATGTCGGCAGGGAGGGAATTGAAAGCTTGGTCTCAGGGACCGTTCTCACTGCCCAGGCTTTACCTGCTTTGCAGAGTTGAGTTCATTGCTAGACGCCCCAAAAGGATAATGCCGACGAGGCGAAGAATTTTTTGGACCAGCCGCGCATGAATCTTGATTGGGGCATAGCTCCCCACTGTAAAATGGCCTTGTGCCACATTCTGCCTTGGTGGGAAGTCAGTTAAATACCCATATTAAGAGGCAAAATCTTAGAAGACGAGAGTTTATTTAGTAAAAATATATTGGTCGAAGGGAAGGCTTTTCAAGACATATCTTTGGTTGGTGTACATTTTTACCGACTTTCTCCAGACAACTATACAATACGATAAAGCAAATGTTTTTCTTTGGTGGTGACTTAACTTTTTGTTCATAAGTTGGTACTGATGCATCTACGTTACCGCAAAAAAGCCGAACTTTCCCGAATCGGAATATGCCGAAACGCCTTGATAATCAAATTTAAGATAAAATAATTCAATAAATTTGTTTACTAAGTTACAAACAAGTGTAAACATGAATTTATCGCAGCTAAGCGAAAATCTACTATGTGCAGAAATGGTGATCCAACTCTGGCAAGAAAAAACCTTATTGGTAAAATTAAAAGTTGCCGGGCATGTGAGCATCCTTGCCACCTAAAAGAAAAAAAAAGTTATGCCTGGAGATGCCGTAACACCAAATGCAGCACCCGGATTATTATTAAATTGTTGGGAGAAAGTACAAAATAGTTACAAAACACCCCCATCCCCATGGTAAGAATGGATTTCTAAATTAACACGTTATTACTTCTGCACAGTACAATAAGTGCATAAATACGAAAAAATTATTTTAAAAGACAAAAAAGGTACACCCCCCCCAAATAGAAAGAATAAAAATTCAAACTATTTTTCATATTGAAATTGACCATACATACATCCATAAAAAAAATTGTCTTTTTCTCTTTCTTGTTTGGTCTTCACCCGGAAACGCTCGGGAAAGTTCGTTTTTTTTTTGCGGCAACATTGAGAGATATTTAGTTTTATGCATGTAACATTATTCATAAATTTTAATGAAATAAGTTTTGTTATATCAAATAATCTTAGCCGAAAATCTTAAGACTTATTCTTAATTGGGCATTTATATGAACTTTGAGTTTTGAAATTAAAGTCAGTTTCTGACCAAATACCAACCTTTTTTTTCTCACTTTCCAAACTAATTGACACTTTGAATAAAGTGTCTCAAAAGAAAAAAAAAAAGTTAATTTGCCCCCTCCCATATTCTTTAAAAGCGCGAATATATTTTTTTGTTGTTGGTCCAACGAGAGAAAAGTAAATAATATAAAAGGAATAGATCCGTAAATGAATTTGGTTGTTAAGATTTTTATAACTTTGCTTTATAGTCGTCTTCTACTGTGAACAAAAAAAAAAAAATTTTTTAAAGAAAATGAATACAATCTCAGATAAATTCAAACCTATATTTATCAAAACCTAACGTCTTTCTTACTCATAGAGAACCAAACTTCACCCACAAATGTATACACCAACTACCTCACATTCAAGTAAGAAATGTAAATACAACCATGAAAATTATATATAGATACAAACACTAACACAGAGTAAATCCTTGTAAACATATACAAGAAAAAAAAAAGACACATGTAGAGGCCCAAAGGTTTTCATGAACAATTAAGACATTCAGACGACTATATCCTGGAAATGAAAATAATCATAACCCTATCAAAATAACCGCCATTATGAAAGTCAAAAAGACTGGCCTAACCATTATAGTCACTTTTCAGAGGTTAATAAAAGTCGAAACACTTTTAGAGCAAAGTTATAAAAATAAAAACTTGAAATACCTATTCACTGACTTGTTTTTGACAGAAAACTAAAATTTTCAGTTAAATATCACAAAGTATTCTGATAAATAAATGCATAAGTACCAAAAATAATTTAATTTTTATATCAACAGTCAGTAAAGAATATATTTAAAAAAATATTCGTACTCCTTGAAAGACATTTATTAAACACCAAATAATTAGAAAAAACAAATTAAGGTCTTACCTCTTTCATGAATATAGGATTAAAACCAGTCTGATTATTTAACTGTAATCTTCGCTATTGACAAGTGAGAAAATTCTTAAAAGACAATTCAAAAATCCATGACATCACATAACTCCTTCATCTTCTCCTCCTCCTCCTCCCAAAATGTTGCGTCAAGAAAAATTAATCACTCAGCTTAATGGCTTTTGAAAATTCATTACTTTTTCTGTAACATTAAATTCGCTTCTTGTTTACGTCTTTAAGCATAAGCTTCAAACTAAAATTCAACATTTGTTTTTAAATGCTCGATAAATTAAATTTTATCAATATATATTCTTATAAATAACTATAAGAGAAAAATATTAAAATAAATTTTAAAATAAATTTCAACAGTGTAAAATTTCACATTATGGTAAGATCAAGCAAAACTGGTTTAAAAATAAGTTCTTTAAAAAAAAAAAAAATACACAGATTACACTTAATGATAAACTTGATTTTTTTTTTGGTGTCACAGTAATACAGGAAAGAAAAAAAATCAAAGTAATCATCAAGCGTATTACTTTGCTTTTAGAGAAGAAGACATTAACTTTAAGTGAATATGTGGTTTGAAAGACTAAAATTGCTGGAAAGAAACCTCGTATGGCAGCCATGTTGTTTAGTTATTTTCCTCAAAATAAACTTCTAACACAAAGATTCCTAAATGAAATTTTTCAGCAGTAACTTTTGGATCTAAAATTTTTGTTTTTAGAATAAATAAAAATAATATAATATATATAACAATAGAATTAAATTGTTCAATGTATTCTCTTTTTGATGAAAATGCTGGTCTTTTTTGGTGGCCAAAATGATTTGGTTATGTGTTTGTACCTTGCTTCCTGTCCATACACAATTTGAATTTTCCGTTGTTAATTTAACCGCTCTTTCCACAACTTGTGATGTGGGGGGCAGGTAAATTTGGAAATTTCAGTTCTGTTATATTCAGAGATTCTAGTTCATTCATTCCTTGAAAAGTGTAGGTTCACAAACCCCACTTTGTGAGAGGTCAAAGTTGATCAATTTGTGGCTTGCAACTCATATTTTATAACACATAATATTCCTGTCTGTTCAACCTCTGTACCACATTGCTACACTCAGAACTGGCTTCCAGGATGAAGAACATTTTATTGAGGATGCGAACCATGCCCGTAATTCTGGAGCCATATTTGTCGCCTCGCAGGACATTCTTTTTAATCTAGCCCTCACTACCAGAGTTTGGTGTTCCTTAACTTGCAAGGAGGCCAGCTCGGCCTTCGCTATGTTAACTTGCCCACTATCTCCCGCCAAAACCGCTACCATATCTAACTTGAGTCTCCTACTATAGTCGGCAGCAAAGGATCTAATGCTATCCTTAAGGTTACCCCACCACCAATTTCCAATAATAGTCCCCGTCAGTTCCCGCTTTATCATTAGTTCTTGCTGGTTCCGGAAGTCATACTCAGCCAAAAGGGAAGAGTTGAACTTCCTGTAACCAGACATTCTGCATCTAGACTTATCTAACCTAAAAGACACACAAAAATTTGTGGTCGGAATCTTTATAAGGATCGAAACATGGACCACCTAAATAATCTAGACCGACTTGCCTAACTAATACTCGGTCCAAATAGCTGTAAAGCTGGGCCGAGGCGCCCCTACCGGCCCAAGTCCAAGCTATCTTATTTGGATGCCTTTCGCGAAATTTGTCAACGAGATTAAGTCGTTCGACAAATTCGCGAAAATGTCTGGCATCCAAGGTATTAGCACCCGCACTAATAGCCCCTCTGTCTAAATTCGGATCAAGGACGGCGTTCCAATCTCCCACTAAAATTACCTGCTTTGATGGTGTCACGTACGGCTAGATGCGCCGGAAAAAGGCAGGAAGATCACTAGCAGCATTGGGCCCATAAACCCCAATCAGCCAAAATGCCTTATCCTTTATGGTAACGTGCAGAACACAAAGTCTGTCCGCCGGATCTGAAAGAACAAGAGCACACGTGGCGTCCAGATGTCTACTTATCAGCCAGGTTACACCTCTGGAAAGACCATCAAAATATGCTGAGAAGGACAAATAGTTCCTCGACAGAATACCTTCATGGAAGTTGGAGTCAAAGCGAGTCTCCTGTAAACAACATATATCAATGCCGCGGCGCTGGAGGTATAAAAGTAAATGGGATCTTCTAGAATCTGACCTCAGGCCGCGGCCATTCAAACTAGCGAGCCTTAAATCCACCATGAACATTTACAGGGGTTGAGTGCCCGGACTGAACATGGTTGGGGTCAGGTCGCCGACAGTCTGGCCATCTCATTCGTGATGACTCTGTCATGAGCGAGACCCCCGATATCAGGCGGATATGTTAGTTTTACGGCCCTATAAAGGGAGGGGTGCAACACAATAGGGACCCTCTCAGCAAGACCCTTACACGAATGAAGATCGTCTCTGAAATATGAAATCGGGTCGAGGGCCTCGTTTTCATCGCACAACATTTTCATCACACCTTCCGACCCTCGGTCCTTGCGAATGGCGGTGGTGATCCACGCGTTAGGAAAGTTTTTTGGGTCCTCCACATTTTGCTCATTTACCTCCTTGAAATTGTGGAGGACCCTCAAATCTTTTAGTAGTTACGGCTGGACCTTGTAGAGATGATCCAGGCCCCCTCATCCACCCAGCAAATGTTCGATCCCGAATGATGACGTGATTTATCCTTTTTACGTTGATGTTTCGGGACCTCATCCCCCGAGTTGTCTATAGATGAACTCCGCTGCCGTTTCTTGGGCGTTACACTTGGAGATAGTGAAGATGCTGTTGCTGGTGGATAAGGTTTGATAGGAGGCGAATCTAACGGCAGCGGAGGGGGTCCTTTTTTTGGTGGTTTCAAGATGGTCATTAGTAGAGGAGGCATGGATTTTTGAGGTGGAGTGGAAGATGGTCTGATGATTCTAGGCTGCTTTGGAGATGAAGGGGTGGAATGAAAGGGCTCTGGCCGTGAAGAGGATTTACGCTCCTGGTCCAGCCGCTTTTTAAAATCCAGGAGCTTTTTCAAATTTCTCCCGGCCTGGACTGAAGGATCTGGCCTTGGGAGGAGTAGGCTGTTTAGGGGGCGTTATGGGTGGATATTTAGATTTGGGGGAAATTGTTGTTTGGGCATAGGATTTGGATGCTGAAGGGGAACTGGTAGAGTTGGACTTGGATTGACTTTGTGACTGGGGTGAACTGTTGGTGCCCACCTGGGACGACTTTCGGGAGTGAGGATCCGCAGGTTGGATCTTCTTCCCACCTTTTCCTACAGTCAGCCACTCGACCCCTGACTCTTCGGTGCTGACCGTAGATGACAAAGGGGGAGTGGTTTTTTTTTAATTCCCGCTGATGTGGGCGAGACTACGGGAGCCTCCTTTTCGTTGTTTGTTGAAACAGGTGGGAGGGTACCGGAATTCTGGTCGGGCTTTTTCGGGGCCTTCTTCCCTAGGCAAACTGCGGAGAGGTGACCAATTTCGCCGCAGTGCCAGCAGGCAAGTTTACGTCCAGAGACGATTACCGGAAGCCTACGCCCTTCCACATCCAACCAGTTGGGAACGGAGTAGAAGGTCTTAACATCCAACAAAATGTCGAACCTCCATTCCCTGCGCATTCTGTCATGTGTGGCTGAGACGATGTCACCAAATTGTAACATAAAAGCAGCTAAATTTGCGTCTCTGAGGAAGCTAGGGACCTCATATACTGATACTGTGGTCCACCGCCGCCCCATATATTCAGTTCGGAAAAAGTATTCCTTGTTTTCTAATGTTTTCCTGGTTAGGGCGACGGTTTCTTCAACGGTCGGTATCAGTATATACCAGAAAGCGTAAGAGGTACCAGCTATTATGGCTTGTACCTTTACGCCCAGGGTGGATAGTTGACGCAATACCATGTCTTTGGCGGGCTTAACGATCTTACGTGACTGTTTGTCCACAACAAAGACAGACACCATTCTTTTTTTTTGGTCTTGCTTTACTTCGTCCAAAGTGAACATAAGACCATGCTTCTGTACTTCGCTGGAGATAGCCTTTGCCCACTGGAGTAAATCATCGACGTCGACCTGAATTTTCGGTGGCGCTGTCCAACTATTTTCTGTTGTTTTAACATTTTGGTCTTGAGGTATGGGAGTAGAATTAGGGGATTTACTATTTTGGTCTGGAGCAGGGGTATTTTTGACCAATGGTGATTTTACATTATGGTCAGGGGGAGGGGCATTTTTTGTCGGGGGAGGGTAATTTTCCACTTTGGATTCTGTGTGGAGATGGTGATTTTTCTTTTTGGTCTGGGGAGGGGCATTTTTGGAAAAGGTTGATTTGATTTTCTTTTTCTGGGGGAGAGGATCGCCCTTATTGGGGGAGAATAAGGCTTTTATGGCCGAGCCGTCAGACCAGCCGGCCATAAATGATGGGACAACTCAAAAACTAAAAGGGTGATGGGAAAATAAGAAAAACTAAAGTTAAAAAAAGGAAAAAGAAGGGGGTACTTATCTGAAGTTCCAACCAGGTCAGAAATTTCAGTCCAGCTGGGAGAAGCCGACACGGAACGAAATGATGAAGGTAAAATCCATTTGTTCTGGTCTTGAGTCTTTACTATCAAGCTGCAAAGGAAGTCAAGCAATAAAAAAAAACTGGCCTGTAGAGTTGAAACAAGAAGAGTCACAATGAAAAGAGAATGAATGTTGGAAGATAAGAGTATTTACAGAAATCTTTGTCATGCAATAGACTCCTAAAACGCGGGACCAAATTGAAGTTGCGGACGTAGTTGTGAGCACTAACCACGTGGTTTTCCTGGCCAATAGGTTCCTGAGACTGATTAGTTTACAGACGTACGCCATCTTTGTTTTGAGAACAAGTGGCATAACGGCCATTTTAAAATATAGGAGTGTAAATCCTATAGTACTCGTTCGGTTCTTGTTCTCGATCTCCTTTATTCCAATTATTCCGGTTAATTTATGTGTACTCGTAACTGAGTTTGGGTCGGCCTGGGGGTGACTTCAAAAAGCTACCAACCTTCGTTCAAATTTCACACCGAATTCCACTTCTAAATTTAGCTTAAAAATTGCTTTGAAACCATAACAATAACTTTTAGCTGTCAACGCTTTGTTTTTAAAATTCTCTTTGTTATCAACCTAACTCAGCCCTTATGACAACTTGCCCTTTAATCAAAGCATTTGCGAATTTTTTTTCATAAAAAAACAAATCCAGTGATAAAACAAAACATGGTTTTTTCCTCCACTACCCCTCGAAAATCCATTACGTTATTACACATTCGTAATGTATTTCTCTTCTTCTAAAATCCACTTTGAGTTCTTTCTTTTTTCTAATAACTTTTAACTCAAGACAACAAATCAAGTCATTTCAGAATTTAATAAAGATGGATGACCCTGACTATGGCATGCAAATAGATGCGGTTATGGAGTTCAAAATAATAATTAATTGCAAATTAGAATAATTATTATTTTTATTGTCTAAGACTAACAACTACCTAAAACTACTAGTGATAAATTACAAAAATTCTATCGGATATTCGCTTGGTTACTTTATTTTAGGACCCCCCCACCTCTTTAGAGGTACCAGTTACTTTTTACAATATCAATTTCTCCCTTATGGGACCTATCCCCCCACCTTTTTGGCATACATGTCCGTCAACTAAACTTTGACCCTCCCCCACGACATGTCTTCTAAATAAATACTAAATCTTAAAACGTGTCTTAAATCGCAAAAAATGAAATGAAATCATTGTTTATTTGTAAAAAAAATTTTCATTATCCTTTTTTTTTTTAATACAGTAATTCTTTAATTTTTTCCACATGGAAATATCTGAATGTTGTTTACTATATCTAAGTACTTAACAAGATCCACACAAATAGATAGTTTCTGATAATCTTTCTATTTATACCTGTCAATGATCATCAATCAGTCTAACTCATTACCTATCTCAATATATCCAGGTTCGATAAAAACTTGTCAGAATTGTCTCTTCATTCCCAGAATTCAACAACACGAAAGAAATTCATTAGATGCAGACATCACCCACTGACATGTTTTTTCTTCTGATTGATAACCAAATCAATTGACTGAACTTTTGATGGTCTAATAAATTGGTGCATATTCATCAGTGAAGAAGAAATTTACTTCAATTTAACGCATTGAAATAATTACCGCCCATTAGACATTTTTGAACCGCCAAAGAAAAAGTTAAATTGCTAAGTCACTCAGATCATCATTAAGCATCTTTCAGCTGTCTACAATGAAATAATTTATTTTTCGAAAATAAACCTATTCTGAATTTTCATCATAAGAAAATGTAAGTATTTTGACTTCATTTTACAGTTTTCTTTTCTCCAGAATATTCTTTGTAAAGAAAAGATTAATGGGAAATAAAGTAATATTTTAAAAACAACAAAAACGAAAACACAATGGAAGTTTTTATCTTTTAGAAAATAATAAATAAACATAAATTAAATCAAGCGACTTTAACTTTTCTTTGAAAATCAGTTAAAAAAGCATGGCATTAAATTTAAACAAAAACCCAACATTAAGCATGAAAATTACATTTGTTGTTGTTAATTTTTCTTTTCTTTCCCAATTAAATTATCCATAACGAACAAATTTGAAACCAGGTAGATTTTATTTAAAGTAACAAAATTGATTTATTCATAGATTTTAAAAGATGAAAACTTCAATGAGTGACAATTTTTCAAAGTATATTTGATTTTGATAGATGAATAATTATAGAAAAATTAAAAAGAACAAAATCACCAAAAGGTAAATCACAAAAAATGTCTCCAAAACTTTCAAAGAATTTTTCGACAAAATTTACGAAAATTTCATAAAAATCTGTTTGTTGTTTTTACTGTTGTTATTGTTATATTTGTATTCGCTGGTGAGATTAAATTTCTTTCTTTATATATTTTCTCTAGTATTAATTGTTATATTTTCTGGTATATTAATGCACACATTAATTAGTGACTTCCAGTCTCATTGTGTGCCCCTTATTTCTGGCCTTGTGTCACAAATAAGCTAAGCTTAGGTTTGTTTGGTTTTATGGCATATCAACCTTTGTTGGTTATTTAATGCCAAATCCATTTTTATGTAAATAATCTGTTCTATTTAAAACAATTCAGTTTAGCATAAGTACACAGTTTAATTGTCAAAAACATTGCTATTTCAAACTATTTAAGCAGTTATATGTAACAATTCAGTTAAGTGTAAATACAGTTTTAAGGTCGAAAAACAGTTCTATTTGAAATAATTCAGTTTAGCATAAGCACGCAGTTTAAATGTAAGTACGGTTTAATTGTCAAAAACATTTCTATTTCAAGCTATTCAGTTTACTCAAACAATTCATTTTAGCATAAGTATGCTGTTAGTTCTATTTAACCCATAGATAGGGCCCTATCAGGTGCTACCACTCCGGGCCAGAGTGGACCTGGCAGCAATGGCAATGAAGGGGTACTCTGTATTCCCCAAAGCTCCAGCACTGCTGGAACCTCACCATCAGATTATTTAGTGTTATATCCAGGACACTCGTTTGGGGGGGTGTTACCCCTCTGCAGAGGTGCAGTCAGTGTATTCTACAGTCCCAGCCGACTGGGCAATACACAGTGTTAAATGTCAAACAGTTTTATTTCAGATAATTCAGTTCAGCATAAGTACACAGTTTAGACGTCAAAACAGTTCTATTTTGAGCAATTCAGTTCAGCACTAGTATGCAGTTCCAAAGTCAAAACAGTTCTATTTTAAACAATTCTGTTTATCATAAATACGCAGTTTAAATGCAAAAATAAGTATAGTGAAAGAAGCACAGTTTAGTTCTATTTAACCCATAGATAGGACCCTTATCTGGTGCTACCACTCCGGGCCATTGTGGACCTGGGAGTGATGGCAATGAAGGGGTACTCCGCATTCCCTAAAGTTCCAGCATTGCTGGAACCTCACCATCAGATTGTTTCGTGTCATAATCGGTAATTTCATTTTTAAATTAGAACTAAATTGTTTGCGCACTAGTATTGCTATTGTTTCTAGATAGTTGAATGGTTTCAATTATTGCTACCTAACACTTCTAATTCTATTCAATAATTATCATTAGTTTGCACACAGCGAAGTGGTTATAATTATTCTATTCAACATTACTCATTCGTTTGCACACAGTTAAATGATCAAGTAGTTCTATTTGACTCATAGATAGGACCCTATCAGGTGTTACCACTCTGAACCAGAATAGACCTGTGAGCAATGGCAATGATGGGGTACTCTGCATTCCACAAAGCTTCAGCATTACTGGAGCCTGACCATCAGATTGTTTAGTGTAATATCTAGGACACTCGTTGGGGTGGGGGGTCTTACCCCTTTGCAGAGAAGCAGTCGGTGTATTCTACAGCCCCAGCCGACTGAGCAAAAGCTAAGCTTAGTAAATAACTAGTTCCTATTGATATTAACTGAGCACTTCTCGTACTCTCATAGTGTATTAGTTTGTAAAATAGACTAGCAAACCATTCATAGTTACTTCAAGTCTCAGTAGGTGTCTCAAACTTCTGACTGTGCCACAAATAATCTAAGCTTATTAAATAACTATTTTCCTGTCTATTGCTTAGGGTTAAATATGAAAGTGTTTTCATCGATTGAGGATTAATATTTCCTTTTTTTCTTATTACTGTCACAATTTTTTAATGTTTGGAAATATATAAAAATATATATACATAAAAATAATAATAGTTAATAGCAATAAGTATTAAAATTTAATAAGGAAACTTCATTGGCATGATGAGTAGAGTGTTCGCCAATGGTCTTGGAGACCAGGGTTCAATCCCAGGTCGAGTCATACCAAAGACTCAAAAAAATAGTACTTGATGCCACCTTGCTTAATACTCAGCATTATAAGGTCAGGATCAAGGTAAAGTGGAGCAATCCATGGAATGGAGTAGTGCCCTCCTCTACACTTCGGTGTAGTAGCTATCGAAAAGGGAGCCTTCGGGTTACCTTCGATTAAGGTCGCTAACTTTACTTACTGTCACTTGTTCTCTGGGAAAGGCTAGTAGTTTGTAGCAACATGAAATATCTGATAGCTAGTGAGACAACTCTTCGAACTAATTAAACAACTATTGGTAACATAAATTATCACTTACATGCTTGGCTCCCATAAATAAATGCTCCACTGTTACCTCAATAAAATGCTTGGCAATAAGCACCATAGGTTAAAAAAAAACCCAAAAAAACTTTGATCTCGAGTAATGCCTCTCAGACAAAATGCTTTGCATTTCTAAAAGGACCAGACAATTTTCTTGAAGAAATCTTTGTTTATGACCCGCAACTCCGTTGAGAAAAAGCAAAAGTAAAAAAAACCTAAAGAACATTGAATGGAAAATATCCCTGCTGGATCTGAATATAAATCCACAGGATTATAATCTACTAAACTCACAGACATCTTGTTTTTTTTCTTCCAAGAGATGAACTAAACAAATAAATTGATTATTTTTAACAAATGTCAGGAAATTATATAAGGATGAGAGTGACTTAACAAATGTTTGTGAAGCAATAAATTGCATCGAGAATGACACTGTCGAGCTTTTCGAAAATAAAGTAAAAAATGTTGATTAGAAAAATGACTGACTTTTTCAGAAGTTAAGTAAGGGAAAAAACATGTATTGTTTCCAAACAATGCTAGACCATGGAAGTTGGTCTTATAATCGTTTGTTCCTTTTGCTTTTTCAGCTTTAATTTGCTTTTTACCTCCATTTTTGGCTTTATGCCATGTTTGTAAAAGCTATTACAATAATGTCTTAAAAGAAAAGATAAAGCTTGGAAAAAAAATGTAGAATTCTACCTTGTGTGGAAAATAGTCATAATGCTTTAAGCAAGCACAATTAATCTGAAAACCTGGAAGAAAATGAAAAATAGGAAAAAAAAATTAAATCTTTTTTGTATTTTTTATATTTGTATTACCTGGTGAGATGAAGTTTTTTAAAGAATTTGTTTATTTATTTTCTTACTTCGGTGTCAATAGTTATATTTTCTGGTTTATTTATGCAGACGTTATTTAGTGAATTCCATTCTCACTGTGGGCCCCATACTTTTGGCCTTGTCACAACTAAGCTAAACTTATTAAATAACTATTTCCTATTGATAGTAACAGTGAGCACCTCCCGCACTCCCGTAGTGTACTGTTTTTTTTTTAAATAGACTAGCAAACCATAATAGTAAAAATAATGAAATTATAACAACAGTTAATAGCAATTAGAATTAAAATTTAATAAAGAAACTTACTGTCACTTGTTCTCTTGGAAAGGGCACTCGTTTATAAGAGCATAAAATATCTGCTGATAGCTAATGTGACTACTCTTAGAATTAATTAAAGGGCTGTAAGCAAAAAATAAATTATCAGTCACATGGTAGGTTCCCATAAATAAACGCTCATCCCTTACCCGAATAAAATGCTAGACAATTAGCATTTAAGGTTAAAAAACCCTTTGATCTCGTTTGATGCCTATCAAACAATATGCTTTGCTTTTCTAAAAAGACCAGACAATTGTCTGAAAGAAATGATAATTTTATTCCCCTGTATCACTGGTCCTTGTATCTTTGACTTGACTTTCTTTGAGTTTTGCAAAATCAGTTTCATTTAGAATTCTGAAATGTAAACGCCGGAAAAAAAATTAAGTCATAGGATTTAAAATTGAAAATAGCCATGCATGATTTAAGATATAAATCCGCGGGATTATTACCCACTTGAAGACTTGGTGAGTACAAGACAAAAATTTCTCAATTATTTAAAAGAAAAAAAAAAAAAAAAACAAATAAAAAAAAACGAAACATAAAACAAAACAAAACAAAACAATTCACCTCTGTGAACCTTTCATTGTACAATAACTATTTGTAAGTCCCTATTCGGTTTTTACATAAACATATATTTATGTATTTTCAAATACTTTTATTGTTTGTGTTTATTTTTATTGTTTTACATTTTTGTCAAAAGCTTAATGATTCTTATATTCTAATTAACTCTTGAATAAATATTGACTATATTGTATGAGAAGGATTGTTAGCGGCGATTATATATCTGAATCCATTTAATATAAAATGTATTTATAGTTGAGATATCGAATTAAAAATACGATAACCAAACCCATCTGCTAGAGAATAAGGTTAAAGAAACTGGTCGGTAAATACTTTCTAAATGTATTAAACTTTTTTTTATTTAGTGATATTATGATTGCTATTTTCTAAATTGATAGAATCTTTTTATATTTTCAAAGATTTTACATATTACATTGATAAAACCTTCGTTTGATGATAAATATGTTAATATTTCCGGATGTTTTCTATCTGGTACCATTCTTTACTAACATCCAACTTTTATGTCCTTAGATTATACTATTATATCATTCCTAATTTTTACTATTTGTAGAAATTTTGTTAAGGAACTGGTGATTCTGTTTCACTGAATATCAACAGCCCCTTGGGATCACGTGGCGTCAACTATAAAAAAAAGCCACGAGTGGAGATTCTTGCTCTTTTTGCCACTCCCACCACTGTTAGAAACAGGTCCATTCGTAGCAGCCCTTGACGGCAAACGTATTTGGTACCTTCCACCAGCCAGGACCCAAGAGCGACGAACACACGTGCTGAGTTAAAAGGAACAGGACACACAGCTAAGTTCCAGCAGGCATTTTATCTGCAAACCTTCACACAACCTTACCTAACCTTACCTTACCTTAAACCTTTACCTTATAACTTTACCTTATAACAACCTTACAACTAAACCTTACAAACCTTACAAAACCCAACCATCTATCTGAACCTTGAACTCTTTTTTAACTCTTACATATTCGTTGTTTGTTCCATTTGGTGTAAAAACCTGTTTGTTCTTGTTGTTGTATATGAATTTTGTTGCACTAAAAGTCGTTCGTCTTCCTTTTTTCAAAAGCTGCCATCCAAATCCCTACTGCTGTTGAAGTACGGTTTATTCTTTTTCAAAACGTAGGAATAAACCAGGCTTTTCGGGGCGTATAAAAATCCCCATATATTCTCATAACAAGTTTCCTGTAACGGATGAAACTATTCCAAAAAATGATCAGATAGAAAAAGTATTGTTCATACACTTATTGTTTCCGTTGGTGTGTGTTTGTCAGTTCACCTTTTTTATGTTTTTACTCTAGGTGCCTTTTTGTGAATTTTACTTTTGAATTTACATATTTGAATAATACTTTTCAAATTTATTTTCATATTCCAATTTTTCATTTGCTTCCATGTTTTCAGGTTGTTTTTGCTTAGTTAAAGCATTATGACACTTTTCCATAATAGGTAGAATTCTACATTTTTTCCCCAAGCTTTATCTTTTTCTTTTTGGAAATTATTGTAAAAGCTTTTACAAAAATGGCATAAGGCCAAAAAAAAAAAATGTGGTGGAAAAAGGCAAATTAAAGCTGAAGAAGCAATAATGACAAATGAATATAAGACCAACACATATCTTTGACCTGTTAGAAATAAATATTCCTTCAATATAATTTTGAAATATAAAACATAAGTAATTATAAAATTTAAATAAATAAATAATAATGAATAATAAATAAATAAAATAAATAAAACTTCTCGCAAGTCTTAAATTTTAGGAATAATTAAAAGGACGTTTTTTATTGGTTGAGAATAAAAAGCTGTCTTTGTGCATATATTAAGTTGATAAATGAAGAAGCAGACGATTTTTAAAAGACGCAGTCAACAAAAACTTTTCAAAATGGAAAGACAGCGCTTTTAAAGGATGTCTCTTCAATTAACCAACGTTTCACACAAAAAAAGGAATCAAACTTCAGAGTCAACTATTCTTCGATAAAAGAACATGAAAACCTAAGGTAAGTGTTAATTTAATTGTGCTTTTGTTTGGGTTTCTATATGTATATAAATACTTGGATATGTGCAATTGAAAATTGACTTAGCTACGTGTTCACTTTTCTTCTAAAACATTTACAAATAAAAGTAATTATTAGATTGGATATAATATAATTTACCAATAGACCTAGCATTGTTCAGAATTCAAATGTTTTTCCACTTTTTTAAACACTGAAGAAGTAAGCCATCTGCCTTAACAACATTTTTAATTTATTTTCGAATAGCTTGACAAAATGTCCTCGATGAAATTTTTGCTTCACAAATATTTAAGTCAGTCACTCTTGTGCTTATATGATTTCCTGAAATTTGTAAAAAAGCAAAAATAAAATCTCATGTAGAACTGAAACACGTATTAACCTCTAAAAAATGTCAAATCTTTAAAAAAAGTGTGTTGAATCGGCAAAAAACTTTAAAGAAATGAAATCATTGTTTATTTGTTAATTTTTTTTATACAGTAGACACATTTTAATTATGAAAGGGTATTTGTTGAAATTATGATAGTTCATTAATGGTTTAAAATATCTGAAAATTCTTTATTTTTTCCACATGGAAATATATCAGTTAACTAAACCTAACTACATCACAAGTTCCTCACAAATTGGTGGTTTTAATCTTATTCCCTCATGATGTTGGTATGTATCATTATTATTTCTTACAATCTTTCTATTTTCTATATCACTCACTGATTATCGATCAATTTAACTCATTACCTATCTCATTATCTGCAGGTTCGATAAAAACTTGTCAGAATTGTCTATTCATTCCAAGAATCAACCATAACATTAAAAGCATTAAGAAATTAATTCCAAAGAAGCAGACGAAACTTGCAGATATCTTGTTTTTTTTGTTTTGTTTTCCTTCTGAGAGATCAACAAAGTAATTACCTGTACGTTTGCTGGTCAAATAAATCACAGCACATCCATCAGTGAAGAAGAAATTTACTTCAACTTAATGTATAGGAATAATTACAGCCTATTAGATAGTTTTAAATCGCCCAAGACAAAATTATATTGCGAAATCACTCAGATCATCATCATATCAAGCATTTTTCAGCTGCTAACAAAGAAATAATTCAATTTTCAAAAAGAAATTTGTTCGGAATTTTCATTCTTAGTAAATGTAAGTATTTTTACTTAATTTTACAGTTTTTAATTCTTACGAATACAATATTTTGGAAAGAAAAGATTGATGGAAAATAAAGTAATATTTTTGATAACAACAAAAAACAAAAACAACAAAAAACAACATATTTTTTTTATTTTTGAAAATGATAAATAAATGCGAATTCTATCTAGTCACTTAAACTTTTCTTTGAAAACCAATTTAAAGAATATGTTATTAAAATTTAAACAAAAACAAAACAGTAAACATAAAAACATTTCTTTATGTTGCTTGTAATTTTTCTTTTCTTTCCAAATTAAATCATTCGTAAAGAACAAACTCGAAACCAGGTAAATTTTATTTTAAGTTCCAAAGATTTATTCAGTGATTTTTAAATGATGAAAACTTCAATGTGTGATAATATTTATGAAAAAATTATTACATAAAAATTGGCACAGGGTAAATCACATGAATAATTAAGAAAAAACAAAAATTCCACCTAAGTTTTCAATAAAGAATTTTTTCCGACACAATTAAAAGAACTTTCATTAAAATATGTTTTGTTATATTTGCATTTACTGGTGAGATTAAATTTTAAGTTTTTATCTATTTACTTACTTGCTTTGGCGTCAAATGTTACATTTTCTTATATATCACTGCAGACGTTAATTAGTGAGATCGAGTCTCACTGGGTGCCCCATACTTCTGGCCTTGTTCCACGATTAAGCTTAGCTTTCAAAATAATTACCTCCTATTATAAGTAACTGTGGGCACCTCCTGTCGTGTACTGGTTTGTAAAATAGACTAGCAAACCATTAATAGTGAGCTTAAGTCTCACTGGGTAACCCATACTTCTGGCCTTGTTGTATATCTAATCTAAGCTGTTTAAGGGATGAACATAACTGTTTTTATCGATTAGAAATGAATATGTGGGGTTTGAAGGGGTTTTATGAAGGTCAGTGGCTAAGGGCAAGGCTGTGTTGCCGTAAGATATCTGACTCCATATTTTGGTTATATTATTTTACCCCACGTTGACTGGCCAGTGCAATGCCTTGCCCAAAGAAGGTCCAAAAGAAATATAAAAAGGGAAAGATAGAAATAGACAAGAGACGAAAACATTTCTTTCATACTTTCCTTTATTTACTTGGTGAATGGACTAACCAACGCTACGTCCCAAAACATAGCGTGGTGTCCAAAACACCCGACAGTAAAATCGGTGTTGTCGGTTCGACGTCACTACCCGAAAAAGAGGTCGATTCACAGAAAACCTGAGTATTTATCTCTCTTCACCGGCTCCAAATTCGCTACTCCAAAATTCTTCTAATTTTGGCGCGACCGCTTCTCATTGGCTACTTTACATTTTATTATTTTTCTTTTTTCTGATTTTAACCGGATGGATGCATGGAGCCTTATGCGTGGCGACGCGTTTATACATTTTGTATCTGGCAGCCAACGAGTCAATATCCGGTTGGGTGTTTTACTGTTAATTCCTAAATCCCCACAAATATTACAGTTTTTTCTTGTTACATTAACTTAAAATTGTATTGCAAAATCATTTCGTGTCATGACAACTTCCGTCCCTTTTGCTAATATTAATTATTTATTAAGCTTTATAAGTTATTGCACAAAACCTGACAGAGCACCCAATGAGACTTGAACGGTTCTTCGAAGGCTTATACCTCCTTTTTTCCCCTGCCTCATTTCACTGTTTTCTTCGTGTTACGTTATATCCTCCATTCAATAAGCTCTGTTTTTTTCTCTTTTAGGAATTACTTATCTCTACGAATTAGTGTACAAATCTCATCGTTATTAAGCAAACCCAGACATAAATTAGTCCATCTTTCTATCCGAGAAGAATATTGTATATTCTCATAAATAGAAATTTGATTCAAAATAAGTTAGTTTTTCATATGATCATGATTTGTGCTTAAAAAACAGTATGTTATAAAAATTTTGAGATTACCTTCAATTCTACTTATGAAGTCTCAGTAATAATGAAGTTTAAAGTACGTAAGCATTCATATAATTCCTAAGGTAAATTAATATGCTAAGTTTACCGAAATTTGAAAAACAAAATGGGAAACAAAAAGTTGCTTTCGAATTAGAATTTAAAAAATCGTTTATGTAAATAAAGATGTGTTCTTCCACCTAAAATGAATGGGAGGTAAGACTGGATATATGTGTGACAACGCAACTTTTATTTTAAGCTAAGAATGTGTGTGTGTGTGTGTGTGTGAGAGAGAGAGAGCGAGAGCGTGTCTGTGAGTGAGTGCGTATGTATGTATGTGTGTGTGTATATGTGTGTGTATGTCAGTGTGAGTATATGCATGTGTTTTTCTCTGTGTGTGAGAGAGAGGAGAAATAATATGAAATAGATTATGATGTGTCAAAACATTCAGTCACCCTGTCGAAGGGGTTTAGAAATCCTCTTACTCTATTCCTTGCTGAATAATAAGCCCCCACTTACCGCACAAATAAAAGGGGTGACCTGGGTATCATATTAAAGTGCATCCGTTTGTGAGATTTCAATTATGGGGAGTGTAAACTACCCCTTCGTTGACAGTCTACTCTGACTCGGAGTGGTATTACTTGTTTGACTTTTATCTATGTGTCATATAGATTTATTTGAAAATTATTCGTATTAGATTGGAATACTTGATACCATGTAACGTTGTGTAAATTATTTGTATTAAGAATTGTTCCTTGAAGCTTATGAAGGATTATTATTATTAGTTACTTGAAACTATATAACTCTAAACAGATGAATATTATTAATAGGGAATAGTTACTTGAAACCATGTAGTTATGTATAAATTACTCGTATTAGACAGGAATATATTTTTCATCATACAACTGTGCAAATTATTTCTATTAGATCGAAATACTTGATATCATATAACTGTGAGGCCAAAAAAAAAAAATGCTTACAAAACAACCAAACATAAAATAGAAATGATATGATGTGCCTACGATAAGTTTCCAGACTTTTTTCGTATGGGCACTTTTATTGATAGTACACACATGAAACTCTAGTCCCCTTTGAAGTAATCTCCTCCGGCTGCAATACACTTGTTGTACCATTCCAAAAACTTCTGGAAGGCCCCATGGAAGTCCTCTTGTGTGAGTGTGTCAATGACCTTCATCACAGCCTCTTTCATCTCTTCAATTGTCTCATAATGACAGCCTCTGAGCTTTGGGAATAACCAAAAGTCACCGGGAGTAAGGTCTGGACTTTAGGGAGGCTGAGGAACTGTCTTGATGCCCATCTTGGTCACATAGTCTGTGACAAGGATGGAGTTGTGGACTGGTGCATTGTCCTGGTGGAAATGTCACTGACCCAATTTGAAGAGTGCTGGCCTCTTCCGATGGAATCTCTTCCTGACTTCCCTTAAAACCTCAACATAGTAACCCTAACCCTTTGGCCAATCAACTCTGTTGTATTGACTTCCTTACTCCTCGCACACCTCTCATCATCCCTCACAGACTCCCTGCCTTCCCTGAATCTCTTATGCCACTCAAAAACTGATGCTTGATTCATGCAAGATACTCCAAAAGCATTTTTCCAACTTTAAAACAGAATTTTATTGCATATCATTCTTCTTCTAAAGTGTCAGTTTGCATTTTTGAAATTCACCAGCTGTGACAATCAGGCTTTAGTAGAGTGTATTCCAATTCCTACTGTAGCTGTTGATTTGAACCTGAAATCATAAAAATTGGTCAGTCATCTCATAATATGTATAGCAATAACATACTGAATTTTCAAGAGTCTACAACGGTTTTAAATGCCCATACGAAAAAAGTCTGGAAACTTATCATATACACCTCTTATGAGGCACAAGTTTTTCTAGTGTCCATGCATAAAATAACCCTAGACAGGTTGACATGCCATTAACACAAACCAATCAACCAAAACATTCAAAGAATACTATGTTTCCAAGGAAAAAAATAAAATAAAATTACCTGTTTTGATAATAATGACAGAAATTGCCAAAGGAAAGCCGCTTGCCAAAGAATTTAAATGTTTTTTTTAAAAAAAAGAAAAGATTAAAGTATATCATAAAAATCTATTTTCATACAAAAATACAATATTTTGCTATTAGTTAGTCAATGATATCCAGACAGATTTCTGATTAACTGAATCATTAATTATTGCATATTAAGTAAACCTTTAACTTTTAAAATTCATCTTACTGCAACATTGATGTTGATTGATAAAACTTGTATTATGCATGTAATTTATTAAGTATGCATTTAGTTGTGTTTGGATGAGAAAATAGACTTGCATTCTGTCTCAAATAAGATGGTGTCATAGGGTCTTACATTCATCATCTTGCTTTAGTTTATATGATAGATATTATGTGAAGAAGAAAGCAAAATCAATTCCAGTGGTTGGATAAATATTGATATCTTTGAAACATCAAAGCATGATATTGTATATTCACATTACACTCTAATGTTCATTATTAATTATAAATTCTCCATATCTTTGACAGTGATTGACAAGCCAAAAAACAATGTAGTCACTCTTATGGTCCCTCCCACAAGACAAGAGCCATAAGTTGCAACTGACAGATTTAACAGTATCCCTTGAAAAATTGCTGAAATAGTTACTTGCTATGGCTGACTGTTACTTAACCCAAGAAGGTTGCTTTTGATGTTGAAGGTAGCATGATATTTATGAAAATCTAATCTGTGAATATCAAGCCAAGGAAGGACACTGAAAGTAAAAAAAAACAGGACAAAACAATATTGATAGACACATCATGCACTGAATGTACAATGGGATTAGCAGAAAAAAAAACTTCAGTAAATGAGTTTCTAAAGTCAAAGGCAAAAGAAAGCTGAAGACAAGCATAAAATGCAGACAAGAATGGCAAGAGATTGCTGTAGAACTTGTCCAAACAAGAGCAATAGCCGGTCCTCAGACAATTGGGTAGCCTCATTTGACCAAAAATTACAACACATGTGACTAGCAGCCCTTCCTCAGTATACCTCTGGTCAACTCGTTCATTCTGTCAATCCAAAAAGCAGTCTGCAAGGAACACCAACCTCCTGCTCCTGCTGCTGGCATGCTCTTTTACGCAAGTTCTGCCTATAAGAATTTACATGGATTGTAGATTTCTTCTCGTAAGAGACGAGATCAGCCCACTATAACTTCTGCTTCCAGAAGTGAACATATTTTCTAGTGCTTGACATGCAAGGCATAGTTTTAAGCAATTTGATCCAGGAGGTAAGTTTCTTCTCTCGCTACAGAGATATATTATGGTGATCATGAAAGTTGGAACATAAGAACCCAGTAATGTAAGGTAAATACTCCAACACTCATACATTGACAATAAAAGAAGCAACTATGGAAAATATTCAGCATGTAGATGACATGTAAGTATCCGATGTAATAAAGAAAAGCAAGAAATAATTTTATATATATATATATATATATAATAAAAAGGTTAAAACTAAAGACAATAGAGAAATAAAATGTCTTTCTTGCCTACTCTAAAAAAGGAAATAAGATATTTGCATTTCTTGAAAAAAGTGGTTGATATTATACCTGTAGAAGATATAGCAACTGTATTTATAACCTGACCCTTAAAAAATTGGGGAGGACTCATCCAGATAATAATAATAATTTTGAAAAAGATATGTCAGTTTTCATTAACAGCAGTCAGTTAGGACTATTATCTACTTGAAATGTTTATCCTTCTGTACCACATAAACTAATTTTGCTTGACATTGTATATTGAGTTGCTATTTATTTATTTATTCATTTGTTTTCATGCCTCCTTGGTCATGTCTTCCATCTTCTCACATAAACCTTACCATAAAGGAAAGAGACTCTTTGCACAGAAAATCTATATGCAGTTGCAAATCTATTTATAAATTTAACTGATTATTCCCAAAAATGCCTTCTTGTTTTCTTTTTAGCATTTTTTCTGAAATCATCCAATTTAATCTTTTGTCTACTCTATTGCTGTTTTTCATTATATTAGGCATTTTGTTTCAAAAATATATTAGCTAAGAAATTCCACTTGTTTAGTAGATTTAATTTTTAACATCTGTCTTGATAGTAAATTTATTTTGTGAGAAAAAATCTGGAAAAAATCTATCCCATAATTAGAAATTCCACAAATCATTTTGAAAGTTTCAATTAGATCACCTCTCATTATTCTTTTTAGTGGTGAATCCTCATTTCTCTAATCCCTCTATAATTAATCCTTACCTTTTTTTTTTTTTCATTTATCTCGTCTTTCTTTATTATTGCTGCAATCACAATGTTACAATGCTGGAACCAATGTACAGTAATCTATATAAGGTCATATTATGGTTTCATATATTTCTAAAACAAAATTTGCTTCTCTTGAAATGAAATTCACCATTTGCCCTTGATACAACCAAGAAAATATGAATGTCACCTTTAAATGAAGCATAAAAGTCAATTGTTACATTGCATTCCTGGTTTACTTTTTTGATTTCCCTGTTGTTTAATTTCTATTCAACAATGATGGCCCCAGTACTGAACCCTGAGGAACACTAGGAGTATATTTTGTATTTCAGAATAATTGTTACCAATTTTGACTTTTGTTCTTCTATGTAATAAAAAAATAACTTACAATATTTAATATTATTTTAGAACCATCCATTTTTTTCATTTTCCCTAGTAAACTATAATGAGATACTGTATAAAATACCTTTTTAAAATCTGAAAATATATTATCCTCAGATTCCCTTTCCATTCCAAAATTTGGACAATGATAATTTACTATTGAAGAAACCTTCTTAATTACAACTTATATCATCCTTGATAAAATTTAATATGTGATATATTCAACCTTACACAAAGATATATGGAACCCAGAATTTGTAATGTTTAAAAAATACATATATATAGATATATAAAGAAAGAAAAACTCTTTGATCTCATGTGATGCCTATCAGACAAAAGACCTAGCTATTTGTTTAAAAAAGACATAACAAATTATCTGAAATAAATCTTGATAAATGACTACCTGTGATAGACCTTGTATCTTTGATTTTCTTTGGATTTTGCAAAGTAAGTTGTCTTGACTTTAGACATGTACCCCCCCCTGCCAATAAAATTAAATACGAAAGTTTTTAAATTTAAAATAGCCCTGCATGATCTAAAATATAAATCCACAGGATTATAAGCCACTAAATGAATTTGTGAGTACAAGACAAAATTTTGTAAAACAAACGCATTTTAAAAACTAAAAAAGAACAATTTACAATTTCTTTTATATTTGTTTGATTGTTTATTTTTATTGTTTTACATTTTTGTCAAAAGCCTAATTATTCTTATGTTCTAATTTGTTCTTTTGAATAAATATTGACTTGATTGTATTAGGAGGATTGTTAGCTGTGATTATATATCTAACTCCATTTAGTATAAAATGTTTTTCTAGTTGAGAGATTTTTATCATAAAGGTTGTTCGGACTATTGTCTTCATTTTTATTGTTATTTCCACAACGTTTCAGCCAATATGTCCGCCGGCCTTCTTCAGATGTTTGTCGAACTCGGGAACCTTCATGGAACTTTGAACTATGTCCTTTATTGAAACCATGGGGGTAGCCTGTTCTGATTCCATTAGCCATAACCATATACAAGTGTTAAGTATTCCTGTATATTGAGGATTGAACCTGTAACCTTCAGATGATTGTCTCATTAGTAGCTCAGGGAACCAACACCTATAACCGTTACGCCATGTGTCCTGCTGGACAATTCAGAGTGAATTTTTAGGTATTATAAACTTAATGTTCTTACTTTAGTTAGAATTACTGCTATTATGTATGACTTTTTACCTGTGCTCATATTCAGATTTTTTTTTTATTTTTTATCTAGCCTTCTTGATTATCGGTTCCCATATTGTATTCAACTCTATACTTGGTCTACTCAGCAGGTCATTGTAGCCCAACATATGTGCTGATTCCTTAAGGCGTCTAATCCTCCAATGTTCATCCCTATCAATTATTTCAACTTTGTCGCATAAGGGCAGATGATTTCCATTTTCCTTCCATATATGGTCCGCCATACCTGACTTTTCAATCTCCCCTCGTACTATTGCTTTCCGATGTTCTTCTAGCCTTACTTTTAGTGGCCGACCAGTCTCTCCTTTGTATATTTTACCACAACTGCAAGGGATGGAGTAAACACAGTTCTTGGTCATGTTGAATTCCGTTGGTGATTTGACCCGGAAGAGATACCTCTGGAGAGTTGAACCACTTGTGAATACTGTCCTAATGTCATATGGACTACATATCTTTTTGATCCTTTCAGCTA
The DNA here is from genome assembly GCA_963585895.1 of Sepioteuthis lessoniana. Classification (NCBI taxonomy): domain Eukaryota; kingdom Metazoa; phylum Mollusca; class Cephalopoda; order Myopsida; family Loliginidae; genus Sepioteuthis; species Sepioteuthis lessoniana. The sequence continues at coordinate 164,992,011 of OY757904.1, forward strand.
GTCCTTTGACATAAGGCAGACATACCATGGTGAGTTTTTGGGTATTATCCTCCTATCTATAAACATTAAGTTTATAATACCCAAAAATTCACTCTGAATTGTCCAGCAGGACACATGGTGTAACGGTTATAGGTGTTGGTTCCCTGAGCTTCTAAGGAGACAATCATCTGAAGGTTGCAGATTCAATCCTCACTACAGGCGAGTAATATACAGGAATACTTAACACTTGTACCCGGTTATGGCTAACGGAATCAGAACAGGCGATCCTCGTGGTTTCAATAAAGGACGGAGTTCAAAGTTCCGTGAAGGCTCCTGAGTTCGACAAATACCTGAAGAAGGCTGGAGGACATATTGGCCAAAACATTGTGGAAATAATAATAAAGATGAAGACAATAGTCCGAAAAACCTTAATGATAAAAATCAACAAGCTTCGTTTCAGAAATTTAGACAACTAATAGTTGAGAGATATCAAAATAAAATTCTGATTACCAAACCCATCCGCTAGAGAATAAGGTTAAAGAAACTGGTCGTTAAAAACTTTCCAAATGTATTTTATTTTGTGGTATTCCGATTGCTGTTTTCTAAATAGATGGAATCATTTTGTATTCTTAAACATTTTACATATTACATTGTTAAAACCTTCCTTTGATGATAAATATTTTGGGATTATTATAGCAAAATACATCAAATTTCTTCTGATCCACTCACTTAACTCTTCACACACCTAACTACTAGAACACACAAAACACAGACTGACAGACATTGACACTGCAGAAGAAAATAACAACTACCAGATGTTGAGCCAACAACGGCCTGTATCAAACTGAGAAAATCATTGCTTCTGCGCATAGGCTCCGCGCATAGTCTATTCAAAATCCCCAGAAAATTCTCAGTTATAAAAGAAGGTCTATTTTTCAACCAATCATTTTTTTTCCACAAATAGTATTTTCTAGAGCCAGTGTTTGAAGTCTGGAACACATAAATAGGGCAAGCGGAGGTCACACAGGCAGTTGAATCACCGGCCGTTAACACTGTCAGACGAGATCAAAGCAACCACTCGCCGCCAACCAGATAAATGCCTGTCAGCCAGCTAGATATTTCATTCACTTATTTATTTTATTTATTCAATAAGCAAAATAAACTAAATCTTCCTGTCTTATTTTTCTTGCAACCACAAGCTTGTATATAACAGGATGTATTCTCTCTGGTACCATTAGTTTTATGTCTTTAGCTTGTACTATTATTTCATCCATAATTTTTATTTTTACACTTCTCATAACAACTTGCCTGTAATAGATGAAACTCTTTCAAAGAATGATCAGATTGAAAAAATAATGCTCATACACCTGTTTCATTTGGTGTGTTTGTCAATTCACCTGTTTTATCATGTTTTTACTCTACAAATGTTTTTGTGAATTTTTTGATTTTACATAATTGAATAATGCTTTACAATTTTATTTTCATATTCCAATTTTTCATTTGCTTCCCTGTTTTCAGATTGATTTTGCTTAGTTAATGCATTATGACACTTTTCCATAATAGGTAGAATTCTACATTTTTTTTCCAAGCTTTATCTTTTCTTTTAGGAAATTATTGTAAAATCTTTCGTAAAAATGGCACAAGGCCCAAAATGGGTTTGGAGGGGAAAAAAGCAAATTAAAACTGAATAAGCAATAGGGACGAAAGAATATTAGACCAATACACTTCTATGGCCTAGCATTGTTCATAAACAATGTATCAGTATTTTTCCACTTTTTTAACTATTGAAGAAGTAAACCATCTGTCTTAAAAACATTTAATTTTATTTTTGAAATGCTTGACAAAATGTTTGCTCAATGAAAATATTGCTTGACAGATATTTGTTAAATCAGTCACTCTCATCCTTATATAATTTCCTGAAATTGTTAAAAAATAAAATCTCTTTTAGAACTGAAATACTTAATATTTTCTAAACAAATGTTATATCTTAACCATTTTTGCAATTCAAGATGCTTAAGTAATCAAATCATTGTTTATTTGTAATTTTTGTTTTTACCATAGTAGTCACAGTTTAATTGAGGAAGAGTATTAGTTGAATTTATGGTAATCCATTTATGGTTTAGAATATCTGAAAATTCTTTAAATTTTTTCCACGTGGAATTCTCAAAGTTTACTAAATCTAACTACATTAGAAGATCCACACAAATGGTTAGTTTTTATCTTATTCACTCATTATGTAGGTATGTATCATTTTTAATTCTGAAAATCTTTCTTATTTATCCATATAACTCATTGATTATCAATCAATTTAACTCATTACGTATCTCATTATCTACAGGTTTGATAAAAACTTGTCAGGATTGTCAATTCATTCTTGGAATTCAACGACTACATTAAAAACATTGAGAAAGAAATCCCTAAGAAGCAGATGAAACATGCTGACATTTTGCTTCTTTTTTATCTCTTCTGTGAGATGAACTAAACAATTGACTGAAGTTTTGCTTGATTGGTACACACCAATCATTGAAGAAGAAATTTACTTCAACTTAATGCATTGAAATAATTACAGCCTATTAGATATTTCTGGATCACCCAAGACAAAGTTAGATTGCAAAGTCACTCAAATCATCATCATCAAGAAGCATCTTTCAGTTGTTAACAATGAAAAAATACATTTTTTGAAAAGAAAGATATCCGGGATTTTTATTATAAGAAAATGTAAGTATTTTGACATAATTTTGGTTTTCTTTACTTATAAATACAATATTTTGAACAAAATGATTTATAGGAAATAAATTAATATTTTTGCTAACAACAGAATAAAAAATGCACTAAATTTGTTTTAGTTTAGAAAACAATAAAAGGACATGAATTAAATCAAGTCACTTAAACTTTTCTTTGATAAGCAATTAAAAGTTAGATAAAAACAAAAACAAAACACCTAATATAACAGTAAGCATAAAAATAAACTTCTTTTTTGGTTATTTTTAATTTTTCTGTTCTATCCAAATTAAATCTTCCGTAATAAACAAATATAAAACCGGTTAAATGTTTTTTAAAGTAACAGAATTGAGTAACAATTTTTTCAAGTATATTCAATAAAGAAATCATTGCAAAAAAGATCAAAATTGCTGAAATGTGAATTGGATTTAAAAATCAATCTCTCCAAAATTTTCAAAGAAGAATTTTTTCGACTAAATTTATGAAAATTTTATTAAAATCCTTTTTGTTGTTGTTATTATAGTTATATTTGTATTTGCTGCTAAGATTATATTTTAAAAGATTTTGTGTATTTATTTATTTACATTGGTGTTGGTTGTTAAATTTTCTGGTATATTAATGCAAACGTTAATTTGTGACTTTCAGTCTCACTATGTGCCCCATATTTCTGGCCTTGTGCCACAAGTAAGCTAAGCTTACTAAATAACTAGTTCATATTCATTGTAACAGTGAACACCTACCATACTACTTTAGTGTTATGGTTTTTAAAATAGACTAGCAAATCATTGATAGTCAGTTCAAGTCTCAGTGGGTGCCCCAAACCTCTGGCCTTGTGCAACAAATTATCTTAGCTTAGTAAATAACAGATGATCCTACCTATTGCTTAAGGATTGAACATAATAGTGTTTTTATCAATTCATTTTTTCTTGTTACAGTCACGTAAAGAAATTAGTGTAAAATTATTTTGTCATGAAAATAAATGTGCCCAAATTTGAAATGTTCAGAAATATGTAAATATGTATACATGTAAAATTATAATAGTAATGATAATGGCTAATAGCAATAAGAATTGAAATTTAATAAAGAAACTTGCTGTCACTTTTTGTCTTGGAAATGCCACTCTTTCATAACAGCATAAAATATCTGATGATAGCTTAATGATTTTACTTTGACTTTTGCAATGTCAGTTGCTTTTTTACTTTGGAGATGTAAATGTAGAGAAAAACTAAAAGTAAAAAAAAAAAAGAACTTTGAGTGAAAATATCCCTGCTCAATCTGAATGTAATTCCTCAGAATTATGATCCACTAAATGGACTTAGTGTGTACAAGACAAAATTTCTAAAACCAGCTCATTTTAAAACAAAAAAAAAACAATTAACTGTCTGTAAACACTTTCATTGTAAGATAACTATTTAAATTTTTTTTACATAAAACTTTAGATATTTACAAATTCTTTAATTGGTGTTTTTTTGAGTAATTATTTTCTTGTTTTGCATACCCATCGAAGGCCTAATATTTCTAATATTCTAATTTGTTCTTTCTGAATATATATTGACTTTAATGTATTGGGAGGATTGTTAGGGGCGGTGATATCTCTGACTACATTTAAAGTAAAAGTATTTCTAGTCTAGAGATACGAAATAAAAATCCGATAACCAAATCATCCACTACAAACTTCCGTACCTTTTGTTCCTGTTAATTATTCATTAAGCTGCAATAGATTGTGGTACAAAGCCTGATAGATGGAGCGCCCAATGAAACTTGAACTTACTATTAATGGCATTTCTTTGAAGGCTTATCTCCCCCCCCGTCTCATTTCACTGTTTTCTTCATGTTACATTTTATTCTCCATTCATTAAGGTCTGTTGTTTTTTCTTCTATTTTAGGAATTACTTATCTCTACAAGTTGGTATACATGTCTCACAGTTATTAAACAAACCTAGACATAAATTAGTCCATCTTTCTTTCTGAGAATAAAATGAATATTCTTTTTAGTAGAAACTTGATTCAAAATAGTTTTGCTTATGCTCAACATTTAAAAAAAAAAATAGAAATAGTATGTAATAAAAATGTGAGACTACCTTATTCAATTCTACTTATGAAATCTCACTAATAATGAAGTTTAATGTGCATAAGCATTTATATATTTCCTAAGGTAAAATAATATGCTAAGTTTACTGAAATGTGAAAAACAAAATAGGAAACAAAAGTAAAGACTATATAGGGTAAAATACTATACTGAAGATGAAGCAAGTTCTGAAGTAAAAGTTAAAGAAAGGGAAAACAATTTAATATAGTAATAATGTAGAATTGAAGTTGTGTGTAAAGATGATTTCTTAATAATTTTAAGGAATATTTTTACCAGTTGCGAGAAAATAAATGATAAAATACTTTAGCAAAAGTTGCTTTTTAATTCGAATAAAAAATTTGTTTTTGTCCATAAAGAGGTGTTCTTTCACCTAAAATAAAGGTGAAGTAAAATGTAGATATTTGTGTGACTATGCAACCTTTATTCAGTACTATGAGTGCATACTTGTGTTAATGTGTGTGAGAGAGAGTCTATGTTCATGTGTGTGTGTATGTTGGTGTCCGATGTGTGTATGTGAGAGAAGGAAGAAAGGACAGTAGCTATATGATAGGAAAGATTTTCCATTTCATGATTTTACTACTGTTTTTTCCTCTCTTAAAACAATCAGGCTGTTGATAGGGCTTAGAATTTGCTGACTCGTTATAATAATAACAACATCAGCCTATGTGTAATGAATTCTTCTGAGTTGTTTCATATTATTTGTAGTTTTGGATGATTTTAATTTTGGTAAAATATCTTTTAATATATTATTGTAGTTCTTATATCAAATAAAGAAGGATATATGCATATTTTGACTCAATAATAAAATTTACATTTTAAAGTCATTGTTTATTGTTAAACTAGACTATGTAGAAGATTTTCATGCCTCTCTAATGCATCATTAGAATTTGTGTGATGAAAAGTTTTCCCCTGAAAGATTGGCACACACACACACACACACACACACACACACACACACACACACACACACACACACACACACACACACAAATTCACAAATCTGCATGAAATGTAATTGTTATAATAATGTTTATGCCATTAACAAGAAGAAAAATTAAAGACAATTTTCAAATGAAGATTATCTCTGTACAACTTATAGAAGCAGAAATATTTGTGATAATGATAGTATGAATGTCATAACATGATCTAAGGTCCAAAGGAAGCAACCCAGTGCAACTCTTCCCTCTTCTCTATAAAGATAAACCAAGGATACCCTCTGGTTTCTACCGTCATACACGTGCCATGATTTTACCACATCTCTCCACAAGCTTGAAGTGGAAAAAATACACAACATAGTGTCAGAAGTGGAATTAATTAAAACACCCCTAATTGAACAAGGACTCTGGAGAACCAGAAAACAGCCCCAGAAGAAAACAAAAAAAAGTGGAAGTAACAAAATCATACATTACAACACACACATTGTGATATTGAACTCCTGTATCAATAAACAAAACTTGTTCCTCGTACTTAACAAACAATAATGTGTGGGAATGGCAGACAAATTTACATCTCCAAAGATGGACTGGATAAGTCCAGGAGACTTCACGAAATATTCAAACAATTTAAATAAAAATGGGAGCTGATTTTGAAGAGCCCACTATATGATACAGAGGAGGCGAGGAAGGTAAGACAAATGCTTCTTTGGATTGATGACAAGGGGCTGGAAATGTACAACACAGCCACCTTCAACAACCCTAAGGTTAGACTCAGGATCAACACAGTCTTTGAAAAGCTGGAGACTACTGCCAACCCCAAAATAACCAAATTCTCATCAGGTACAACATAAAAGGCCTCAAACAATGGAAAATGATAATAGAAGAATTTGTCACCAAAGAGAAACGATTGGTCAAGGAGGCTAGGTACCCTGAAAAGATGAGACAAAATTATGAGGTATACACTGATGTTTAGTGTAGAAACTGATCAAGTTTGCTGAGATGCCATCAAGATAGGTGATACCCTCACCTATAAACAAGTATACAACTTTTCAAAAATGGAGGAGAGCACCATAGCACAGATGGAGGTTCTATCCATAAACCCCAGGGACAAAACCCTTATTGACAAAATCAAATGCAGTCCTGGGCAAACAGCAATGACCAGATCCCCAAAGCACAACCCCACCCAAAACAAGAATCAGGCTAGTAGACAGCCCAATTTACCTGGAACAAAAGGCCAAGAATGTTATGGATATGGAAGAAACCACCAATAAAAAAACCAATGTCATGCTAGATCAGCCCAGTGCAGGTATTGTAAGCATGCATAAAAAAAAAAAGCCGCAACAACTCCATGAAGTCCAAGACCAGGAAGAATACCAGACAAAGGAGGCTTTCTCAGAGGAAGATGAACCAGAACAACCATCAAGCAGCATTGGGACAATAAGCTCAAGCAGCAAGTGTATACACTCATTTTCTAAATATACAGACACATGCATCTTAACAGAAAATCAAATGTAGCTGCTACCCTTCAAACTAAAGATAAGGATAACCAATACAATACTGAAGAGATATGAGTGTTCAAGAATATCAAACATTGTGGTGACCGATCTAAAAATAATTCGAAAGAACAAAACAATAAGAACATGATTGGACATCATAAAAACACCCCAAGCAGCCCTCTGTTCTTGGATGCAGGCAGACACAAGAACTAAGAATCATCTGTCAACTTAAATGAGATAAAAAGACAGCATAACAGGGCTGGAAACACTGAAGAAAGAGGAATTTATAGAAAAACACAAAATCTGCTTCAACATAGGATGTTTCCAAGGGAAGAAATATCAAATAAAAATGATAGAAAATCTCAGGCCAGTGATATACCCACCTCGATCAGTCCCTATACACATTCTCCCACTCTACAAATCAAAGTTGGCAAAAATGGAAAAGAAGGACATCATAGGCAAAGTTACAGGCCCAATAGATTTGTTAAACTCGATCATCTATCAGATAACCACAATCAACGATGGAACATCCAAAATCAGGCTATGTATGGACCCCCAGGAACCTGCACACAAACATAAAAAGAGGACACTACCCTATCTAAACCTTAGATAGGCTACTACCCTTACTACATGGAAAAAATGTTTTAGCGTCATTGATATAAAAAAGAGATACTGGCACAAAGAACTAGTCTATCAATCTAGCCTGCTTTGCACCTTTAACATGCGATTTAAAAGATACAGATTCAAACGTTTACCATATGGCTTAATTATTTCCCATGACATATTCCAACAAAACCTGGATACAGTTTTTTCCAGAATTAAAAATGTCACGGGTATAATGGATGATATCTTGGTAACAGGATCAACAGAAGAAGAACATGACACTGTCATGACCAATGTCTTGAAAAGAACCAAGGAGAACAACATTGGATATTATCCTGATAAACTCCAATATAAACAAAAAAGAGTAAACCTCTATCACAGAACATGGCATATCACCCACAGAAGATAAGCTTCAAGCTATAAAAGACATTCAATCCTCCCAAAATGCAAAAGAACTCCACACTTTGATGGGAACGATTGCATACCTCAGTAGGTTCTCAGTGAAACTATCACAAATGTCTGCACCACTTTGAGAACTGATGAAAAAGAATGTGCACTTCTTATGGCAACAACAACATCAATAAGCCATGGAAGAAATAAAAACAGAACCGTGCAAGGCACAGATAATCAGTTACTATGTCATAGACCCCAACAAAACAACAATATTTCAATGTGATGTCAGTACCCTAGGTGTGGAGGCATGGATAAAACAGATCAATGAAATAGGTGCTGAAAAAAATAGTAGGAATTGTATCAAAGTGTCTCATTCCAACAGAGTCAAGGTACTCCAACATCAGAAAAGAGAGCCTGGCAGTCACATACGGCCGACAAAAATTTGAATATTTCCTACTGGGGTGAAAGTTAACAGTAGAAACGGACCACTTGAACAAATCTTTGAGAAAAATCAATATGTGACCTTATCAAGATTTCAATGGTTCATATTAAAGTGCCTAACATTTGACATCCAAGTCAAATACAAACCAAGGAAGACAATCCCAGTTGCAGATGCCCTGTCAAGAGTATGCTTCACTGAAAATAGAAAAGGTACACCACAACAGCACAACATCAACTTCATAATGACAAACATGAAAATAATAAACACAGAATGGGTAAAAGAGGCATTAATAGCTGACCCAACAATGAACCCGTTGAAGGACACAATATACATAGGATGGCCATAATACAGAAAACAATACTTGACAACACTTTCGGAATACTGGACCTTCAGGTACAACCTCATCCTAGAAGGTAGATTAATCCTCAAGGGGGACAGAATTGTTGTCCCAGAAGCACTGAAACACCCAGTCTTTAAAATACTATACACATGCCACCAGGAAAAAACAAAATGCAGCCTACTTGCAAGTGAGTCTATTTTCTGGCCAGGGATAAACCAGAGCATCAGGAACATGGTAAAAGTATGCACCATATGCAGCAAATATCCACCAGTGCAACCCAAACTACCACTGATGCAGCCAGGCCTCCCCACACATCCTTCAAGCAACAATAGGTATGGACATCTGTGAGCAAGATCAATGTAAATATCTCCGAGTGGTAGACTACTACTTAAGATTCCCAGTATTCATAACACTTCCAGACACATCGGCTACTACCGTCTGTGAGCAGTTCACCCAGGTTCTAAAAAAATATGGATTATCAACAACTATCATGACTGACCGTTGCTCACAATACACGAGTGAAAGGTTTAAGAGGGAATTCCACAACTCAAAAATAATGCTAAAAACCAGCTCACCATACCACCACCAAACAAATGGAGTTGTGGAAAGAACTACAGGAAAACTCAAGGCCCTCTTGAAGAAGGCCCAACAGAAAAAGTGCCCATACACAGCATTATGGATGTATAGAACCACCCCCAAAAGATAATGATATGCCATCCTCATATGAACTACTGTTTAGCAGAAAACCCAGAACAATGTTGCCTACAGCAAGGGAGAGGCTACAATCTTGTCACTCTGGAAAGGAGACACCTCCAAAAAAATTAACAAAACCAAGCAAAGCAGAAACAGAATTATGCAGGCATTCCAGCCAGGGAAAAGAAATACTGAACATCATAAAGCCAATCTATGCAAGGGACACACTAAGCAACATATGGATAACTGGCACAGTTCCTAATAAACCACAATCCATCAGGGAACCAAAGACATACTTAATAAATGTCAGAGGTAAGGTATACAAAAGAACAAGGGAACACCTCAAAACAAGACCTACCACAAACCTAACCAACATACCAAGACAGGAGATACTATCTCCAGCACCCAACACAGACACTACACAAAAAAAGGAAGGCTATTATGATGGCAACTGCAAACAAAGAATCAAACACACAAAAAAATCCAGCAGAATACCCAACCACAGCAAGAGAAAGATCATCAACATCAACAGTACAGAAAATATACCAGCAACAAAGCTGCACAACGAGATCGGGAAGGATAACAGAAAAATTCAAGAACTAAAAGACGTAATACAATTATAACATAATAACTTGATACATACATATATATAAACATACTTACATGAGAAACATCACCAACTAAAAATAGAAAAAATAAAACCTAACAAAAACTTAAAAACAAAACATAATCACAAAGGTTGGGAAATGTCATAACATGATCCAAAGTCCAAGAGAAGCAATCCAACCCAAATCTACTTTCTTTACAAAGGATACCCATTTCGGTTCCTACCATCATACATCTGCCATGTTTTTACTACATCACTCCATGTGCACGAAGTGGATCAAACACACAACAATGAAAATTGAATTGTTGTAAACAAACCAAATCCTGAATTTTTTAAATTAAAATAAATATATCATATTACCATGATGCAAAGTAAGTCTTGTTCATAAAATTCTAATAGTAAACAATGTTCAGTTTAACTGCTTCATCAACTTTTAATGATCCAATAATAGTTCGATTGACCAGCCCATTCCCCAATTAGGTAGAGTGTTTGCCAATGGCCTGGTGGACCAGGGTTCAATCCCAGGTCAAGTCATACCAAGATTCAAAAAACGGTACTTCATATTTCATTCCTTAACACTCAGGATTATAAGGTATGTATCAAGGGTAAAGTGGAGCAATCTAAAGAAAGGAGTAGTGCCCTACACCTTGTTGTAGTAGCTATTGAAAAGGGAACCTTTGCATTGCCCTCGATTATTGTTGCTAACAACTTTTACCATCTCCTTGTTGTTTTCGTTTATTCATGAGCATGTCTGAATTGAACAAAAACTATTCTTTGGCCCAGACCTCCAGTCTATCAAATGTGCTTTTTGCTTAGTTTGTGAAAATTACTTTTATTAAGTCAGTTTTCATGTATTTCTTAGCCCAAATTTGACACATTAAAATATTTGCATTACTAGATTTTTTTGCCGATCACAATTCATAAAGTATTTTACATGTTTTGTCCTTGATTCCCTCAATTTCATGTTTTTCAAAGATCTGAGCTCTTGTCAAAAGTGATTGTTTTTCTGTAACTCACTTAATTTTATATTCTTCTTGAGAAAGCAAGTTCTTAAAGTCATTTCTTTTGCCTCAAGTTATCAACTTACTTATATTTTCAGCAACCTTCTTTATCCTTTGATGGTTTGTTTAAAGCTCCTTTGATATATCTAAAGGAAATGTTTTATCACACAATAATTCTGTCATATTCTGCTTTTCAGTAATTGTTAGATCTGTCCCTTTACATATTTTTCAACATATTTCAGACGTCTAAAGCTAATATTAGTTGAATTTTTGTATTAACTTATCTCAGTTCATTTTTGTAAATTCAAAATATATCAAAAACTAATTATGAAAATCACAGAAAATTTAGTCAAATATTTTACAAAGGGTGTCAATGAATGGTATTGCATTTACAAAATACTGACTGAGAACTTTTTAACTTACTGAGGTTAATTAAATTTGCAGTATAACTTCAGACAAGCTGCAGATGTATCAATAGCCATGTTGATACTTAGTAGTAATTAATCTTCAAAGTCATTTCAATAAGGAAATGTTATTTTGTCTGTTCTTTAGAAATGTTGTTTTATGCTACTATTAATAAACTTTGATTTAAGTAAAACACATGTAATAAACATTGAATAAAGAAGACTGTCATTTGAAAATGTTATTTGATAAGGTTAAGAGGAATTTTTGACTATGTGTAACTGTATATATCATTTCTGGTAAATGTGAAATGTATTTTAAGTTTTGGGGACAACAACCACATTTGTTAGGCCTAATATATGTTTTCTTATCTCATGATAATCAATCATTACTATAGTCTGAAACCGAAAATAGATTTAACTTTCCTATTTTCATATTAAATAATCATTAAAGAACACATTGTTTATGAGAGGAAAACGCTGACATCCAGAAAAAAAAAAGTGAATGAATTTATTTATGAATGTGACTTCATAGATAAATAGTTACATGGTTGTAGGTCTCTTCAAGAAATAAATAGCAACAATTAACATAAAGTCATTAGTTTTCAAGAATGAAAGATGATGTTTAAAATATTTGCAAGTAAATTTATATCTAGTACTCTTTACGAATAACTTTTGTATTTTCTTCTATGTATTATTTTACCATGAGTACCTAGTTAACTCTATCACTAATAAAATACATGCACACACACACACACACACACACACACACACACACACACACACACACACACACACACACACACACACACACACAATTAGTCTAATGACCAAATTGAATTAGAATGATTTAAAATTTTAAGTACAATAAATCATTGTTAAAATTTAAAACATGAATATTATTTGGTGTTTATTTGGTTATAAAATATACTGAGTATATAAAGATAATGATTGCATTTTAAACTGAAGTGACCTTTTATGTTGAAGTGATACATTCACCTCAACACAAGCACCTTCTTTGATATTGTGCTTGAATTTCTATAAACTTCAATTATTCCATATTATAAGCAAGAGTTAAGAACTCTTTAGTGAAATGAAATATATAATTTGGTTATTCAGAAACACCATCACTGAATGATTGAGAAGTAATTCTTATACTGGTAAGAATTTGCATGCTGGATTGAATTGTAAGCTAATGTGATGTAAAAAAAACAAACAATTTACTCAGAATCATTGGACAAACTAGGTATTTTTGCTAATCTTTTAACTACTTGTGTATTAACGCTTTATTTTTATGTAAAATCGTGTCTTATATAACTGATATTAAATTTGTTCTCAAGCAACTATTTTTAATTTTATTGTTGTATTTTAAGTATATTTTTGGGAAATTAATATAAAATTAGATTGACAACAAAACTAGCATATAGACTGTGGAATAGAATTAAAAGTAAATTATATGGAAAAAGATAATGATGATGATGATAGAATTAAAAATCATATCACTTTAAAGTTTTCAACGGCACACCATGTAAATGTGTTAAAAACAAAAGAAATAAAATGCATTGTGACAGAATTTTTAAAAAATCAATAAACAATTGAGACATTCATTAGATTTTTTAAAGTTAAAATGCAATTTTCTTGCTGAATGCACGAATGAATGACATAGGGCAAATGTAAGGGAGGTAACTTGGATACCTATATATAACTTGAGCAAATGAAGTTTTTAAATGCTAAAGTAAAAGGAAAGATGAATATTTGCATGTATATTGCAAACAATTTATAATTAGTCATTAGGTACAATATTTATATATAATATCAGGATAGTTTTCAAGATACAAATAATGATACACTTATGAAATTTATAAAATTTATAAAATTGTTTATATCATTAAGATTTGCAGCAGTCCAGCTCAAACTTCAAAATTAGTATGAGGCGTAATAGCTGTTGAAAAGCACACAATATATTCTTTTAAATTAAACAGGGCGGAAAAAATTATAAACTGTTTACTTGTAAGGTGAGTGACTGAAAAATATCATCACTATTATGCTTGAAAGGAAACTTATGTAAAACATAATAAAATAAAATCTATTGTTTAGAGAAAAGTGAAAAATCTTTATAATAGGATCGTTAGATATGAATTTTCAAATTCCTGAATTGTTTTTGTCTTTTTTTAAACTGAGCTTATTCAGTAACTGTTGATATACAATAATATTAACTAATATTTTTGATATATTTGGTCATGAATGTTGACAAGTAATGATAGATTATGAAAATCATTAAAATTCCATTTTTCAACACAAAGTATTTACTCAAAGTCAGATTGAAAGTATAATTTCTGATAATTTAACAATTATATGTTGATGCTTAATTTCTCCTTAGAATATGTTTATGAGCAATATGCAAGAATACCTGCCTGCCCTGTTAACTGGGGATATAGACTATGCCAACTGTACCCATCCAACCCACTCACGTGTGTCCTAGGTGTGTCAGTAAACCATCAGATGGTAAGTCTCGAGTTCTGGAGGTTTGGGGAATGTGGAGTACCTCTTCATTTCCTTTCATCCCAGGTCCACTTTGACCCAAAGTAGTAGTAGATGTTAGTGTCACTGGGTTAAATAAATGTATTTAGTCTTTTACTGTATCATTTATATACCACGTCTCTATGTGCAAAATTATATTGAAATATCAGTAATACATACCAATACTTTAAACCATTTAACCGCAAATAAATGAATAATGTTGAATAGAATTATCAGTGTTAGACAGCTACCTTTAAAATCATTTATAATCTTGGATGTGACATTAAACTGCATATTATACTCCAGTCTTGCAGTTTCTGGAATGTGGAATCTTCGTTCATTACCATTACTCTCAAGTCCACTTTGACCATATTTGGTAGTACCCATTTATGGGTCAAATAGAAATAATCAAACCTTTACTTGGGATTATTATCAATATTAAATCAAAATATTAGTGTTAAATAGGTATACTTGAAATGTAAATATGTGCAAACAAATGATAAGTTTTATGTAAGATAGTAACACTTGATAAATAGAAATAGTAATGTTAAATAGCAGTACTTGAACCCATTTAACTGTGTGTAAACAATGATTAATATTAAATATTAATATTAGAGTTCAATTGCAATACTTGAAACCATATAACTGTGTGCAAACAATAAATAGCAATATTTGAAACCGTGTAACTCTGAAACTGAATGATTAATATTAAATAAAAGTAATAGTGCTTGATAAAAATACTTGAAATTACTTAACTGTGTGTAAACAAATAGGATTTGGTTCATTTGAAAATGTTACCCACAAATTTACCATTGTTTTATAATATATATACATAGGATTTTGCATTGAATAACACAGAAGGGTTGATAGGTTATAAAACACTGCCCAACCAAACTAAAGGATACCTGCATGTATTTAATTGATGAAATGCCATTCTCTTTTGCTGCAATAATTGATAAAAATGAAATTTTCTGATTTTTCTAAGTTGCCATCTACATCCATAATATATAATGTGTTTTATATACATGGGTAAACTGTTAAATAATGATAAGAATATTATTTGTGTAGTAGTAATGCCACGAACAATCTTACCTCAAAGAAACAGAAGGTGTGCTCTCTCTGCTGTTGGCACACGGAAATCAGAAGAAGAAAAGGAAGCAAGAGGATGTACAAGACATACAGAACACTGCAGAAGAAGTAAGAGGATGTACAAGACATACAGAACACTGCAGAAGAAGTAAGAATGGACTCATAAGTGACATTCTTCAATGGACCCCTTTACACGGACATGCAAGTGTTGGATGACCAACTAGAACTTATCTACAACAGCTCTGTATGGACACAGGATATAGTCTAGAAGACCTGCTGGAAGTGGTGGATGATGGAGACAAATGGCGAGAAAGAATCAGGGAAATCTGTGCTCGTAGCATGACCTGATAATGATAATGATGAATTTAAATGGGTCAATGCAATAACAGACCCTAAATAATATTCTTGCTGCGGGCTTCACTGACCTTTTAAAATCACTTTTGAATTTTTTTTATGTGTACTGAAAACATAAATAAGTCAGTATTCTGATATTTTTATTTTTAAAAATTGCTGTTACTTGGCATTTAAAGAAAAGTATTATTTATTTCATAAGTTTTTAGCACCAGTAAGTATGTCATATTGCCATAATATAAAGTAAGTCTTGTTCATAAAATTGTAATAGTTAACACTGTTCAGTTTAATTCCTTCATCAACTTTGAATGATCTAATAATGGTTCGGTTGACAATTCTAGTCTATTTCATCACATTACCATCTCCTTGTTTTCTTTTATTCACTAGCATGCGTGAATTGAACAAAAACTATCCTTTGGCCCAGCCCTCCAGTCAATCAAATGCACTTTTTGATTAGTTTTTGAAAATTGCTTTTGTAAAGTCAATTTTCATGTATTTCTTGGCCCAAATTTCACATATTAAAATATTTGCATTACTATTTTTTTTTTTTTTTGCAGATCCCAATTCACAAAGTATTTTACATGTTTTGTCCTTGATTACTTTAATTTCAGGTTTTTCAAAGATTTGAGCACTTGTTAAAGTGATTGTTTTGCTATAAGTCAGTATAATTTGTATTCATCTTGAGGAAGTAACTTCTTAAAGTTATTTCTTTTGCTTTGAGTTCTCAACTTAGTTATATTTTCAGCAACCTTCTTTATCTGTTAGAAATAAATATTTCTTCAATATAATTTTGCAATATAAAACAAAATTATAAAATTCAAATAAATGAATAAAATGAATATAACTTCTTACAAGTATTAATTTTTAAGAATAATTAAAAGGATGTTTTTTATTGGTTGAGAATAAAAAGCTGTCTTTGTTTAAATATTAATTTTATAACTATAAATAAGTAGACATTGTTTAAAAGACATGTATGACAAATAACAACACAGTTAACAAAATTTTTGGATATGGAATGACATCGCTTGAAATAACCAACGTTACACATAAAAAAACTAATGAAACTTTGAAGTCAACTATTCTTTGAAAAGAAAACAAAGAAACCTAAGCTAAGTATTAATTCAGTTGTGCTTTTATTTGGGTTTATATATGTATATATGTGTATAAGTACTTGAATATGTGCAATATAAATTTGACTTAACTATGTGTTCACTTTTCTTATAAAACTTCACATAAAAAAGTAAGTATTATGTTGGTTAAAAAAATTAACAAAATATCTTAAGTTGGATTATATAAATTTCCAACATAATTTCAAAGAATAATGAATAAAATATTTCAAAGAAAAGTTACAATAACAACATATTTTCAAAGAATAATTGTTGTTACACTCTCCTATTTTCTTTTGCAGAACTTATTCCCTACAGAATTGAAAAGGAAAAGGGGGAGGAATTGTTATGACATGCCAGTTACCTCCCCTGATACTCTCGAGATGAGAGCGTGTTATTTGAGGACTGGAAGTAAACAAATGGCCATATTGGTTTATGTGAGAGTGTAAGAAGGATGGGTGTAAAAAGGCGTCTCCGTATGCAGAGTGTTATAGTCTGAGTTCTTTGTATTTTAGCAATGTCCATTTTGTTTTTTACCATGACAGGTGAAATATTGGGTGATGAATTGCTAGAAGTATGTCCATGCATAATCTTCCGTGACTGTTCTGACATGGAAGATTACATTAACTCGCTGACAGTAGCCTTGACCAATTTTTTGTTATCCTTGGTGATATTGGCACTCTTTAGTGCTCTGAATTCGAGTACAGGTTCTGGTAAAAAAATGTTAGTGTTTTAATTTGGCGACAAGTCAGGCAAATTCAATCAGAAAATCTTCTAATGACGTCCCAAGCAGTCTCTGATTTAATTTCTTTTTGTTAGTGGAGCATATTTTATTCTTATATCCCTGTCATCTTCCAGCACGGGTTATCTTTTCTTTTTTAACATCATAACAGTGTCATCTTTAAAATTGAGGCAAGTTCCAGCCCTTTTCATGGCGTCTTTACTCAAGAGAAGTGGAATGTCAGAGTCCACAACATGAGTGATAATATCGACTTCAATATCAGCGATAACACATGGTAGAATCACCTTGTAGAGTGAGTTCAGTTTATTTCCATCGCCGAATTTAAAGGTTCTCACTCCTTTTATTTTTACTATTTTTTTTTGTGCATCTGTTAATGTTTCAAGAAAACATTTATACCATTTTATTCCACAAACAGTGCTGGATGCACCACCATCTAAAACTGCAGAGCCAAGTGTCTCACTCAAAAAAATGTCCCCGCTGTTCTTACATTTTTGTTTACTTATTAAGACCACGTGCAGCACAGAAAAATCTTCCTCTATTTTGACGCCATGTTTATTCCTGTTACTATGACTGTAAGGACAATCTATAAGACCAGTGAAACCAGCAGCCACAATTAAAACATACTGTAATGTTACCTGTTCGGTCTCGTGGATTTAATTTCTTTTTTTTTTTTAGAATGACTGATGCCATTCTGCGTGGGTCACCTCCCCCAGGCAACATAAAAAGGCTGTGCACTGCTCCCTCAATCTCTTTTCACTTTCTCCTTGCTAGCAGCAGGACAGACCACCAACATGAGAGAGGACATTCTCTCTCTCTCTCTCCCTCTCTCTGCCGATTCCAACAGTAGACATTTCAGTGGGCCACAGATATCCATTGGCCCTAAGCCAATGGCCTTCTATACCAATTGGTAAATCCAGCCCTGCTGAACTGCTATACACCCAACACCTAGAAAAGAAAAGAAAAAATCCATTGCTAGTATGAAAGCAAAGAAAGCACACACCTACAAAATTCCACCAGTTATTTCAATTTCAAATTTTTTTTTTTGAATGCAAAATATTTTTAGCCATTAACCTATCATTCTCATCTTGGTCAGTCAATCACAAAGGGAATTATTGCCATTCAACAATTCAGACGACTTACTTACAACACACTTTAAACAGTCAATTTGTCCAATAAATGTTAAAAAATAAAATAAAATAGTATCATCCAATAATGACTTAGCTGAATATTGGAACAGAGTGAACAGAATGTACCTTATATATGTATTTACCCAACCCCTTTTCATGGGCAGGATGTGAAACAAGGTCAATGTTTAACTAATCTGAGTTTAGAGCTCTCTTTCTCCTCAACAAGTTGCCTAAACAAGGCTCAAGAGCCTAGTCTACCACACTATTTAGCCATAGCTGGAAGCAAATTAATTGGATTCGTACCTTTCCTAAGGGTATTAGTGTTATGTGAAATGCCTTCAGCCTCGTCCAGAATTTGAACTTGTGTTGTCATTTCCATTTCCTAGGATGATAACCGTTACACCATGGGCACTTCCAGAATATACCATATATATACTCGCATATTATATAACTTTCTGGAACCTAAATTTTAAACTAATATTGGGGTGGGGTCACACCATACACAATGTACAGACTTTGTATGTGTAAATAGTTAGTGACAAAAGATGATACTCTGATATATATGGTGTTAAAATACAACCTTGCTAAACACTATGAATGCTATACGGCTTCATTTTGATTCCAGTGACAGTGAAGAAGATTTTAAATAGTAAAAGAAAAAAAAGAAAGACCCTAATTAAAGTTACAATGTTACAATGAACAGAGGCTTTGCATGGAGATGACAATTTTGAGAAAGATGCTTGAAAGAAAAGAAATTACAGAGATCTCTTGGGTACCAACTGACACACAAATTGCCAACTCCTTGACAAAGAAAGGAATGCCTTCATTTAAGATCCTGGGGTTCATGTCTGAGCCAAAAGAGTCCTCTGTTTAATGTTGTTACACTCTCCTATTTTCTTTTGCAGAACTTATGCCCTACAGAAATGGAAAGAAAAAGGGGGAAGACTTGTTAAGACATGCCAGCTATCTCTTTTGATACTCTCGAGATGAGAGAGCATTATATGAGGACCGTATGTAAATAAACGGCCCTATTGGTTTATGTGAGAGTGTAAGAAGGACGGGTGTAAAAAGGTGTCTCCATATGCAGAGTGTTATAGTCTGAGTTCTTTGTATTTTAACAATAATTTTATTCCTAAATGAATATTTTTGCTAATATTGTTATAGTAATGGAAGTATTAAAAAAACTTATAAAAACAACACCGAAATAAAACTTATATAAAAATAAAAGAAGGTGAAGCTATACACGTGTGCTACTGTTATATAAATTTAATTATTAAAATGGCTTCAACGAAAGAAATTAGTATAGAAGGTGTTCTCTCTAAACTTTATATGGAAAATAAGGCTGATGAATTAACTTCAGAACAAATAAAAGAAGGGCTACTCACTTTGAAGCGAAATGGGGCCACTCATAAAAGTAAAATAACCATGTATTTAAATTATTTAAAACAAATGCATGGCAATGGGACTCTTACTTCTTCCTTGTGTCAAAACCAATTAAAAGCCATTGATGAAGAGTGTTTGAAGGTTAATAATTGGAATGAAGTAATTAACATTTTCATGCAAAATACCAATTGTAATATCAAAGACAAAGAAAGCTATAATCTAGAATTAGACTGTCGGGCTGAATATAGTATAAATAATCTAATAATTATAGACACATATGAAGATTATTTAACTCGTGAAAATACTAAAGCATCTGCACTTATACCTATTAATGAAATATTAAGTGATGGAAAACCTCCTCCTTTAACTTGTGGTACTTTTAATGGAAAAGAGAAAGATAAATTTGCCTTTCATAATTTTTTAAATCAATTTAATGATGTTATTGATTCAAAGAAACATTTATCAGAATCTGCTAAGCTATCATATTTAATTGGATATTTAAGGGATTATGCTTTAAAGCAATTAAGTCATTTGTCCCTAACTGATTCAAATTATAAGGTGGCCTTAAATTTATTAAAGGAAGAATTTTGGACAAAGAATTTATAATTGATGAAACTCTAAAGAACATATTGAAAGCTATGCCTAGTGCAGAATATGATCCAGAATTCTTAAATATTAAATATTTGTCTGAAATTAAGTCCTATTTGTATGAGTTGCAACAATATAATGTTAATTTTTTTCAAGAAGGTTCTTCTGGAAATAATTTAATTAGTCACATGATAATGAATAAACTACCTAAAATAGTAGTAAAGGAATTAATAAATAAAATTAATAATTATTATCCTGGTTTAGAGAAGATATTTAACAGCTATAAGGAGGTTTTGAAAACCTTAATTAGAACTGTGCCTGGCAGAAAAAATATAGAGGATAAGAAAATTTCAAGTGGCAATAATAATAACCATATATTTGAAATAAAAGCAAAAAGTAAAGTACCTACAATACAAAATGTTGAAGTAGGAGCCATTAGTAAAGGTACTAAAATGCTGTGCAAACTATGTGCTTCAGAAGGGCACACCATGGGAAAGTATGAAATCTATCCTAACTATGAAGCAAAATTAGCTAAACTCTTGGAATTATCCTTATGTACTAGATGTGCTGGGTCAGGTCACAATGAATCAGAATGTTATGGAAAAAAAGGTAAGTTAAGATTTCCCTGTCTCTTATGTAAAAAAAAGAGCACATAACTTCTTTATGTCCAAAACAAAATAATGGTTCAAAATCAGGTAGTTTTCAAACCAACTTATGTTATGCTTTAAGGAATATAGATATATGTAATTTGCTACCAACAATGACTTTGAAATTAAAAAATAGTAAAAGACAAAGAAAAATTAGATGTCTTATAGATTGTGGTAGCCAGAGATCTTTTATTTCAAAAGAAGCTGCTCAAGACTTATGTCCAAATTATGATGAATTGTACTCATTTGAACATGTACATACTTATATAGGAAAACAAAGTAAAATGCTTAAACAAATGTCTACAGGAATCAGATTAAAGGATAGACTAGTTTTTGCTCCTTTATTGGTAGATGAAAATATTAATATAAACTATAAAATACCTGGAATGAATACAGTAATCAATAAATTAATATCTCAAAATGTAAGTTTAGTTGATAGTTCATTTTATTTAAATAAAGACTACGAGAATATTGAGTTGGATATGTTGGTGGGTATAGATATAATACAATATTTTTCATTCTCCATAAATAAGATTGGTGGTGGATTTAACTTCATTATAGATGATAAAGTAGCTCCTGTTGGAAATATTTTAAGTTTTCTCAGTTCAGGTGAAAGAAAGGACTTGTTTGATTCACAATTGAAATCAGTTGAGCAAAATAATACAAGCAAAAAATCTAAGGCTATAGTAAATTTAATTATGGATCCCCTTAAGTCATATTTTAATCCATTAGAACATATTTTGTCTGATCGTGAGAGGTAGATAATGAACTAGAAAATCTCTTTAGTTTTGAGTCAATGGGAATAAAAACTAATGATCAAGAACAAATTAGTAAATTTGAAGAAGGAATTCAATTAATAGATGTACATTATTATGTAAATTTGCCTTGGTATTCAGATAGAATTGAAAATGTGCCTTCAAATCATTTTATAGCACTTAAAGTTTTGGCTTGAACAGTGGAATTTTGGGATAAGAAGGGATTAATTAAAAATATGAGGAAATCTTTGATAACCAACTCGAAGATGGAATCATTGAAGAAATAAAAGTTCATCCCTCTAATTATAATAATTATACTTCGATTCCACATAGGCCCATAATAAGAGCAGCAGAGCAGGTAACAACTAAAATAAGACCTGTGTTTAACTGTTCATTAAAGACAAAGAATTGCCTTCAATTAATGAAGCAGCTTATACAGGCATAGATTTGATGGGATCCATATTAAAGTTGTTATTCTATCTAAGAACTAATAAATATGTAATGTTTACTGACATTAAACAGGCTTTCTTGATAAAATTAGCCAGTGAATATGATAAAAATAGGTTTTGTTTTTTTCTGGAAGAGAGTAAACAAGCTTGTTATAAGTATAAAACTATAGTGTTCAGGTATACAGCATCACTATTTATACTTAATTATGTGATGAAACATCATGTTAAGTCTTACCCAAAAGATAAATGCAGTGAAATATTGGGTAATAACTTTTATGTTGACAATTTAATAGTTACTGGCAATGATATGAGAGAAATGAAGGATTTATATAAAAATTGTTATAAAAGAATGCTGGAAGGTGGCTTCATATTGAGGCCATGGAACTCCAATTCAGATGAATTAAGAAATCTAATGAAGGCTGAAGGTGGATTAGTAGAACATAACTGTCCAGATGAAAAAGTGTTGGGCTATAGATATAATATTAAGAAAGATAGTTTAAACTTAGCACCTTTTTTGTTGGATGAAGCAAATACAAAACGTCAAGTGCTATCACAAATTTCAAAAGTATATGATCCTCTGAACTTTACTTTGCCTGTCACAATAAGAGGTAGGGTATTAATGAGAAAAGTTTGAAAATTAAATATAAATTGGGATCAAAAAGTGCCTAAAGAAATAAGTGATGAGATGAAAGTAATAAGTAAAGATTTTGAAATGTTGATTGAGTTGTCTTTTCCAAGAATTGCAATTAATGATGATGAATCCTATGATTTACCTATATTCTGTGATAGCTCTACAGAAGCTTATGGTATTGTAATGTATGCATGCACAAATGAAAAAGTAAGTTCATTTTTATTTGCTAAATCTAAATTGGCTCCTTTAAGGAAAAGAAATGAACATAGTGTACCAACTTTGGAGCTAATGGGAGTAATATTGGCATTAAGATGTCTTCCAACATTAATTGAAACTTATAAAAATATTCAGTTTCAATTTATTAATGTTTGTATAGATGCTCAGGTAGTTTTAAAATTAGTTAATTACAGAGGAAAGTAAAGTAAAATCCAAATTTGTGGAAAATAGAATATCTGAAGTAAATGGGTTAATTAAAGCTCTTGAGGATGAATTTGAAATGCCAATAATCTTTAAATATGTGCATACTAATCAAAATCCAGCTAACCTGTTAACCAGAGGAATATCTTATGATAAATATTTACGAAATAGAAATTTGTGGTTAAAAGGTCCAAGTTGGCTTACTAATGAATTTAAAGATTGGCCTAAATCTCCTTTAATGAGTATATCCCCTGATCATAAGAGTAAAGTAAATGTTAACTTTAATCAAATAGTTAAAGTAAATACTGGAATTCTAGATATTAATAAATATTCTAATTTTGATAAATTATTGAAAGTAACAAGTATGTTATTTAAACCATTTTGTAAAAAGAATTAATGGTAATTCATTACAAAAGGCCAAAATGTATTGGATAAGGATGGCTCAAACTGAAAATTTCTCAAAGGAAATTAGCTTTTTAAAATTACAAGACAAAAGTAATACAAATATCCCTACTTTGGTCTCTAATTTAAATTTATTCCTAGACTCCAATGTAATTTTGAGATCCAAAGGAAGGATAAGTAAATGTTTATATTTTAATTATGATGTATATAATCCTGTGTTATTTCCCAAGGGAAATAAATTTACCTCCTTATTTATTAAACATTGTTGTGGTAAAGTGCAACATATGGGAACAGGTACAACATTAAAGTATTTGCATGAGCAAGGCGTGTAAAAGCAGAAATAAATAATTGCACAAACTGCAAAAAGTATAATGCATTGGCTTATCATATTTACCAACCCCTCCGCTCGGGCAGGATATGACACAAGGTCAATTTTTAAGTGGAGTTTAACAGGTTTGAATTCAGAGTTTTCCTTCTCCTAGACTAGTTGCCTAACCAAGGCTTATAAATATCCTAAAGTAGTGGTTATGCCTAAACATCAAATGAATTTAGTAAAACCTTTTAATCATGTTGGAGTAGACTCCATGGGTCATTTTTGGGTCAAGGATGAAGTAAGTGGAAGTACAGTTAAAATGTTTGTTTTGAGTTTTACTTGTCTAAATATAAGAGCAGTCCACTTTGAACTGTTACCTGATATGTCAACTCAAAATTTTGTGTTAGCCTTTCAAAGGTTTTGTAATATGTACTCCTTACATCAAATATTGTATTGCAATAATGTTAAAACTTTTATAAAGGGAGGTAGTATTCTTGAAAATTCTTTACAGGCAAAGGAGTTTCAGGACGAATTTGAAAGGTTAGATATAAGACACATCAGAATCCCTTTATATTCTGCTTGGGTTGGCTCTGATTTGGAAAGATTAAAAAGAGTTCTTAGAAATTGTTTATTTAAGACCATAGGAAGATCTAGACTTAGTTATTTTGAACTTTCAAAAAGTTTATCCAACATTAAATTAGCTATAAATTCTAGACCTTTAACTTATAGATCAAGCTCTGCTAATCTTGAATTCATAACACCAAACTCATTTTTAAGAATACATGGAAATTCCTCTTTAATGTTAAGATCTGAAGAGGAAGATGTATGGCAAGAGCAACCTGATCCAAAATCATTGAAAAAAAGCTTGGAATTGCAGGAGGAATTATTAACAAATTTTAAAACCTTATGGTATGAAAATTATTTATCAAGTCTAAGAGAATATGGCAGGAACATTTACCAAAATTGATGGGAAAATAGAATAAAAGTAGTGGGTATAGTATTAATCAAATCCATAGATAAATCTAGACCCTTCTGGATGTTGGGCAAGGTCTTGAAAAATATAATAGGGTTTGACAATAAAATAAGAGCCGTCAAACTTAAGTAAGGTGATGGGGCTATAGAATATCACTCAATTTCCAACCTATACCCAATGGAAATATCCTGTCCCCAAAATAATTCTCAAATAGTATCTTCCCGAGTGGATGTCAAGGATGGTTCCAATAAAAGGTCTCAGGATAGACCACCTCCAACAGTAAATAATATTGATAGTTGTAGCACAAACAAGGTTCTTGTTCAACCCAAAGTTAACATCTCAGTTTGACCTAAACGCAAAGCCACTGCAAAAATCCATCAAATGATCAAGGAAGAAATTGATTATCTTTAAAAATAAAATAGATAAATGATGTTGCAATAAAATAAATAAATGTTGTTGCTGCAATAAAATAAGTAAATAAATGTTGGTGCAATACAGTAAATGAATAATTGCCCAAAATAAATTACTGCAGTTGAATTGCAATAAAATAAAATTGCAATCTTTATGGGGGAGTATGTTAGAAATATATATTCCTTCAATATAATTTTGCAATATAAAACAAAATTACAAAATTTGAATAAATTAATAAAATGAATATAACTTCTAATAAGTATTAATTTTTAAGAATAATTAAAAGGATGTTTTTTATTGGTTGAGAATAAAAAGCTGTCTTTGTTTAAATATTAATTTTATAACTATAAATAAGCAGACATTGTTTAAAAGACATGTATGACAAATAACAACACAGTCAACAAAAACTTTTCGACATGGAATGACATCGCTTGAAATAACCAATGTTACACATGAAAAAAGTAATGAAACTTTGAAGTCAACTATTCTTTGAAAAGAAAACAAAGAAACCTAAGCAAAGTATTAATTTAGTTGTGCTTTTATTTGGGTTTATATAAGTATATATGTGTATAAGTGCTTGAATATGTGCAATATAAATTTGACTTAGCTATGTGTTCACTTTTCTTATAAAACTTCACATAAAAAAAAGTAAGTATTATGTTGGTTAAAAAAATTAACAAAATATTTTAAGTTGAATTATATAAATTTCCATCATATCATTTGATGATTTCTTTAAAGCTCTTTTGATATCTCCCAAGGGAACATTTTCTCACACAATAATTCTGTTATTTTCTGTTTTTCAGCAATTGTTAGATCTGTCCCTTTACACATTTTTCAACATATTATGGACATATGACAAAGGCCTTAAGCTAATATTTGTTGAATTTTCGTATTATCCTATCTCAGTCCATTTTAGTAAATTCAAAATATCTCAAAAACTAATGATGAAAAATGGCAGACAATTTGGTCAAATATTTTACTAAAGGTGTAAATGAATTAGATTAAATTTAAGAAATACTGGTTAAGAACATTTGGACTTACTGAGGTTAATTTAATTTGCAGAATAACTTCAGACAAGCTGCAGATATATCAGCAGCCATATTGATACATAGTTATTAATCTTCAAAGTCATTTAAATAGGGAAATGTTATATTTTATGTTCTTTAGAAATGTTACTTTATGCTACTATCAATAAACTTTTATTTAAGTAAAACAAATGTAATGAACATTGAATAAAGAAGACTGTCATTTCAAAATGTAAGCTGAGAAACTTAAGAGGAATTTTTAATGATATGTAACTGCATATATCATTTCTGGTATATGTGAAATGCATTTTAACTTTTGGTGACAACAACCACATTTTTTAGGCCCAATATATGTTCCCTTATTTCATGATAATCAATCACTACCATACTTTGAAATAGAAAATAAATTTGACTTTGTTATTTTCACATTAAGCAATCATTATATAAAGAATGTTTATATGAGAAAAAAAAGCAAATACCAATTGCCCAGTCAGCTGGGGCTGTAGAATACACCGACTGCACCTCTGCAGAGGGGTAAGATCCCCTCAATGAGTGTCCTGGATATGACACTAAACAATCTGATGGTGAGGTTCCAGTAATGCTAAAGCTTTGGGGAATATGGAGTACCCCTTTATTGCTATTTCTCCCAGATCCACTCAGGCCCGGAGTGGTAGCACCTGATAAGGGTCCTAACTATGGGTTAAATAGAACTAAACCACTCGACTCTGACCCAAAGAGGTAGTATCTGTTAGTGTCCCTGGCTAAAGTAGAAGTATTTAGTCCTTTACTGTATCATTTATATATCACTTCCCTATGTGCAAAAGTTAAATTGAAATATTAGTATTATGTACCAATGCTTTAAACCATTTAACTGTGCAAATAAATGAATAATGTTGAATATAATTATCAGTGTTAGACAGCTATCTTTGAAATCAATTATTGTATTGGATATGACATTAAACTGCATTTGATACTCCAGTCTTGCAGTTTCTGGAATGTGGAATACTCCTTCATTACCATGTCTCTCAAGTCTACTCTGACCATAAATGGTAGTACCCATTTATGGGTCTAATAGAAATATTCAACCTTTTATTTGGGATTATTATCAATATTAAATCGAAATATATGTGTTAAATGGTTACGCTTGAAATGTAAATATGTGCAAACAAATGATAAGTTTTATGTAAGATTGTAACACTTGATAAATAGAAATAATAATGTTAAATAGCAATAGTAAGTAAAGTTGGTGACCAGAGTCAAGGGCAACTCGAAGGCTCCTTTTTCAATAGCGACGACACTGAGGGGTCGGGGAGGGTGGTAACCTATTTAACTGTGTGTAAACTATGATTAATATTAAAAAGTAATATTATAGTTCACTAGCAAACTTAAAACCATGTATCTGTATGCGAACAATAAATAACAATATTTCAAAACATGTAACTGTGAAAATGAATGATTAATATTAAATAGAGGTATTAGTGTTTCATAGAAATACTTGAAACTATTTAACTTAGTGTAAACAAATCAGCTCTGGCTAATTTGAAAATGTTACCCACAAACTTACCAATCATATGTATAGATATACACGAGGATCATTAAATAAGTTTCCAGACTTTTTTTTTGTATGGGCACTTTAATTGATAGTACACACATGAAACTCTAGTCCCCTTCG
The DNA here is from genome assembly GCA_963585895.1 of Sepioteuthis lessoniana. Taxonomy (NCBI): domain Eukaryota; kingdom Metazoa; phylum Mollusca; class Cephalopoda; order Myopsida; family Loliginidae; genus Sepioteuthis; species Sepioteuthis lessoniana. The sequence goes on from OY757904.1 coordinate 165,020,312, forward strand.
AAGTAATCTCCTCCGACTGCAATGCACTTGTTGTACCATTACAACGACTTTTGGAAAGCCCCATGGAAGTCCTCTTGTGTGAGTGTGTCATTGACCTTCGTCACAGCCTCTTTCATCACCTCAGTTGTCTCATAACGACAGCCTCTGAGCTTAGGGAATAACCAAAAGTCACAGGGAGCAAGGTCTGGACTGTGGAGAGGGTGAAGAACTGTCTTGATGCCCATCTTGGTCAAATAGTCTGTGACAAGGATGGAGTTGTGGACTGGTGCATTGTCCTGGTGGAAATGCCACTCAGCCGGTTAGAAGAGTGCTGGCCTCTTCCTTAGGAATCTCTTCCTGAACTCCCTTAAAACCTCAACATAGTAACCCTAACCCTAACCCTTTGGCCAATCAACTCTGTTGTATTGACTTCCTTACTCCTCCCACACCTCTCATCATCCCTCACAGACTCCCTGGCTTCTTTGAATCTCTTATGCCACTCAAAAACTTATGCTCAATTCATGCAAGATACCCCAAAAGCAGTCTGAAGCATTATATACGTTTCTGTGGCTTTTTTTCCAAGTTTAAAACAGAATTTTATTGTATATCGTTCTTCTAAAGAGTCAGATTGCATTTTTGAAATTCACCAGCTGTGATAATCCGGCTTTAGTAGGGTGTATTTCAATTGCTACTGTAGCTGTTGATTTGAAGCTGAAATCATACAAATTGGTCAGTCATCTCATAAGATGTATAGCAATAACATAGTGAATTTTCAAGAGTCTACGACAATTTTAAATGCCTGTACAGAAAAGTCTGGAAACTTATTGAATGCACCACGTATATATATATATATATATATATATATATAATCTAAGCAGTATTTAGCATTGAGCAACCCAGAAGGATATTTAATAAAATGATATTTTCTGATTTTGCTAAGTTGCCATCTACATCCATTATATGTAATGTGTGTCATATATGTAGGTAATTTGAATCTCAGTTCATAGATGTGCATCATAAGAAAAATTTGATGTGTAGCAATTTGATATAGAAATATTTCTAAATGTTAATATATTATGTATGTCATCAGAATGCATTGAGATTGATATTTGAATCGATAATTTAATATGATCCTTTTGAAAGAAGAAAAATTGAGATAAGTTACCGTTAATGTTAACATAAAATTTAAAAATCTTTCCATGTATTTCATAATGGTAGTTCTGTGTAGTAATTATCATGAAAACTTTATAATTCTTATTTTTTACTTTTATGAATTTCTTCCAAAATATATCTGATGGTTTGTTATCTTTACTGATGTGTTTATATATATATATATATATATATATATATATATATTGTAACGGTGCCTAAAATATTTATTCATAACGCGGGAGTTTATTTTACGCACGTGTGACGTCGGAGCAGTCTGGCACTTGACCCCTCGCAAAATAAGTCCGAGTTAAGATTCCCTTTTTGGGCATATGGGAACTGGCAAATAATATGGGGTTAATTTGGGGCCAGACTGACCGCCGCTGGCAAGGGGGATTCCAGTTTCCCGTTATACATACCCCACCAAGTCCCTTCGTTTTCCTACCCCCTTGGATAACGGAAAACATGGACTTCTAGATTAAGACAAAATATTATTCACTGCAGTCGGAAATTCCAATTTCCCGTATAATGTTTTTAAGGTGAATGATACATTTAGCAGTGAATAGATTAAAGCAAATGAAGCTGAAAAAGATATGTACAAAAGAAGGCAACTCGACAGATAAACAACATAACGAATATATTTCAACATAAGGAAACATTTAAACTATAACAAAATTTTGATAGGTGAGGAACAAACAAATATCTAAGGTGCCGGCTATATTACACCAACAGACAGTCTTAAACACAGATGTCTCTCTCGACAGTCCTTTTCTTTTTTTATTTCCTTCTTCTTTCATTCTTTTCTTTTAAACTATCTGTTTTGTTAAGCCAGGTCGGCAGTGTGAAACACAAATGTCTCTCTTCTTTTTTCCTTTCTTTCCTCTTTCTATCCTTTCCTTTCTGGATGCATATAATTCTTTATATTTTTCTTTCTTTAACTTGAGAGATTGTATATAATTTCAATATTTAGGAAGGGTAGAAGGAAAAACGGTTTTAAGTTGTACTTAGCTTTTCGACGGGTTTACTTCGCAGATTCCTTTCTTTTTCAGGCGAGCGGCATTCTGTAGAATCTGGCTAAATGCACTGTTATCTTCTGTCCAAAGATTCTGTTCCACTCTTTCCTCGGAGCTTGGCTAACTTAGCGTGGATCTCTTGCTAATGTCTGTCCAAAAACTCAATTCTTTTTGCGGGTGAGGTACCCAGGATTTTGGCTACTGTTCAGCACATCTCATTTCAGTTTTAGGACTGCTGTCCTAAAACTGAAAACCCCCTTCCAAATTTCCTCTGACCAAAAGGCCCTATTTTTGGCACGAAAGGCTCGGGCCAATCATTTGGCTCCTTCCTCTTCCTCCACCTCATCCGGTCATGCTACTCAATGACCTACATTCTTTCTCCGTCCACCCGGTTATGGAGTGCAGGTATTTTGACCTGCATTCTAACTACCTTAGCGGTAAGTCCTTGGGACTTGTTAGTTCAGACACAGAAGGGGAAGGGAAATTAAATCTTACTTTTCCCCAGAGAGGGGAAAAGTAAGATTTAATTTCCCTTCCCCTACCACGTCACAATATATATAAAATTTTAAAAACATTCAAATGATGGTAAAAGATCCCTTCTTTGAATTTAAATACTACCTGACTTTAATATTAGATATATAGCAATCAATGTAATAATCCCTCCCACATAAAAACTGCAGTAAATTAAAACTTTACTAATGTCATTATAAAAATATAAAGAATAGGTAATAATGAAAATAAAGACGATTTTTTTCTTTAACATGAAAATTCTTTAAAGATTAAGTTACTAAACCTTCATCTATAAATTAAAATGTAAAACTTCTTTCAGTATTTCTGTTATAAGTAAAATTATTGGCTTCCATTCCTTATCGAATGAAGTAATGTTAAAGAACTCATTAATATTTGATGAAACTTGTTTATTGAAAAGAAAAATATGCATTTGCTTTGCAATAAATTAGAGTATGTTCCATGGGATGGGCATTAACTTAGATAAACCTTGCACAATAATTATATTGCAATGTTCTGGCATGTATTTATTTGTTATTGATAATCTGAAAGTATTGATAACAGATTATGTATATATTTTCTAGATAATTATCATGCAATTAATTGTTCTAATTCAATTAGAAAATATGCTGAGTTTTTAGAAATAATTAAGCTAATGTATTGTTTATAGTACATTCCAACTGAACCAATAAACCCAAAAATGTCGACAAAGTAAAGCAATGATTAGAATGGTTACAAGATGAGTGTTAAAGTGAGATTAATTCCTATGAAAGCAGGAAAAGCAATATCAGAATTGTCATGGTTGAAAAGAGTTTGTTGAAATTTGAGAGTGCTATTCATATTCTATTTCCACTTGCTAGAATTTGTGACAGAGAGAACCCCAGACTGACTTATTAATCAACGATTCTGGGGAAATAATTAAGAAAATTCATTTTTTTTTCTCTCTCTCTTCTTATCATTTCGTTTCCTATCCTATTTTATTTATTTATTTATTAAACTTTTGATCGACGTCCCAAGATTTGTTAAAGTGGATCTTCCGATAAAAATTAGTTATGAACTCTGTATGGGCTACAGAGGTGAAAAAAAGTTCAAGCTAGAAATAAAAACAACTTAAGTGGATCTTACGGTAGAGATAGTAATAAAGTCTGTGTAGGCTGCAGAGGTGAAAAAAGGTTCAAGCTAGAAACAAAAACAAATTTAGTGGATCTTATGATAAAAAAATAGTTATGAAATCTGTGTGGTCAAAGTAAGAATAAGTTTAAGCTAAAGATTGAGACGATATAAGTGGATTTACCCTATTTCAAGTACTGACCGTCTGCAAAGATTCAGCGGGGGTGCTGAATCTAAATGTTAGATATCTCTTTAAACACAGCGTCGACTATATGTGGAAAAAAGTTGGTCAGCTTGGCGATTTACATATCATTATGCATGGGCGTAGCCAGAGATCATCGAAATCCCGCCCACAAATTATATAAGCACGGTAAGACGCCCATAGATCAGTACAGATCAGATCAAGGAAGACAAGAGATCAAGGAAGACAAGAGATCAAGAGAGACAGAGAAAGGCCCAGTGCAGAACCCATCCGAGAATAGTCTTTGAATTTTGGGCGAAAACAAGATTAGCCTAGAACTGGGAGTTCGAAGCAAAAGCCGAGACGAACAATTACTTTTTTTTGTTAAGATAACCAAGGGGCAATAGTTGTCTCCCTTACACCTGTTTGATCTGTCACATTTCCGAACAGACGAACAAGTTTCGTAAGACCTTTTCCTTCCTTCCTTATTGAATTCTACACACTTCTGTAAATACATATATAGTTAGATAAAAACAATAGCTTTGAGGAATTTGAAAGCGTTGTTTTCTTTCTTCCTGTGTACTTCTGTGAACCGCGACGGGTAACAATCTCTCTCCCAACAGCGATTTTATTTTGGCGTGGATTCCAGCCAAAATTGGAAACGAACTGAGGTAGCTAAAACACTGCCATTCGGATCAAAATACACAACGTGGCGAATGGTAACAGTTATCTCGGATTGGCAAGCAGAACCAAGGAATTGAATGTCGGCGAAAATTCCCAGGCGGAGCTAGATGTATCGGCCAGGGCTGGATTCGCAACGTCAGAATTGGTGCCGCTTAGACCAGGATTTCGACTCTGCAGAATCACACCCAGGAGCAGACGAATATCCGTCAAAAATTAGCAACCCGGATCGATCAAGAGCTGTCATCACATAACCCAGGACCTGATCCGTGAGCTACGTCGGAATTAGATTCTTGTGCCACGACTGTGACCCGTGGAGTTGCCAAGGATAGAGAGAGAGAAACGAAATTCCTTGCCGCGAAAAAAGAAAGGAAAGAGGAAAAGTTTTGAAGAAAAAAAAGAAACATTATAGAGAGAAGAAAAAAGAGAAGCAAAGAAAGTGTGAAGCAGAGAAAAGTAAATCACCTTTTTGGCCCTGAATTCGCTTGTCGCACGCAAATCTGCCAGTATACAGTGTGTGTTTGATTTCTTCAACTTTGCATGCTGTTGAAGTATCGATTTTTGGTGTGAACTGGGTTTTTCTCTTCTGTTGTCTCTTGTGGTTAAGGGGAAGGTAGAAACAGTAAGGTATTAGAATGAGTGTAGCGGACATCACAGTCGACCAAAGAGAAATCACGATGGGTTTTCAAAAATTGATACGAGGCATGAGGTTGCCCTTGTTTAAGGGCGACCCAACAGAGCTGCAGGAATGGATTCAATCCATCCAGAAGAAACAAGTAATATATGGCTAGTCAGACCAGGAGATGGTCCTCCTGGCATACGAAGCAGCGGCTGGCCCAGTCTTCAAATATGTAGGAGGTCTACATAGAGAGGACCCCGCTCTAACCTGGACATAGCTAAAGTCTACCCTGATCCGACAGTACGCGAGTGAGCGCACGGCTATAGAGGCAGTCAGGAAATTATTCAGACTCCGACAGGGAGAGAGCGAAGACATGGGAGATCTGGGTGAAAGAATAGCAGGCATGGCGGCGCTGGCGTTCCCCAAACTGGAAATCCGAAACAGTAGCCCGATACAGGCATTGCTAGCTGACACATATATGGATGCATTAAGCGATAGGGAGCTGCAGGGTGACGTGCCAAGAGAAGGACCGAGCACCCTGGCAGAGATCATCGAAGCAGCTCGTAATAGTGAACGACTTTAGGTCAGAATAAGGGGTAGTATGGTCAGGGACCCTCGTGGTGTAATGGTTAAAGCGATGAACTGCGGAATCGTAGTACGCGAGTTCGTACTCCAGTCGCGCTATTATGTTCACTTTCGGGCAAATACCCTTGGGAAAGGTATGAACCCCCTTATTCTCCCTCCAGCTATGGGTAAATAGTAGGACGGACTAGGTTCTTCAGCCTTGCTGAGGCAACTAGTCTAGGAGAAGGAAAATTCTGAATTCAAACCTGTTAAACTCCGCTTAAAAACTCGACCTTGTGTCATATCCTGCCCGAGCGGAGGGGTTGGTAAATATAAATATAATAAAAAAGAAGCATCAGGTTCGGACGCATGACCCGAAAGAAGTAGAAGAAAGTTGGGAATCGGAGGCAGATCCGAATAGATGAGAATGGAACCCGCGATATAGAGTTTATAGGCCCACTCCAGACCTGTATATGTAACTATGGTTGTTACAGTTCTCGGGATTGTCCAGCCAATTGGGGAAGGGAGCCAAGGTCTCTAGAACCCAACTCTACGATCGATGGTGAATACGGGCAACAATCTCGGTGGCATATGGTTGCAGGAGACCGTAAAATAGGAATTAAGCGGGTCAATACGCTGCTGCCGCCCACCAGGAAAGCAAAGGGCCCGGGAAACGCCGCTGGGTCACCCGTGAATAAATAAGAGGCAGGGTCATCTACATCATCATTCAGCATCACAACGACACAATATCAATACAGACGCAAGGACAAAGACGCAAGAAGAAAGGACGCATGATAAAGACGCAGGAAGGCTTCTTTACAAATATATTTACCTCTCACTTTATTGCAAGGTTTGAAAAGGGTTACTCAAAGTTTGCATGTGAGAGGGTGCTGGAGACTGAACATAAACTTCATATTTTGACCCCACTGTTATGACCGTCACGTTGTGTCTTTATTGTTCTCCTGATGTTGGGGTCTACTCCATCGGGGCTTTCCGAGGGCCCCCTCGGTCTGGTGTGGCCTTCCCTACCACATCTCGTCTCTAACCCTCTGGGAGTCTGCTGGAAACTGCTTTGGCACCCCAAACTCAACTGAGTTAAATGATAACTCAACGCCCACACGATCGCCTACTGGATCTTTGAATCGGATGTTTAATCGTCATCAAGCGGAAATAACTGTCATGCAGTTCAGAGGTTACTCTCTTCCGGTGCATAACTGTAATGGCACAATGGGACCTTCACCTTGTCCCATATCATAAGCCTTAATCCGCCCACGCGATCTCTTTCGATTACTGGCCGTTGGAATGTGTCACTTCCTTCCGGTGTATTACCTTGGAATAGTATTTTTGGGCCGGGTCGAAGGTCAAAATATAACAGCCCCAGTTCGAACAAGACCTCTGAAGTGTTGGACATGTGGGGTGGTTGGTCATTTTTCGGCCAACTGTCGGCGGAGAAGATGCTGGCATTGTGAGGGCACAGGCCACATAAGGCGAACCTGTCTCCACAAGGGAAGGAACCCCCCAAGACAAACCGGTCAGGATGGGAATAAACCACAGGGACAGAGGGGTAGATCAGAAAGGCTAGTCATTCAACCCCCATCCCAACCAGAAGACCCCCCTGACGAGAAATGGGACCTCGAAGAAATAAGGAACCTCCCTGTCTAGCCCCCGCTTCGCGGTGGCCCGGGGGGGGGGGGAAGCGAATAGAAAAGAAATTGGGAATAGAAGAGAAGCCCGTGTGTACCAAGTGCTAAAAGAGTGGCCAGATTTCACCTGTAGTATCTTATTTGGAGGCAAAAAGGTTAGGGCCTTGGTTGATACTGGAGCATCAGTATCCCTGGTTAGTTCTAAGACAGGTAGAAAGGAAAGGCCTGTGGATTTACATTTAAACCAGGCTGATTGCAGCAGAATGAGGATAGAGGGCATGACATGACTGCCGTTTCAATTAGCAAGGACTAGAGGCGATATGAAGGTATATGTAGTATTTGACTTGTGTGGCGAGTTGATTTTGGGGAGTGACTGGTTTAGGCAGCACAAGGCTCAGATCCGTTTCGACCCAGGCACCTTGACCTTGGACGGAGAAGAGATACCGCTAGGAGAAGACAATTGTGAGCGACTACCTGTAGTAGTCCAGGTAGATTTAAGGCTACTCCCTAGAACCACTGAATCTGGGGAGGGTGAGATTATTGTTGAGGGAGACTCGAATGACGGTCTAACAATGAGGGAGAAGTGACTGTGTGTAGTCATTAGTGAAGGGATCAGGGACCGTACCCCTGCTTCTGACTAATTCGGCTAACAAAACCATCAGAATAAAGCGAGGGGAAGTTAGCACATGCTTACCCTGTAAGAGAAGTCGATCAGGTGAGGATCAGAAATGAAGATAGGTTTAGGAATAGGACAGAGGTTAACGAATTAAGGGACGAGGACATAACAGTCCCAGAAAGATATAGGAGATTAAAGGGTTTGCTAAGAAGCGACCGTGAGGTAATAGCAATGACCGAATAGGAGCTAGGACAAACAAAGACGGTAGAGATGAGAATAGACACCGGTGACCACCCGCCTATCAAGTTAAGGCCATATAGGGCCCCAATCCACAAAAGAAAATTAGTAGAAGAAGCAGTGAATGAGATGATGAACTCGGGGATGATTGAGAGATCCAAATCCCCCTGGAGTTTCCCTATAGTGATAGTTGAAAAGAAGGATTGAGGGCACAGGTCTTGTGTGGATTTTCGCCAGCTGAATGCGATTACAAAACCGCTAGCGATGCCTCTCCCACTGATTGATAATATTTTGGCTCTCCTAGGAAAAACTAAGTGTTTTTCTACCTTGGATTTGAGATCGGGCTATTGGTAGGTGACCCTGAACAAAGAGGACCGAGAAAAGAACGCATTCACCTGTCACATGGATCTTTTCAATTTTAGGTTTATGCCGTTTGGGTTGGCAAATGCCCCGGGTGTGTTTAACCAGCTCATGTCCATAGTGTTGGATGGAATGGAGACATTTGTCATGGCATATCTGGATGATATTATGGTGTTTTTGAAATCACCTGAGGAGCAGTTTGAACATCTGCAGCGGGTGTCCGACCGCTTGAAGAGGCATGGCCTGAAGCTGAAACTGTCAAAATGTCAGTTTCTAAGAGAGGAGACAAAATACCTAGGGTTCGTGATAAATAAGGACGGAATAAAAACCGACGTAGATAAGGTAGAGGTGATAAGGGCTATGCCCGCACCGAAAACTGTAAGAGAGATTAGGGGCTTTATAGGACCCATAGGGTATTATAGGAGGTTCATACCCGCATTTAGTCGGTTGGCAGGTCCTCTGATATCCCTGACGAAGAAATACGCCCAGTTTAGGTGGAAGGAGGATTGCCAGCGTGCATTTGAGGCCTTAAAGGACCAGCTGGCTGCTGTGCCCTTGTAGGCGTACCTAGACTTGAATAAGCCCATGGTCTTGTACACTGATGCTAGTGATAGGTGCATCGGAGCAGTACTTACGCAACCCTGCCCCGATAAGGATGATCCCGTGCCGGGGGTGCCTGCAGAGGTACCAATTTATTTGCTCTCTCATCGACTTTCTGAAATCCAACAATGATGGCCGGTGATAAAGAAGGAGGCGTTCGCCATCCTGTATGCTGTGCAGAAGTTGGAGTGGGGCAGTATTTACCATTAAGACAGACCACCAACCCCTCAAATACCTGTTAGAGGCAGAGTTGACGAACAAAAAGATCCAACAGTGGGCGCTGAAATTAAGTGGGTACAATTGCAAAATAGAGTACCTAGCCGGTAGGGATAACACCTGTGCTGACTTGTTATCGAGGATTCCGAAACAGTTAGAGACAGAGTCTATCAAGTTGGAGCCAGGTATGGATGATAAGGCCTTCCAGATTAATGTAATTAACTCACACAGGTTAGAAGACCAGGGAGTGGGTGAATCAGAAACCATTACGGACCCCCACTGGACAGATATTGTTAGATAAAGTCAAAGAAATAGTGACATAGCAGCCCTTAGGTCTAGGGTGGAGGCAGGAACTACCTCCAAGTATTACATGGTGATTACCTTGCAGGGAAAGATGAAGAGGTAAGCTTAAAGATGGTGATACCCAAAAAGTTGAGGTCTGAGGTTTTAGATTAGTGCCATAGAAAGTTAGGACACATAGGGATTGAGAAGACATATGGATTGATTATGAGGAACTGTTATTGGCCCAAGTTGTTTAATGATGTTGTAGATCATTTAAAGAAATGTGTAACGTGCCAAGTGCAGAGTGGAGGAAGGCCGCTTCAGTTTTAGAGACTGAAGGCCGCTCCAGTTTTAGAGACCCATTTCAGAAAATAAGTTTAGACATTTCGGGCCCTTATGGGGAAAATGTTAAACATTAAGTTTTGTGGATTGGTTGACAGGTTGGCTTGAGGCCTTCACCATACTTGATGAGAGATCATGAACAGTATCCGATATCATACTTAGTGAGATATTTCCTAGGTATGGGTCTCCCAAACAGCTGGTTATGGATAACGGCTCGGAAAATGTAAATGAAGTTATGTGAGAGACGTTGGACGAACTGAATATCCAACACATAACCACCTCCCCATATTATCCCCAGAGTAATGCTAAAGTTGAGAGATTCCATAAAACTCTTGCTGATGTGCTGGCCAAGTTAGCAGAGCATAATAGGGGAAATTGGGATCTGTTTCTAACCCAAGCCTTAGCAGCGGTGAAATGCTCGATAAACAAAACTAGTAAGTTTACCCCTTACTACTTGGTATATGGCTGGGACGTAGTCTTAACCACTGACAATTTATTAAGGCCTAGGAGGAAATATCTAGGGGAGGACCATCATAGGATAATTCTAGAACCGCAGTATAAGATATTTACGCAGGTAAGGATGAAAATATGAAGCGCCCAGAAAAAACAGAATGATAGGATAAATGAAAATAGTGAGAGGTTTCCTTCAAGACAGGGTTAGGGTTAGGGTTAGGGTTGGGGTTGGGGTTAGGGTTAGGGTTAGGGTTAGGGTTAGGGTTAGGGTTAGGGTTAGGGTTAGGGTTAGGGTTAGGGTTAGGGTTAGGGTTGGGGTTGGGGTTGGGGTTGGGGTTGGGGTTGGGGTTGGGGTTGGGGTTGGGGTTGGGGTTGGGGTTGGGGTTGGGGTTGGGGTTGGGGTTGGGGTTGGGGTTGGGGTTGGGGTTGGGGTTGGGGTTGGGGTTGGGGTTGGGGTTGGGGTTGGGGTTGGGGTTGGGGTTGGGGTTGGGGTTGGGGTTGGGGTTGGGGTTGGGGTTGGGGTTGGGGTTGGGGTTGGGGTTGGGGTTGGGGTTGGGGTTGGGGTTGGGGTTGGGGTTGGGGTTGGGGTTGGGGTTGGGGTTGGGGT
>OY757905.1:675000-722409 GCA_963585895.1 Sepioteuthis lessoniana
CGGCTTTGGCACGGCAAAGCCATAGCTACCGTCTCTGATACGTCTGCACAGCTTTGGCATGGCAAAGCCATAACTACCGTCTCGATACACCCGCTCAGCTTTGGCACGGCAAAGCCATAGCTATCGTCTCCGATACGTCCGCACAGCTAGGGGCACGACAAAAATGATATTCATACATTGCTATATATTTTTAAAAACCCGTTGCCTCTGAATTTAAAAAAAAACGGGGAATACTGAAAAAAATTATTGTGACGTGGGACTCAATTAAAATCATAAAAAAAATGAATTCCTTATTTCGTTGAAATTATTGTGTATTACAAAGATAAAATAATATAATACATGTAGTCTAAAAATAATAAATCAATGCTAATATTAATTTACTAAATGTCTATTTCTGATTTTGAAACATATAAAAACTTCTTTCTTATCTATGTTAGGAAGAATTAGCATATATATATATATATATATATATATCCAAAGACAATGGGTGTGAATTATTCGTGTATAAAATATACGTGGAATTTCAAATTAATCAGTGGGAATGCTCGATGTATGGCTTGTTGCGGAGCCGATAAGCACGTCGACCCTGCAAATGATTTCAAAGGTTAAGCGTGTGAGTAATGACAGCCAAAAGACAATGAAGGAAACAAAGGCGAGATAACAAATATAACAAAGATGACAATTTATTGTCGTATTTACTGGTGCGTGTGTAAAGTTCGTGGTTGTAGTGTCTTCAGTTAGATGGTTGGTGTCGGTAGCTGGTATAGTTGAGATCGAAGAGAAGCCGCTAGACGTTCGTTGCGGGTAGCTGATGTTGGTCGAGGTTGGTAAATCGATATCCCGGTTTTTGACAGTGCTTTGGATTAACCGGGGGGTGTCGATCTGGTTGCTAGCCCGTACAGCGAGTCGTACGCGGGCTAGATGCTGCATTGCCGCAGCGTCGTGGTCGAAGTCAGTGTGGACAGCTTGGTCGCGTAGAGTCGAGCGAGCATGGTGACTAAAACTTAGTACTAGGGACCAAGTGAACGGACAGGGAAACCGTAGCTAAGGTTTGCCAGCAATGTATGAATATCATTTTTGATAATATATAATGATATTTCCACCGAAATTTTTTTTTTAATGAAAAAATTCAAAAGATTAAAAATTCTTTTAAATTCTCTTCTCGCCGGAAGCAATGTAAACCTGTGTGCCGGCAAATTGACTAAAATCCCCAAAACGGGACTTTATTTTCGCACGTGTGAAGACGGGGCAGGTTGGCACTTGATCCCCTATGGAATAAGTCCTCGTTCAGAGTTTTTCTCTCAGGCATATAAGAACTGGCATATTACGTGAGGGATCAATTTAGAGCCAGACTGACCGCCGCTGGCAAAGGGTTCCAAATTTCACACTATCACACACCCACCAGGCCGCTAAACTTCCTTCCCTTCGACAATGGAAGATAACGAGCCTATAGGTTTAGTCGTAATTACATTATATTGTAGTAGTCGGCAACTCCAGTTTCCCGGGTGATATTTTAGGAATTAATAGGACAATTCTAAGCAAGATAACATAAGGCGAATAGAAGCTGAAAAGAAGCATGAAATAACAACATAGACCACATGGTAACATAAAAATACATGAATTCCTTTACTACAGTTATATACACTTTTCAAGGTGTCAAAACATATAATAATTGGACAGTCCACGAATATAAATGTCTTTTCTTGACTTTTATCTTTCTTCAAATTGAGAGAGAGAGAGTGGTAAACGAAATTTGGGTATAAAGGAAAATGGCCCCAAAGTTACTTATCTAATTTTTTTCGACGGGGTTCCACTGGAGAATCTTTTCACGGGCTAATAGACTTTGTTCTATTTTTTTACACTGGCTTGAAGAGCCTGGGGTCCTTCGTGTCTCAGTAATTCTTTTGTCTTTCACCCGGAGTAAAATGGCTATGGTTCGTCCGCCCGCTACGAACCCTGCTCAAAAACTTATCTTTCTTACTATCTATTTCCGCTAAGGGGAAGGGGTCCCCACTTCCGTTTTGAGGTCCCAGCCAATCATTTGGCTTCTCTCTTCCTCCTTCCTGGTCAGCCGATTTCTTAGGGCTACTAGATTCCACCCAAGTCCGGTTACTGGGTACAAACATCTGTTGGTCCTCATCCCGACCTCTGTGACCCACATTCTCTCTTAACGGTCACTTTTTGACGGCTAGATACTATTAATTCAAAACGGGAGGATAGTATTAATGTTCCTCCTCCCAGTGGGATATCACGTGACACCTGCCTAAATTATATTCCTTTCGCATTCTGAAGAGGGTCAACATAGACCTAAAATAAATTTGTAATGAGGAAACCACTAAATTGAATTTTTCTTTCAATTTTATAAATATGTCTTCGCTCTGCACGTGAGTTTCAATGTATTTTTAATCTGAAATTAATTATACAGTCGACAGCCGTTGGCATTAAGCAATCAACTGGATATTTCTAACCCTTGGATTATAACTTGATAATCTCTTCCTCGGATTATATATATATATATACATATATATATACATGCATATATATATACATGCATTTATATATATATATATATATACATACATATATATATATATATATATATATATACACATATATATATACATACATACATACATTCACCCCTCTTCTACCACCTCCCACCCTTCCCTCCTGTGTATATTCTGACTGTAATTATTTTATCCATTAGATCTGAAGAGGTCCTGTTATTTTTGGTGTTATTGATTCATATCAATACCCATAACAGGATGGAAATAAATCTATAAACCTAATGTGACCGATTTTTGCTTTTCTTAATATATATATATATATATATATATATATATATATATATATGAAAGACAATATATTCAAGTGATGTATTCTTTATATGAACATTGCCAATGTTTTCGTCTAAGCTACAATCTTCAGGGCAGCATAATTCTTATTTAATGTTCCAACTGAAAAAATGATTTTCAAATGAAAAAGTAAATGAAGAATTCAAAAAGACTTTTTGCACTCTTTTCTGTTAATCGCATTCCATTTCAAACTAGAGTGATGTCACTTTTCTGAGTTAAAATCTTTTTTCAATAATGTTTTTGTTTATCGTTTAGAATTAGTAACAGTATATATATATATATATATATATATATATATATATATATATATATATAACCAAGTATGGAATACCAATCATACAAACTGCATCACAAACCATTAAAACCTCACAATCATCTCAAAATGGACCAACAACGAAACAACATCTCACGCAGGCATATACATCCCATGCAAAGATTGCAGCAAACATTACATTGGCAAAACACAACACAATCTAGAAAAAAGAATAAAACGAACACAAACGATCAATCAATACAAATGACATGACGATCGAAACGCCCTTTTCTCTCACATGTTAGAGCTCAAGCACACATTCAATTTTTTCCAAGCCACCCTAATCAAACCCATACACTGCAAAAATTCCCGAAGACTACTAGAATCTGCGATCATTTCTAAAACCAATCGTATAAAACAACGTCCAGGTTTTTACCAAATCTCACCATACCTGGCGAACGTCATACTAAACCAAAACAAAATCAAAATAGAAAATGGATAGAAAAAACATTTTTTCGCTCTGTGCTACCATACTTTTTAGAATTCTTTCCTTATCACTTTCCCTCAAGCCCTTTCTAACCCCAATTACCACCTAGACACCACAATATAGACAAATTTCTGCAACATCACATTATAGTCAATATCTTTCCACGAAACAAAATATGCAGAAGCCCCTCCACCCAACCCTTCCCAACTTTTTTCTCATCAGCTCCCAAAAATCTATATCCATTTTCGAAATAAGAAATCTTTTATGAAACCTGATACTTTTGACTTTAAATCCCTCCTTCCTTTTCTGCTACAAGTATATATCGTAGTCAACCGACTACTCATGACCCAAACAAAAACAATAAAAACAAACCCTATTCCAAGAAGTGATGAGTCATGATGTCAGCAGCCAATAGTATTTAGGAAAGAATTGTTAAGGGACTAAATCGCTCCGCACAGAACGTTTTTTTTTTTAATATTAAATTCAGCCTGTCTTTCTAAGGACAGTCCTCAACTAATGGACAAAATAGGTAGTATTTAAAAACATGTGGTCGAATTAGAATGAAGTTCTCACTATAATATAGTAATAATAAGCAAGGTCATCCAACATAGACCACATAGCATAATAGCACAGGGTAGCTATAAAAGCAGCAGTATCAAACTGGGTCAAATCAGTTGGGCTGAACGCCAGCCGAGGATGTTGGAGAAATCAGATTCTCCCCTGATCGTTCAACGACTGAAGACTAATCAGCAGCAGCTGCCCACGAGGACTACTCAAGGTTTCCCCTAAAGCCAACGTCCCTATTCCAGCTGCAGACGATGCAGGAAGATTGCCAACTTCTCAGCTTAAAAGCCCTTTTCAGGGCTACTCAGAAAGTCTATCCAAACACTTCCTGAGACAGCACAATGCAGCTGACACAACTACCAGCCTCTCAATCTAACAGCCCTTTTCAGGTTTATTCAGAAAGTCTAATACTCTTTGAGGCAGCACCAGCAGCTACCTTCTTGCACTGGCGACCACTTCACGACACCAACAACTACCACTCCTGCACCAGAGACCACTTCCCTGCAGAAGCAGCTACCAGTCCTGCACCGGCAACCATCTTCTTGTACCAGCAGATACCAGCAGACACCAGCAACTACCAGTCCTGAACCAGCGACCCCTTTCCTGCACCAGCAGACACCAGTAACTACCAGTCCTGAACTAGCAACCACTTTCCTGCACCAGCAGATACCAGCAATTACCAGTCCTGGACCAGCGACCACCTTCTTGCACCAGTAGATACCAGTCCTAAACCAGCGACCATCTTCCTGCACCAGCAGAAACCAGTCCTGCACCAGCTACCATCTTTCCAACAAATACTTGTCTTGTACCAGCTATCCAGACCTGCTGCAGTGACTAGATCCTGCTCCAACGATCACCATCCAGCCTCAGCGATTGTTCGCCGTACGCTTTTCTGATTGAGATTCGCCATAATAAAGTTTGGCCTTTCGAAGCAACACCCTTGTTTTGTCATTCTTGCCTAGTTCGTTGTCAATTACTTATATTTCAAAAGTTTGCGGGGACTGGTATATTTATCTGGTCTCTACAACATATATCCTCTCCGCCACCTTATCATTTAAAAAGAAAAACTCGGAAAAAAGTCTCTGCCTGAAGAAGTTCGATGAAATAAAACTCAACGAAATATCACACATCTAAATTTGAATTAAGTGTTTGATTTATCCCACTCTCCACATATTTCTAGAATACTCTCAGATTCACTACAATCTATCATTTCAATACTCACACACACACACACATATATATATATACATTATATAGCGATGAATAGATGTATTTTTCACTGGTGGACGAATTCCCTCACAGAAGTAAATTGGCTGAACTGAACCAATCAAATCCACCAGTGGAAGGATATAAAAAAGCCAGAACTTCTGCGAGAAAAAAAAAAGGAATTCTCTCTTTTATCAGCAGCCGTCAAGGAGTTAACAACACAGAACAAGCTGCTCCTCGTTACCTTGCTTCCTGAACTGACAGGCCAAATACGTCTACTCACACACTTTTCTTACCGATGAAGGCCTGCGAATTTTCACCACACCATAAATGGACAGGCGACCCAAAAAATGTATTTGTGTATTGCTTGCAGGTTGCCCTAACAAAACTATTAAATTTTGTTGTAAAGGGACTAAATCGTTGTTTATTATGTTTCCACTTCAAATTGCAAACTCTCACAGCGAACCGTAATCATCTTTACATATATATATATATATATATATATATATATATTTGGATACTTGGGTAGTACATATGTGTACACATGTGTGTGCGTGTATGTGTGGGCATGAGCAAAATTTGGAAGTGAACGACTGTTAGAAATGTCATGTTCACAAAAATTTAAACAATATAAAACAAAACAAAAACATGGTTACTTTTTCCTAACAGCATAAGTAAAAGACGAAAAGACTTTGGAATTCTGATACCCATGAAGTAGTGTTGAAGATGATTTTCTTAAAAACCATTTGCTAAAGGAAAAACTTCTTTAAAATTTCTGCCAAATTTGGTTCGCAGTATTCAACATGATACCTCTGAGTAAGTTTATTTTATTGGTTGCTTCCATTAAAAACTGAAAATACATGAAATGTCGTTTGAAATTTGGTGAAAAATTTAGGATAATGATTATCTTCTGAAAAGTCCTGACAATAAAGGAATCAAAACACATAAAGAGCAATACAACCAAATGAAAAAAAAACAAAAACAAAAAAACAGCAGATAACAAACTGACTCATTTCAGACATGAATCAGCAAATGTTGTCCAGGTCAGTTTAAACTGACCTGGACAAAACAATTTATCATTGCTCAGCAGAGATCATCACCTGATTCACGATCTGTGGCTTCTTATCCTACATATTAAATCATTAACAGATCAGGTTCAGTAAATACATCCTTGGTAAAAGGATTCATTTTTAATAAAAAAATGAATCCTTTCACATAAAATAAAACAGCTCTTTGTAAAAAAACAAAGGTAAATAGAAGACAAACGTGCCTCGTGCGTACAACTAAGAACTATTTGTTACCAAGTAAATAAAAATAACCAAGCCTTTGGCCTAATGAGTAGAGTGTTCACCAATGGTCCGGAAGACCAGAGTTCAATCCCAAGTCGAGTCATACCAAAGACTCAAAAAATGGTACTTGATGTCGCCTTGCTTAACACTCAGCATTATCAGGTAAGGATCAAGGGTAAAGTGAAGCAATCCAGGAAATGGAGTAGTATCTATTGACTAAGGTCTCCAACTTTACTTCTTTTTTAAATAAAAAAAAAAAGAAGTTACAAAGTTTTGAAGAAAAACACTAGTTGCTAAAATTAATTCCTATTTTAGAGACCAGTCAAAAACTGAATCGAGTAACAATGACACAAATTATTTCGAAAAAACCCTGGGTCACTCATGAATTACAAGGAACTGATATGTCTTCAACAAACAAAGGTGCCGGTATTTACAACTCAAAAAAAGGGGCGTTGTATAAATGGAAAAAAGATTTGGAAAAGTCTCTTAGGTGAAAAACATTTCTTGGGAAAACCTGTCCAGTTTTCCATCAAGAATACAGTGAATAATGCAGACACATGGAAGTTCATTCAGCAATTCTTTCAGCACTTGTATAGGACAACAAATTCAACTGTACACCTCATGGTCTGAGTCAAGACAGCACAAATTCTCAGATATAGGCAACAACAGATTTCTCTTAGAGGAATACAGCTCAGTTGGGTAGTTTCTGGGACACCTCATGGTCAAAGTCGAGACAGCACAAATTCACAGATATAAGTCAAAGGTATATTTCTCCGGGAGAGGTTCAGCACAACAGTAAAATTCTCTGTGGGATTTACAACCTATTCCCTATTTTCCCTTTACTATAGGGAACAGCAAGGTTTAAAAACCAGCACATCCTGCAAAAATTCTCAGGACTACTCACAGGACGTCTCCTCAGCTCTGTGGCTTGAGCTGAAAAGGGTTATTTTCTCAGCAGGCAGTGTCAGTTCCAAAAAAATCCTGTCATTTCCTTCTGGCGTCGAGAAACATAAAAGTTGCTTCCAAGAAGATGTTCCTATTACAATAAAATAATTCTAACATGAGAAATAGTTAAAAGCTAACATGCAAAAAATCACTTTGCTATTTTGTGTTTTTGCTGGGGTTAAATCCATCTGCCATTTCTTTTATATCACAGTTATATTTATGAAAAAAATCTTTGTTTCATAAATTCAACTTTGAATGTAAAAGCTTATTTAAACAACAAAATTTATATTACAATCAATTTTAGTTTTCTGAGATTGTTGACATCAGATTCTCTTGACTAATTTTCAGATATTTATGCCATAATAAATACTTGTTTCAACACTTAGAATAATACAATTGAAATTATCATTATTATCATCAAATATAGTAGTTTAACAATGAATTTCATCTTCCATTAATCTCTCTTCTCTCAGGATTATGGGGTCAACAGTACTTTGTGTTTTTATGTTCAAGTTCTTTTACGCAATTAATTTCTCTTTTATTGTTGCAACTATTTTCTTGGTAATTAATTGGTTGTATCTTTCTTTGTTGTATCTTTCTCTGTGGTCATGTTTGTGTACAGGTAAAGGCCAAGATTTTCAATCCTGATTTTCAAAATAGATAGACACAACACAATCTCCTTGACTTATATGTTACTCCACCAGTTTAGTTTTAGTTTGGTTTGGTTTTATGGCATATGAATGTTATTTAATGCCAAATCCATTTTTATACCTATAGCAGTTCTATTTCAAACAATTTAGTTTAGAATAAGTAAAATTTTTTGTTTAAACACAGCTAAATGTAAAAACAGTTCTATTTCAAAGTATTCAGTTTAGTCAAAGTTAAATGGTTTCAAGTATTGCTATGTATCACTAACAATTTAATTAAACATCAGTAATTTATATACACACAATTAAATGTAAAAACAGTTCTATTTCTAACAATTCAGTTTAGCATAAGTACACAGTTTAAATGTCAAAACAGTTCTATTTCAAACAATTCAGTTTAGCATAAGCACACAGTTTAGTTCAATTTGACCAATAGATAGGACCCTATCAGGTGCTACCATTCTGGGCCAGAGTGGACCTGGGAGTGATGGAAATAAAAGGGTACTGAGCATTCCCCAAAGCTTCAGCATTACTGGAACCTCACCCTCAGAATGTTTAGTGTCATATCCAGAATACTCATTGGGGAAGTCTTACCTCTCTGCAAAGACGCATTTGGTGTATTCTGCAGCCCCAGCCGACTGGTTCATACTCCACCATGCCTTGTTCTAGAATAAGTAAAGCTTAAGAAATACCTGTATTTATAAACTATATATTCTTAAAATCACCAACAATTGTTAACATTCATTATGAAAATAATAATAATAATAATCTTCAAAATGTACAAAATATCAGATGAAGTCATAAACTTTATCAAGAAAACCACGAAAACCTGGAAAGTGGAATTGATAGCAGGAGGGAGGAGCTTTGCTGAAGTGAAGATCTAAAGAGGTATATTTCAAGGAGATGCACTATCACCGTTACTATTTATAATTGCGATGATGCCACTAAACCACATACTCAGAAAAGTGCACAGCTGGATACAAACTTAGAAAATTGCAGGAAAAATCAATCACTTACTGTATATTGATGACATCAAACTGTTTGCAAAAAATGAAAAAGAACTGGAAACTCTAATACATGCAGTGAGAATATGCAGTCAGGACATTGGGGCGGAATTTGGGATTGAAAAATGTGCTATGTTAGTAATGAAAAGCGACAAACGACACCTGACTGACGGAATGGAACTGCCAAATCAAGACAAGATTAGAACGCTTGGAGAAAAGGAAATGTACAAATACTTAGGCATTTTGGAAGCTGATACCATCAAACAAGTGGAGATGAAAGAAAAAAAATAAGAAAGAGTATCTCAGGAGAACTAGAAAGCTACTAGAAACAAAACTATGTAGCAGAAACATTATCATAGGAACAAATACCTGGGTTGTCCCCCTCATAAGATATTCTGGACCATTCATGAAGTGGACCAGGGAAAAACTTAAGCAAATGGACCAAAGAACAAGAAAACTAATGACCATGCAAAAGGCATTACATCCCAGAGATGATGGTGACAGACTATATGTATCAAGAAAGGAGGGAGGAAGAGGACTTGTCAGCATTGAAGGCAGCAACAGCGCATCGATACAATGACTCAAAGACTATATACAAAAACGTGGAGAAGGACTGATTACAGCCACCAGAAACAATACAGACAACACAAAGACCAACAGAATGACAATAACTAGAAAACAAAAATAGGAAGAAAAACTACTCTATGGGCGTTTTAAATGGCTAATAAACAACATCTCACCTGAGAAAACATGGATGTGGCTAAGAAAGGGTTAAGAGAGAAACTGAATCTCTCCAAATAGCAGCACAAAACAACGCCATAAGAACCAATCATATCTTAGCGAGAATGAATAAGACACAAAATAGCAAATGTAGGTTTTTGTGGTGATAGAGATGAAACGATCAATCACATAATAAGCGAATGCAGCAAATTAGCACAGGAGTATAAGACTAGACACGACTGGGTGGGCAAGGTGATCCACGGGGAGTTGTGCAAGAAATCTAAATTTGACCATAAAAACAAATGGTATATGCTCAATCCAGCATCTGTCCTGGAGAATGACGCACATAAACTCCTTTGGGATTTTGACATACAAACAGATCACCTAATCTCGGTCAAAAGACCAGACCTTATATTAATCAACCAAAAAAAAAAAGAAGAAAATTTGCAAAATTGTGGACTTTGCTGTCCTGGATGACCAGAAAATAAGATTGAAAGAAAGTGAAAAGATGGATAAGTACCTTGCTAGGGAATCAAAAAAACTGTGAACATGAAAGTGAGTTATACCAGTTGTGATTGGTGCTTTTGGTACAGTCACCAAAGGATTATAAAAGGGACTGGAGGACCTGAAAATAAGAGAATGAGTGAAGACCATCCAAATTATCGAGAACGGCCAGAATACTGCAAAGAGTCCTGGAGACTTGAGGAGACTTGCTGTAACTCAAACTCCAGAGAAAGACCATCAGCTGATGCTGATGTGAAAATTCTCAAGGAGTAAATAATAATAATAATATTACACGAGAATTTGGACACGGAAACCTGAAAAGAACAGATTCTCTTTTAATATCAACACAAATTAATTCTATAAGAATTATGTCAAAGCAAAAATTGATAATACACAGGAGAATTGAAAGTGTCGGTTCTGTGGTGACAAATGAAACTGATAATCATATGATAAGTGAATGTAGCAAACTGACGCAAAAAGAATAGGTATGACTGGATTGGAAAGGTGATCTATTGAAAATTCTGCAAGAGACTAAAGTTTTGCCATGTCAAACTCCTAAAATTGAGATGCATAAAATTCTCTGGGACTTTGAAATACAAATGGATCATCCAATCCCAGCAAGAAGACCAGATTTAGTGTTAATTTACAAGAAGAGAAGAACATGACATTTTGTGGATTTTGCCAATCCAGCAGATGATTGAGTAAAAATTTAAAAAAATAAAATGAACAAATACCTGGATCTTGCCATAGAACTGGAAAACGGTAGACCATGAAGGAGTCACTGATATCAATTATAGTTGGATTCCTTGGAGTTGTCACCAATGCATTCATCTTTACTTCTTCAGCAGGACCCAGTATGTCTTGCTCATCTTACTAAGATGGTTTTTGAGATAGGATATAAGTGGTCTTACAACTATTGCTTTGTATTTTTTCAAAACTGTTTTGCATTTTTTTTTCAAATTGCATACTTCTTTGTGAAGTACCCATCTAGCTTTTTTTCTCAGTATTTGTTAAAGTCCAAATGGTGCAACCATGCAGTAGTACTAACATGACAGCAGCTAGGAAGAATTCCCGTTTTATTTTATCAAAGAAATCAGATTTCCAAATGGTTGATAATTTGTCAATAAATTTTATACTAAAAAAGAAAATCTACTGATTAATCCTAACCAAACAAAAAAAAAATAGATTATCTGAAAATTTGTGGAATTAAAATGAAATTGAGATTATGAATGCCTTTTGGCTATGAAATTAAAATATTTTAAGTTATATGAATGAAAAAGTTCAAAACCCTGTATCTTTGGGATGATTTGTATTTTCTGTATTTCTGTCTGTTCTTTTTAAGAAAACATTCATAAACAAAAAACTGCTGCTGAAATATATATTGTGTAAACAGCTGTATATATATATATATATATATATATATATATATACACAAATGTTAGAAGAGAGATGCCATGAAACATACTTTATAATAATCCTTGCATTCCAACTTTTTAGCAAATTTATCACATATAATCTTACACAGGAAGCAAAACAGACCAAATGTGTTATATTTGCTGTTGTTTGAATCTCCACTCCACCCCCACTCTCAGACAACAAACCCCCTCAGCTTGATTCTCACCTTATAACCCCCATCACTATTCCCAGTCAACAACCCTCTCACTCTTTTACTCCTTTGAGACCAAACATTTATCTTTCTATTTAGCAAAAAAAATCAATGCTTTTTCCTGCAACTTGGTGCAGCATCGGCTGATAAATTTGGTTGCTTTTCATATAAGTACAACAATAGAATGGAATTATGTGCATCCAGTTCATGATGACCCTTGTCCAGTGTGTTGGCTTCAGTAGTTTTATTTATTCCACAATTTGGCCTGATATAGTCAGGCATTGCCCTGACTGGATCAACAACTAAAAACATGAATTGATTGATTCAACATTTAAAAAAGAAAGAAAGAAAAGCAGGCTGCTGGAGTGCATTGCCAATTTTGTTTGAGCAGTTGATTGGTAACTGAGAGATTCTATCCTGTGTTCTTGGTTAATGAAGCTCATTATCAAGATTCTCATGGAAAAGTAAAATTTATTCCAAAATATTTGTAATAACTGGTAAATACTTGTAAAATCCACAAATTGAAAACAATGAAAAAGAACACTAGAAAAACCTTTTTTGTTTTTTTGTGTTTCATACAGTAATACTTTACTTTTCAAATTAGCATGTTCAGGGACTGTATTTTAGATTTACAACAAATATTGGGCTTATATATACACACACACATTTGTAAGTATGTAAATAAATATATAAATTGAGAAAGAGAGACACAATTACATATACAAGGAAAAAAAAGATATTGTATGGCATAGTGGTTATCATTAGAGTGATATTTGTTGCTGCCTCCCATCAGACAGGACTTGACACAAGGTCAATGACCCAAAGGTCGGCTTAAAGTGGGGATTTAGGGGCCTCGAATCTGCCATTGGTTATTACTAGAGTGAATTAATTCAGCAAGATGAGTTTGAATTTTGACTAAAATTATGTTTAATTCATACTTATGTCTTAAAGAAAGACATAAATCCACTCCTCCCAGGATTTCAGCACCAGATATCTTGACAAAATATCTCATTGCTTGCATGCTACAATCATAAAGAAGTCTCATTGGGTGTCCCATTCATTCGGCCTTGTGCCACATTGAAACAAAGAGCTTCATAAATTATTACAATCATAAAGAAGAGACTAAATGAATGTGAATTTATTCAAATGATCTCCTTTATAACTACTTTATGTAGGTGCCCATGGTGTAATTGTTATCGCCATAGGAAATGGACACAGCGTCATGAGTTCAAATCCTGGACGAGACTGATTGCATTTCACATAGCACTAATACCCTTGGGAAAGGTATGAATCCAATTATTCTCCCTCCAGCTATGGGTAAATAGTAGGGCAGACTAGGTTCTTCAGCCTTGGTTAGGCAACTAGTCTAGGAGAAGGAAAACTCTTAATTCAAACCTGTTAAACTCCGCTTAAAAAAATTGACCTTGTGTCATATCCTGCCCGAGCGGAGGGGTTGGTAAACATGTATAACTACTTTATGTATCCAAGCAGTAACATTTAAAAGCTGCAGCACTTTCAACCCTGACAGAAACTAATGAAGGATGATGATTTTTCACTCGTTTTTCCTTTCTTTAATAGTCTCAAATATATGAGAGTAAATACAGTTAAATTGGGTATATATATTTGTCTACATCAGATAATTATATCAATATTAACAATGACTCCTAGTAAATAATTAGTTTCTTTTAATGTTATGCAAATCTTTTGAGTCATCAGTGGAGATGTTTACCTTCATTATTTCAACATGAAATTTACTTTCTTACCAAACCCTTGTATAAGTCATATAAGCATCTCATTTGATTTATTAAAATCAAATCATAAAAATTAAAAATAATACATCAAAATAATATTTGGAAGGTTCAAGGAATTATACAAAATAATTCAAAATTAAAATCCCCCTCTTTTAAGTTATGCAAAACTTTATGTTTTAAATATGTTTTCCTCTTTTTACTGTTAAGTAGAGGCTCAAACTTTCTACAATTCTTGTAATAAAATCAAAGAGTAACGAGAAAAAGTTCCTCAAAGTTTGAGTAAATGATTCGAGGGATGTTTTGGCCAATCAAATTGTGAAGTCAGATTAAACCCTCACATAACTCAATGTCAAAACCCACTTCTGTTTTTGATTAACATAAAAGGAGAGAGATTAATGTTAAGAAAGTTGTAGCAGATACAACAGCAGAGAGATTCTATAACTGACCTTCCAAGATCCCATGTTTCAGGAAGCAGCAACAGCATGATCAAGTCTATGATGAACCTGTGACAAATGGTAAGAAAAGAGTATTTTCAAACAAAAGAAAGTCTTTCTCAACCTAAATTATTACTCTGAAAAAGTCTACTGTCAGTCTCACCTAACACAATTATTCACATTTAACAGAACATCCTGAATTCTAGTTATTTTGAGCTGGCTACCAGAAGAATTCCAATACAGACTTCCGACCAAGAATTTTTTCCTTTTTTGAGGACACCTTTTATCTCTACTTACTTTTCCAAGCCAATTACTGCCTTCCTAGGTTTTCAAGAAGTTATTCAAACCTTTAAAATGAAGCTTGAATCCTAATCTGTAAAAGTTCTCCTTCATTGATTGCTGACTTAGTATATGGCCCACATAAAGATGAATCTCAGCTTTGGGTTAAATAGTAATGCTACTGTTCTTTTACAATGAAGGTTTTGGCATTAAATAACCCACAAAGGTTGACATACCATTAAACAAAGAACGCAAGCCAAGGAAGACATTCAGCATTAGCCTCACTCAGAAAGAATTTTGTTACTCCTTTTATTGATGCTTATAAAAATAGCTTTTCTTCTGTTCAAAATTTCTTTCTTTCTAATGGAGAATGAAATATAAGTGTCTCTAAATATATCTTCATTTCTTGTACTTATAACAAGCAAAAAGATAAATGTTTATTTTATGTGACTGACAAATAAATGGTACCAGTCAGAAATAACAGATCAAATGGAAGATAGACTCTTGTAGTCAAGGTAAGAGAAGAGCAGATTTGATTGATACTGGTGTAGTTTTCTTTTGTCAGAAATGACATCAACATCCAAATTTTATTTTAGAAATATCTCATGAATAAATTCTTTCGTTTTTATTTGAATGAATCATGCAGAATTTCGCAAATAAAAGAAAGAGTAATGAAATAGTTTTCTGGTCAGCATAATTCAATCTATAATATAATTCCTCTATTTAAAAATGAAGATGATTTAATATCATTTTTTGTTTATCAATTTTATCATTGTTATCAAAATTGCCTTTAACTTGATAGAAAATGTGTATTCGACAGGCTGCTGAAAGTTCCTTTGTCCAAAATGCTGTGAATCTAGCACAAAATTTAAAGGATTTATGCAGTTTCCATGTGTAAACAAATCTTCAGATTAAAACAACCTTAGAAATAGAAATATCTGAAAGAAAAAAATTACAAAAGTAAATGCGAAGTAGTAATGTATAAAAGTTAAAGATAAAAATACAGAACATAATACGTAGATAAAAAAATTAAACTGTCAACTAGAGCTTTGGAAATAATGCTTGTTCTCTATGAATGTCAAGCATCATAGATAATTATCTCCCTTGTAAATTACTTAACAATTTAATTATCTAAGTAGTAATTTCATTTTGAGGAGTACAAAAAAATCCACAAATCTTGGCTGAAAAAAGTTTAGTTGAAATTTGGTTAAAAATAGAGGAGCCAAAGCAGTACAGATAGACATGTGGTGAATTATAAGATTTAAACCACCATATACCCACCTCCAGTCAAAGATTCCAGTTGTATGGCTTCCAAGCCTTTACTTCGGTGGGTGTTTTTATGGCATATCAATCCTTGGAGCCAAAGTCATTTTTTTTAAATAATGAGAATAATCATTTGTAATCAATTACAATTTCAAGTAACTTATTAATGCAAATAATTTGACATTTATGTTTTCAAATAGTCCTTATATTAATATTCTTCAAACAGATCTATTTGACCAATAGAGGAGACTAAGAAGCACAACCACTCCAGGTCAGAATGGACTTAGGAGTAGTTGCAATAAAGGGATGAATTTACACCTCAGAACTGGTGGCTCACTACTAGATGCTTTTAATTTCATAACCAGGACACATCTTTGGGACTCTTACCCCTCTGCAGAGGATGCAGTCATATTCTAAGCTCCACAAACATGACAATTGATGATTTACACAATTATAGGATTTCAAATTTTTTTACAATAATTTTTTTGGTGGAGGGGGATTCTTATCTACTGGAAAAAGATACGATTGGTGTATCCAGTGTTCAGCCAACAGGTAAACTTTGACTTTGTCACTTTGCATCAGTCTCAAAAAAAAAAAAAGTGTAGTAAATAGGAAATCAAAACATCATTATGAATAATAAGAAAGAAAAAAAAACTAAAAAAAATTGATCAATATTCTACTCAGCTGATGGTTAAACTTATTAAATATGTTAATTTAATGAGACAATATGGCAGATTTGTATGGTCAAAATTTTAAAAAAAAAGTTTTTGTTAATTTTATAATAATTTGACCAGAGTAATCTTGTTTTCTATCAAAATCTCATAAAGGTCATCAGACAAAAATGCTTAAAGCTGAATGAGAGTATTTTTAATCTAAGAAAAAATTTAAATCTATTAAAAATTTTCTATCAGTTTTCGAAGTCTTGAGAAACACTGCAGAGGAAACAGTGATATGAATAAAAAAAATATTGACTTGAAACTTGAACAGAGAATAAAAACATTAAAGCTGAAGAAATTTATCAAGGATAACAGATCCTCCCAGTCTGAAAGATTAGTGCAACACAATCTTTCTAACTATTTCTTGACAAGGTCAAAGTTAGATGTAAAGTCATTATATAAGTAAAAACTGAAAAAGAAAACCTTGCCTAATGGAGTTGTATGTAACAACACACCAAAAAATAAAAAATAAATGAATACTGTGACAATCATGGGGAAAAAAACCCAAACATTCTTAGCAGCAAATGAACACGTGCATTACATATTGTTGCAAGTTCAGAATATTTCACTCAAAATCTTTGCACAATTCAATAAGTTTGTTTTTTTTAATTTTTTTATTTATTTATTTTTTTTTTTTACACCAAAACTTTTCAGGTGCTGTGTGACAAAATATATATTTTAAAGTTTAATCATTAAAATGGAATTTAATCATTCAAAACAAAAATAAAGACAACAGCAAACAAAAATTAATACTTGATAAACAAAGGAAGTAAATTTTATTAATATTTTAATGTTTATTTACAGCATCTTCAGAATATTTTTACATTTAAATCCCTAAAACAGATTATTCCCATTTTATTTTACACAAAAACTGGTCAGCTTTTTACAATTTGTTAAAAAAATTAGCAACAATACAACAAAATTTTGTCAGGATTTTTCAGCATAGTGTGAAAAACTCCAAGATCTAGATTCAAATTCATGGGTCCAAGTAGAAAACTCTGGTTAAATCTCCAAAAATCATTTTTCAGTGCAAATCAAATTAGATTTATTATTGAGAAATAAAAAATAAAAATCTTTTCTCTTTGATGTTGTCAGTATTATCATGACAAGAAGCTAGAGCATAGTAATAATATTGTCACCATGCCCCAGCTCAAATTTCAAAGGATGCTAAATTTTTTTTTTGCTATATGACTTTAAGAATATCATCCTTACAAATCTTTTCTATTTTCTACAGATTTTAGAACATAACAGAAATTAAATACTTTTTAGGTCCAGAATCTCTAAAAGAAAAGGTATTTTAAAGATTTATTAAATAAAAGTCCTCTATATACAATTATAATTTCTTTTTAAGTTGAATTGTTTTTAAACATCCTCTCCAACTTGATACTTATAATAGAATTTTAGAATTATAACAACACGGAACAATAAATAACCTTTGCATCTCTGGATTAAGTAGCGGATCTGAGAATAAAATATTTTCAAAGTTTCCATGTTGCATTGCTCCTGTCATTGTATATACGTAACTGTAAAATCATCTGATTTACAAGTTTTAACAAAGATTTTTAGGATTCAAAGTTGACATTATCTATTCTAGTATGCTAGTATTAATAACATTTCTAAAACCTTAAAATCAGCAGTTTTTGCCATGACATAAATATTGTCATTTATAGTGACAACTGACATTAGTAAGTCGTCAATTTATTTTCATAATTAGTTTACTAAGAGATGGAAGCAAACACAATATAAAAATTTTTCAGCAAAAAATCTTTACAGTAACAATGTTACAACTGATTTATTTCTAATGAAAGATTTGGTATTTTGATTCTAATAAGGAAGGAAAAAAGAAAAATAAGTTAAATACATGTTTAATACACATTCAACAAAAAAATCAATAATGCTATTAAATATTTCAACTAAAGTCTTTAAGAGCTATAAGATAAAGAAAATTCAAATCATTCTTTAGGAATGTTTTAAATGGACCACGCACACATATATATGTGTGTGTGTGTGTGTGTGTGTGCAGGCAGCATGTTTTTAATTTTGATTTAGTTCAAGTATAAGGAGAAAACCTTAGTGTCATTTTTAACTAAAAATTTGGCAGCTTCATTTCTTAACAAAAACCTTTATTACTCACAGAAAATATATCAAACAGAATTCAACATCAAAATATCTCAATGTGAGTATAGTTAAGCTGAAAATGTGACAAATTTTTCTGAAGTTTTTTTTTGTTGTTTTTTTAAGGAAAACCAAAAATAATACTGGTCTGCATCAAAAATTTTTATCAAGTGAAATATGATCAATATTTTTCACTGAATTCAAAAATACCATTCATTGTGTTTTGTCAGGTTTGGTTTTTAAGACATGCTTGAATACTTCACAAGTTGTAAACAATAATAATACTTATTCAAAAGCCTGTGGACTCTACTTGCCACAGCTGATCATGGGGGGGCCTGACATTTAGTATAGCGAATAATGTTGTATGTGTACCTAACTACAGTGTACAAGAGGGAGCTGAGTACTAATTTATTTTTTCTCTTTCCAGCTTGACATTTGTATTCCTGTAAGAATGGATTGCAAGTGTAAGAATAACCCTGACAGGTTCTGTTATATCTGTGGTAATGTGTTTCTTCCTAACCATCAAGCAAAATCACTGACTTTGTGAAAAAGGCATATCACAATTATTTTAGAGTCAAACTAGGAGATCAGGATAAGGCATTCACTCCCCACATTTGTTGTAAAAATTGTGGAGAACTTGAGGGATTGGAGAAATGGTAAAAGGAAGAATATGCCATTTACCATTCCAATGGTTTGGAGGGAAGGAAAAAAATCACATGATGGACTGGTATTTCTGCATGATAAATTTAAAAGGAATAAATCGCTCGAATAACCACTATGTCAATTCCTTGATGATCCTTCTGCCATAAAACCAATCCCTCATGGCCCAGACCTTCCTGCTCCTAAGCCAACTGGTAACATGGAATATAGCTTGGATTCCAAACAT
The DNA here is from genome assembly GCA_963585895.1 of Sepioteuthis lessoniana. Taxonomy (NCBI): domain Eukaryota; kingdom Metazoa; phylum Mollusca; class Cephalopoda; order Myopsida; family Loliginidae; genus Sepioteuthis; species Sepioteuthis lessoniana. Next base: position 694,525 of record OY757905.1, read on the forward strand.
AGCTGGGGATGATGCATACAAGACAAAAGAAGACAACCAGTCAGTACCCAAGACACAAGCAGAACTTAACGACCTGACACGAGACTTGAACCTTTCAAAGCAGTCTGCTTAGCTGCTAGGTTCACGTCTCAAAGAGACATCTGTTGGCACCAGAAACAACATCCTACTGGTATCAAGACTGTGAAAGAGAATTAGAGTTTTTCACGTTCCAGGATAAGTCATCATTGGATTATTGCAACAAGATTACTGGATTGATCAACTCAATGAACTTAGAGTATGATGTTATGGAAGGGGGACTTTGTATTGACTCATCTAACAGAAGTCTCAAAGCAGTTCTACATATTGGAAATAATTTTTCATCTATCCCTATTGGGCATTCAGTATAAATGAAAGAAACTCACAACAGCATGGCTCATTTGCTGTCTGCTATTAACTAATAGAACAAATGGTTGATCTGTTGAGATCTTAAGCTGGTTGAATTAGTCCTAGGGCTCCAAGGGGGGCACACAAAGTATCCTTGTTTTCTGTGTCTCTGGGACAACTGAGCTGACAACCAACATTATGACAGACAAGAGTGGCTGTTAAGACAAGGGTTAAAACCTGGCTTGCAAAACATTCAGTCTCACCCTATCATTGAACAAAACAAAACACTGCTTCCACTCTCACACATCAAGTTAGGAGTAATGAAGAACTTTGTGAAGGCAATGTACAGAGAAGGCAGTGAGTTTGCTTTCCTTCAAAAGTTCCCACAGATAAACATAGAAAAACTCAAGGCTGGTATATTTGACAGCCCTCAAATAAAAGAACTCATGAAAGACCCAATGTTTGATGAAGCAGTGGGCGAAGATGAACAGTCCACCTGGCAGTCACTGAAGTCAGTAGATACAAACTTCCGGGAAAACCACCAGAGTATGGAATATGAAAAGGAAACTGAAGAGCTACTAAAGTGTTTCTGCCAACTCAGAGCAGGAATGTCAGTCAAACTGCACTTTCTGTGGTTACACTTGGATAATTTTCAGAAGAACTGTAGAAATCTGAATGAAGAGCAGAGTCAGCACTTTCACCAAGATATTCACATTATGGAAGTGCGCTACCAAGGCTGGTGGGAGGTAAACTTTCTCGCTGACTACTACTGGTGCTTGAAACTGGATGTCCCAGAAATGACCTTTCATCCATGAATAGCTTCTTTTGTTTAGTTTTCAGTTTACTATGGCACAATGTGAGCTTTCAGCAAATACATCAGCCCTGAATTAAGCATTATTTGTTAAATTCAATAAGATAATAAATACAGTTATAATACTGTCTTATACATTTCAAGTAAGAGCTTGTATCTTTAAAATTTGACCTGATTAGAAAAAAAAAATATGATTTTTGGATTCAGCGTAAAAAAACTATCTTAAAATCAGCTATTATATATTCGACCTTGAAAACATCACAGGCCAGGGTAATCTATTCATTAAAAATAGGCAAGTGAAAAATTCTATAGAAATTAATAAATCAAAGCAATTTAAAAAATGTAATAACTGATTAATTCACAAGTGCTGAAAGAAAAAGCTTTTCAAACTTGTAAATTTGTATATTTGATGGAAAATTTTGCTTAAAGTATTGAGAGATCAGAAAGGGAGATAATGCACAATATTTACCAAACTGTTTTATGTAACTAAACAAAATTTGGTAGAGTTTTGCTAGCATTTCTTAGACATACGTACAAGACATTTTCATTTTTTTAAAATCACAAACAATAACAAATGCAAATAAACTGTGATTTACAGTAATTAACAACAAAATACAAAACCTGGAAGATGAGTGGTAAATAAGCAACAAAAAAATGTGTTGATTTTAGAAGAAAAACATTTTCCACAATAGCAAAGAAAATAGTGGGAGGTGATAAGTGAGGGAGTAATGAGACTATAAATGTCTTATTACTTTTTCTTCTTTTCCGTAGAAAATTAAATCTTTCTATTCAAGAACATTAGGCAAAATGCATACAAAATAAATAAAGAATGGATTAGCTGGGGGGAAAAAAGTATTGTGTTAATTATTTAACTTAAACTTGTTTCATTCATGACATTTCAGCTGGTAAACTTTCTAGCCATTTTCAGGTTAACAACCCGGCTTGACATTTTTTCTTCTCAATCTTTTCTTATCATATAAATTCTCTGGTGCAATAAGAGATAACCAAATGATGACACTGAACTGAAAATGGGTGGTGATTTATCAATGGCTGAAATAACAAAGGTTGTTATACTGATCTAAATAATGCCAAAATTTTAGTGACACAAATGGTATCAAAAGGTTTTTTTATTTCTTCTCTTTTTGAATTAGATATTTTCCAGAAAATGGCAAATTTTACATTTGAATTCAACTTTTTAAAATTCATTATATCTTTTAACTTCTAACAGCAAATAGCCTTATAAACAGAAATTCCTTTATCAGATTAGCAGAGAGACAAACAGTTTTGTGGTGGGGAAGGTAACCATTACTGATTAATTTATATTCTTCTTTACTGAGTATTCTAAGGTTTCCATATTACAATTGATAGTTGAATACGGTAAATATAGGACTCTGCCACTTTCTATTACTTCTCTTCAATTCATCTTTGTTTTGGAGTCAAAATATTAAAAACAAAAGTTGAAATTTTTCAAGGAAAATGGAAAATAGATTGAAAAATATTTGAATGGCAATTGATTCACTGGAAAATAACTGTTGGCCATTTTTGCATGTTTAATAAAAACCTTTGAAAAATTTGGCAGCATTTAGTGTTTTTGTAAAGGAAAAAAAATCTTCAAAATTCTGATAAAAAACAACAAAAAGAACACCTAAAAATGAAAATTTCCTAAACATTTCTGAATGGGCCAGTTGCTTTCTTTGTAATTTGTAATTGATAAATTTGTTTCCAAGTGTTCCAAAAATATAGTCTTGGAGTTTTTCTAGGTGAATTATCCCTAGCTAAATTGGAGGAGATAAAGATATCATGCAAACATTTTTTTCTAATAGAAATTATAAAAGATGAAACAATGTAAATTAAATAGAAAAATCAAAAATGAAATCTATTGTTCAGGAAAAAAGTCATTGGTTTTAGGAAAGAGCTCAGTGATTATTAGTGCATCAGAAGTCACAAAGTCCTTGGTTTAAGTCAAACACATGAATGTTTAAAGACTTTGCAGCTGATTGGTTAGATCATTGTTCCCAGGCCTATGAGGTCAGGAGTTTAAGAGTTCACAATACATATCAATCATTTAAAACAAATAAAATTCAATTATAAAAGAAAAAGGTTTGATGGATGCTAAAAAATATCCAACTGGTTATTTTGAATTTTTTAGTTTTTAAAGCAAGGAGGGAATTTGATAACACAATAATACAAAATTCCTATGATTAGAACATAAAAAAACCCTTAAAAGTGAGATAAAAATATTGCCTCTTCTCCCAACCACTATTACTTTGATCCTCATGTTTATACTAGCTTTTAACAACAGCCAAAGGAACTTTTGTTGATAGCATCTAAAATATGGGAGGGGGAAATCATAATAACAGATTCAACAGAATTTAATTTCATTGTACACAAGGAGAAAAATGAATTTTTTTGCTATCAGTTTGACTAAAAAAAATAATGATGGATGAAACTTTTCAAAGAATAACCAAGTGGTTTGCTTGTCATGATTTCTCACATAAAAAAAATCTTTAAATTTAAAATATATAAAAAACAAAATAAAGAGCACCGTAAAAGACTGAAAAAGAGAAGAAAAAACCCCAAAAAGAACAAGAGACTGAAGCTGATCAAAAATAATTTATCTTAGAGAACAGCTCTTATAAGAAACAAAGTACATTTCAGTAGTGTGTTATAACAAGAGTAAAGGCTGCACACTGTACTGAATTTAAAGTTCTATTAAATGTTTCTTGCTGGGCTGATCTTAACCAATCACTACAAAGAGACAGAGGATTTTTTTTCTTGTTAATGCAGAAAATATCACAGGTTTTTCATTTTTTGGGTTATTTTTTCATTTTTTCATGTACTTAGAATGATAGCAGTTTTACATGGAATTTTATTTGACTACTATGAAAGTGAATATTTATTTGTCCTCATTTTTCTTTGTGTAGTCTTCAGCCTTAAATTCTGAAACACCAGCAGCAAGCATCTAATCATAACCAAACTACAACCACTGTTCCGCTGAGCTGGCAGATATATCCATTAGTTTCCATGCTGCCCGGGGGTCAAGTTCTTCTTGGTCTCGACACAAAGCCCAGACATAAAATATTCTGAGGATTTGTTCCTACAAAAAAATATAAAATAGATATTAGTATGAATAAAAAACACAAACAAATCAAATCCACACAAGCAAGGTGACAGGAATTCACATTTAATAAGACAGTCAATTAAAATTTGTTTGCTTATTTCAGTCAGTGATTAGATTCATTAATTCTTTTCTCAGATACAAAATAAAGTTACAAACATTAATTTTTTATGCTTTTTCTTTTGACTGATGTGTTCTACATTCACTACAGTGAGTTGCTTTGAATTAGCAATTTCTGTAGTGAATGAAACAAGAGGCTATGGTAGTTATATTTACTAATGGAGGCTGGCACTGCTTTAATGTGCACTGAAGTGTACCACCTAAACAAAGACACAATTTCAAAGGAATTGTGAAAGGCAGCAAATAAGATGCTGAAAAGTAAATAAAAACTGATAAAAAAGGACTCATATCATTTAATTTCTTTCTTATACAGAGCAATTCTTTGTTAAATAAAATATTTTGAAATAACAAGCAAGAAATTTCAGCATATTTGTGTGCTTACCAGGAGAAAAGGAGAACATTGAAAGGTATTTAGAATAAAGACTTAAAAAGAAATTTTAATTCTCTATAGATTTTGAAAATAGATTTAAATCTATATTTTTGTTTTATTTTACATCCATTTGAGAAATTTTAAAAATAGGCCAAGGAAAATATGTGAGCTTTGAAATTCTGTTTTTTTCACTGGCATAAAGTTATGTTGGCTTGAAATCTTTTTGACACTAAAAATGGGTCATGAAGAAGAAAAAGTTGAGAAATATTGATTTAATATCTGAAATAAGAAAAAATACTTACAGGATTGCCTTCAACTACATGTCCTTTGTTGTTTCGAACTGCCATAATTTGTTGACTATTGAAGCTAATAATTAATACTGGACCCTGTTCCATTATTTTTCCAGCAGCAACCTAAACAACAGCAATAAAAAGTCAACAAACAAAAGAAGTAGTTATAATTTTTTATAATTAGGAAACAATAAAAAAATAGCAGGAAAAATTCTCAAGCAGTTCTCATTTACCAAGCATGGAACTAATTAAGCATATTAAGACAAAATTAAAATTTTCATTAAAAATTCTTGCTTATTAATACATCTCTATAAAAAAAGAATTTTAAAACAAATAGATCACTCAGATTCAGTTTCACAGATAGATGAAAAAGATGAGCCAGGTAAAGTTATTGTTGCGTCTCTAAATGACAAAAAAAAAAAAAAAAAGACTACGATGTCTGACCAAAAACCTCCTTTCGTATTCAACAATTATCCTCTTCTTCGTCTCCTTAAACTGATCACTGCTCTCCTCTAATCAATTTGTATCCAACACAAATGCAAAAAGCACCAAGTGATAACATTCGTTGTTTTTTTATGTTCTTTTCTGCCAGCCCTCATTTGCATGTGCGTATTCACTCTCCGTGGTTTTACGTGACTATTATGTGAAAATACGTGACCATTTGCAATATAAGCTCGCTCAGGGCAGCCATGTTTTTTCCAGTCAAAAATATATATCTTGCATGTGGAGCATATGCACTGATGTTTGCGCTGAGGTGAGCGGTGATTTTCACTACACTCCTTCCTGATCTCATGATCATAAATATAGCATGGGGGCGGCGTCCATTTTTGCTGGGTGCTTCTTCGCGGAAGTGTAGGGTGCTCTTCCATCAGGTTTCCCGCATTACCTCCATCTCCACAAGTTTAGTTATCTTCACCTTTGGTATCTTCCTCAGATGTTAACTGTCCAGATGAATGTTAGCCTTCTGATTCACAAGTCACCATGACCCCCATTTCGCTACTGGATGATGTGTCACTTTAGTCTTCCTCCATAACGGCTGATTTGTCACGTCTGCACAGGTCTTTTGCATGGTGGGGGGTGCCATTGACCAGTACTGTCTGAGGACTGATCACCCCATCAAATCTGGTGGTGCATCGGTAGTCTGGTGGTTTGACCCAGACAAGTTGCCCAACTTGGGGTGCATTACTTCTGACTTCATGCGGAGACAGTTTAGGGTCTCTGCCCTTCAAGTGCTGCTCATACTGGTATATGTCATTTGCTGGCACGTAGATGGTGTTTCGTTATCTTTGGGTGTCGTATTATATTGAGCAACGTGACCTCGCGGCAATTCTCTTGACAGTGTGGTGACACTGCGCCATTATGCCATTACCTTCAGGGATGTAAGCACTCTGGTATCGCATTTGTATGCCCCATTCATCTGTTAAAGCAAGGAAAGTTTGGCTACAAAAAGCCGGAGCATTATCTGTCAGTATTTCAGCTGGTGTGCAGCGTTCAAAGAAGACGGACTTCAGTTTTTGCACAATGGCCAATGCATCTTGACGTGCCAGCTAGCGCCACACAGTGAAACGTGTTGGTCTGGAATTGGTCAGTGCCAAGAAAAGATTGCCACTGTAATGGATTATGTCCATACCAAGCTGATACCAGTTGTTTCCCACTTCTATTCTTCCGTTTTCCAACCAGGCTGGAGCTGGGTCAATCGATTGGCAGTCTTCGCAAGTTTGTATTACTGATCTGACTATTGCTTTTGTGGTAGAGGGGCATATTCTACGGCAGAAATGGGTTGTACGTCTGATGCCAGTATGTCCACATTGTTGATGTATGGTTTGGATTCATTCAGGCGTTAACTGAACCATCAGAGCAGCGCACATCAGGGGTGAGGAATTGAACTTGTGCCTTATCAACTCCAGCCATTTCTTTGGCACTCGAATTAGCTCATCTGCCAAGTTCTGCTCCAACGCAACAAAAGTAACATCAACATGGAGGCTGTATTCAAGAATCAGTTGCAGTAGGATTGTCAACCGCCTTGTCAGCATCTTGCTTGCTGCTTTGGTTCTTACTTGGGCTCTTCTCGTTAGTGTGTCGGTTAGCCAATGGTAGACGCACATGGAGTCTGTGTGCAGATGAATTGTTCTAGCTTGCCATTGCAACACAAGGTTGAGACCTTTCACCGTGCTGTCAAGCTCTGCTAAATTTATATGCTGGGCGTCTTTTGTCGGAAGAAGCCAGCATGCATCCTCCAGGATGTCACCATGTCTTTCCAACACCACGCCAGTTGCTGACAAGCTTGCATTAATCCACGCATTCAACTCTTCTCTGGATACACTCCAGTTACCTCAGACAGGGTCATCATGGGTCACCCTCGCCAGCACTTCTTCCATGACTCGCCTGATGGCATCATTGACCGGGTCATCCCATCCCTTGGTCACCGCAGTCACGTATCTTTTTAGGACTCCAGCTATCATGCATAGCCAGCTGCAAACAGGGAAGTGGCCCACCAACTTCCCACACATGGAAAACATAGTGCGTCATGTCATCTCAGCTGGGGGTTGTGAAGTTGCAGTTCCTTACTTCCAATCAATATAAGGTGTTGCACTCCCCATAAACCTTAAGACTCAACACTTTAGCTCTGTGCTTTAGGTGCTCAGGGTCAGACCAAAAGATTATTTATCTTGCACGCAGAGCATATGCGCTGAGGTGAGTGGCGATTTTCACCCCAATTTTCACTACAAAAGCTTTTGTCTTATGAAGTTAAAAAATTAACTGATCATGTTTTTTATTTATTCATTTCTTTACATATTCTTAAGTGTAGTGGAATCATTACAACCTATGACACAGTAATTCTAAACAAATTTCTAGTCTTGTTTTAAAATCAAAATTTTTACCAGCAATTAGCTTTAATTCAGAGAACTCCTATCTCTATAAGTGTTTCAAAAATTTACATAAGCTATCACCATTCTCATTCAGAACTATTATAATGTTCAGTGAGTAGGAAAAAAACGTCTGATAGTTTGTGTGGGTATGAACTTTGTTCCAGTTAATATTACCACAAGCTTTTTGTCACCCTACCTTGAAAGGCATTTTGACTGTCTAGTTTGTTGGAAAGAAAAAGAAAGAATAAAAAAAGTTTTACTTACATCAACATTGTTGATATCTAAAACCTTTGAATCGAACTTGTAACCTGCTGCAAATGCTTGTCTGATGGGATGAGCTAATGTGTTGTAAGGCTGAAACAGACAACACCTAGAAAAATTACTTTACACATTTGTGCATGAGTATTTGGGAATTTCAATGGTTGTTAATAAAAATAGATGAAATCTCATTGCTCTAAGTTTATTAATGAAACTTTAATAGTGACAAATAAGCAATATTTTTCACTTCTAAGACACTTTGTGAAAGAAGTGCAACAGGGGAGAGTTAACTCTTTCCAGTGTGAACAAATTCCTTCATTTCATTATTTCTCACCACTAAAAATGGATACTTTCAAGAACTGTCCAACTTTGGCACAATGCCATTTATTCTAGCCCAAATAGCTGATAAATATAATGATACAGAAGGAAGGAAAATATGTAGAAAGGATTATAAATCTCAGAAATGCAGGACAATTGCTGAAAAATCAGTCAAATGAAATCAATAAATGTTAATACCTGGGATAACTGTCAGGAAGTCTCACTTCTTAGCTTTTATGCTCTCAGCACATATCTTTTATCAATAGCTTATTACTTTCTGCAGTTCCTTAGAAAAGGAATTTATCTTTTAGTTTCATTACACGGAGGTTATCAAACTCTTTCTACAGTCACATAACTGTGTGTGCCCACAAGTTAAATATAACCTTTCTGTTGTCAATGAAAATAGATGATTGCTTTTAAATTTTAAAACCAGCTTTTCATTATTTCCAGCTATAGTCCAAAGCACCAGATAACATGAATGGAAACTGACCCAATACAATTTATGTCTAACCAATGTCCATTGGTATACAAAACCAACACACAAACAACCGAGTTCTTTATCAGTGAAAATATGTCAGAAACAGTTTCTTCTGGACTGCAAATGGCAAAGTAGTTACAAGATGGATGTCAAATTTGAGCATGGAATAACGAGTTAATGTACTTAAGACCTTTTAGGTTCTGGTGAAAATTTTATTAATCTGTCTCTGATAAGCCAGGAAATTAGGATTGAAAATTTTAGGTTAAAGAGGGAATTAAAGACTGAAAATCTTCAGAATTTAATTTTAGGCATATGACCCTTGCACAGAAGAATTTGTATAGAGGAAAATCCAATTCAGAATTTATTTTTATACTTTTTGTTTTAACTAATTGCTAGTCTTTTCATACTTAAAAGCCATGAAGAACAATGTCTTTGACAATAAACTTCCAATTCAGTTTTTATTTCATTTCAGATTTTTTATTTGAGAAATTTATAATAAACAACATAATATAAGCAATATAGAAACATTCTTCATTTTAATTCTAATATCTTTTTTCTTTTTAAAGAGCATAGAAAGAAAAAAACCTTACAGCTTCATAGCACCAATCTTTGAGAATTTCCAAATCTCCACGAATCATAGCCTGAAATGAAAATAAACAAATATTTTCAAAAGAAACAATTTTAAAGAAATATAACTCATTTTCATTGAATAAAAATTGATCCTTACTTCATACATAAATAAATTTAATGAAGGTCAAGACAAAACTGGTTATCTCCAGTGATATAATTATTATACACAAACTTCAAAAAAGTGAATTACTGTATTGGAAATTTTAGAAAATTGTATTTATAACTTTAAAGTATCATACTTGCATATCAAGGCCTACACAATTATTTTGGAGCTTTTATAGATAAACCAATATACATGGTGGTATATGTGCATACTTTTATATTAACAAGGGAGAATTTTGCAGTTGGAGGAGTTCAAGTTGTGAAAGTTAGATTGAAGTTTTTAAATATGTTTCATCTGAAAAAAAAAAAAAAAAAAGTAAAACCATTTTGAAACTCACAAAGGATAATAAAAGCCTCTGCTATCTTAGCTTTTTCAATAAGCTATTTTCGTTTGACTGGTCATTTTTGGCCACAGGTATCCAAGCCACTCCTCATACACTAGTCTTCTTCCTCAATTAAGTGTTGACTATCATTTTCTGGCCTAGAGACAAATCAGTCAATGATAAAAATGCCAAATAAAGAGACAAACTAGAGAAAAAGAGAGGAAAGGAAGCCATTCATTATATTTTTATGATCATTTACTGACCAAACTGGCTTCAATCAAATTTTGAGAATTTGAATTTTAGTTACTAAAGCTTTTTAGCTTAGTCAAATCAATCGTCAATGTCAATTTTGTCAGTTAACAGAAATTTATTTTTTCCTATACTTAATCATGGAGTACTAATTATCAAATAAGTCTCACAAGTTTGATCCTAACTAAGCTTTATAAATATTTACATGCTTCAGATGCAAACTTTATAAGTTTATGCTTAGACAAGTAAATTTACCAAGGCCAAATCTTTTATCTCTCCATGTCTTGTGCATTCAGTCTATTATGCTATGAAAATCTAAAACTCTAAATTATTAATGTGAACCATGGAGGCTTTAAATGTGCAAATGTGATTGCTAGAGGATTTTAAAAAAATTTCTTTGAAGATTTGAATTTGTCAGGTGTTTGAAATGAAATATGACAAATTCTACAATGCAACGTTTGAAAATTTATTATGAAATACTTTGTTCTTCCTTGCTGTTGTGTTATATAATTACGGAATGATTTTTTTATATTAATCATTTTTCATTAATTATATTTTATCATTCAGTTTGGTTAGGCTTTGAACTATTCGGCTCTTAGTTCAGGTGCACAGACATTGGGTACAGTATACGCTCACGCGCAGAGTATATGACAATCACAATCGTCATAATAAACCCCAGATAGGAAATGGGACTGGAGTGTGAATGATGTCATGTTCGGAAGCAATGGGCTGAGAATTTGGGTATTTTTGAAAAACAGTCAGTTGGAGACAAGATGCCGAATTGAGAGCCAGCAGCAGACAGAGGGCTTTGGGCCCTCAGTGACCCACGGTTGAGCAACCCAACCAAGATGAGAAAGAAGTACTGCTGGGTCAATATAGTAGTCTGTCCCCATCTCCAGCTCATCTCTCACACACAACCAACATTAACCCTTTCGAGAATAAAGCGTGAGAGATATATTTTTATAAAGAAGTGTGTTTGTTCGTTCATTGAAGTTCGTCATTATTGTTGACTATGTTTCCACTTATATTTGTATTATGTATACGTATGTGGTTATACAACAGTTGGACTGTTTGGGGTGGGGAGTGCTGTTGATATGTATCACCCGTCTACAGATTACTAACATATTTATAGACTTGCCAAGCAGTAGATTGGCCAATCAGAAATGACTAAAGAATATATGAGCAACGACAAAATCAGGCTGTGTTACTTTTTGTATCACACAACTGAAAACAAATAACAACCCGAATTTGAACAGGTTATGGGCCCAGGGCAGCAAAACTTTTTTTGATAGCGATGAATCCAAGTATGAGTTGTGGGAAGTGAAGTGCCTAGGATATCTTAGAATTCAACATTTACACCAAATTATTCTGTCGCCAATAGATCAAAATTTTGTAGAAAAGAATGCTACTGCCTTCTCCAAGCTCATTCAGTATTTGGACGATAAAAGTTTGTCATCAGTAATAAGAGATACACGAGACAATGGAAGATAGGCCTAAACAATATTAAGGGAATATTATTTGTCCAAAGGAAAGCTGAAAGTTATTTCTTTCTATACAGAGCTACCATCTTTGATTGGAATCAGAGTCTATTACAGACTATATAATAAGGGCAGAGAATATTTCTAACATTCTGAAAGAAGCTGGGGAAGTTATAAGTGATAGACTTCTAATATGGTTCTAAAGGTTTACATCTGAATTTTAAACCTTTTCCAACAGTCATAACCCAGAAGAAAACCTTGACTTTTTCTGAATTTAAGGTATGTTTAAGAAGTTATGAAGAAACAGAGCATATGTGTTACCCCACTTCCAGATGAATCTAATAATATATTACAAATGAAGACCACATTTAAAAAGATTAACCCAAGGAATAGACTTGGGGTAAGTACCCATTCTCACTATGATTATAAATCAACAAATTATAATCATAACAATTACCAGAAACTCAGCGTATTAGAAAAGATTATAAAATTTCCCTCCTAGGGAAGACAAATATTATTTATTACATTTGTAAGAAGAAAGGCCACAAAGCTTTTCAATGTAAAAACTGAAGGCAAAAAGATTTTTGTCAGAATATAAGAACCTATTCTAAAGGCCCAACCTATTTCTTTGCTTTAGGATATGATATTGTTTTGGACAAGAGTGATTTATTGAACCAGGGAACCATTTTGTGAAATAAGCTGACAGGAGCCAAGTGAATAATAGAGTACTGAAAAGAGGTAATGTTTGCACTTATCTATGCAATAGCAAAGGACACATGTGTAGATGTATCTTAAAAAATGCTTTATATCTACTAACTTTTAAACAAAATATATTTTTAGTACAAGTGGCAACAAAAAATGGTGTACACATAGGTTTGGAGCGTGACAACTGCCAATTGATTGACTCTAGTGGAGCAGTTTTCAACACAGAGAGGATGTTTGTATTATCTGAAAAATATTGTTTCTGCCAGAAATGCCACTTACAACTTACATACTTGGCAAAAAATCTTAGACACTTGTATCGAACGTGATATTAACAAGTTATCCAACTTAGTGAAAGGAATGAAGATAAAACAGACACCAAATTATGCTCTTAACTGTAACATATGCATTCAAAGGCAACAAAAATCCTTGCACTTGTACACAATGATTTAGCAGGTCCTATTCAATCCTTAGCAAAAAGATGGTTATAAATATGTGCTTAATTTCATTGATGATTATTCTGGCCTTATTTTATATTTCTTAAAATACAAGTCTAACACTTTGCTCACTACAATGAAATATCTAGCTGACATTGCCCCTTACAGCCATGTAAAATGTTTACAGACACAACGGAACTGAGTTCACTTCTGTACCTTTTCAACAGTTACTTGAACTTAATAGAATCAAACATGAGCAGTCAGCTCCTTATTCTCCACATCAAAATGGAACTGCTGAATAGTCATGGTGAACTTTATTTTCTATGGCAAGGTGTCTCATTATTGAGTCAAAATTGCCCAAAAACTAGTGGGTTTACACGTTGATAGCTTCAGCATATATTAGAAATTGTTATAATGAAAACCCAAATGAAAGTTTTACTGGTTCAAAACCAAACTTAAATAAGATACATATTTTTGGTACAACTTGTTTTTGTTATGTACAAAATAAAACGAAATTAGATCCTCATTGTGAAAAAGGTATCTTTGTTGGCTATGATAAACAAAGTCCAGCTTACTTGATTTATTTTCTAGAAACAGCAGCTATTAAAAGAGTTAGGTGTGTAAAATTCACCAACTCTTATGATAATATCCCACTAACGAAGCAGGATAAAAATACCAAATTTTCAGACTACTTAACCACCACATAAGACGTACAACCAAAAGGCAACCTAAACACTGAAGAGGAGGGGCAAATAAGACGACATCCAATCCAACACAGAAGATTTTTTTGTAGTTGTGTTAACTTTTAACTGCTGGCCACCGTTCATGTCTCTGTTTCTTTTCTCTCACTTGCCATATCAATCCACTGGTTTGCACAATTCTGCTGTCAAAATAATGAATGCCCCTCCCCACAATGCTTCTTTTATACCGGTTCTGCAAACCCTGTCCCACCAGAGATAAGAAGCATGACCTACATATTGCACTCCCAACGATGCTCATACTTCCGTTTTTCTATACTTCCGGCACTCTACACAGAAGACACATTTGCACCATTTTCAAACTTTGAGGCAGGCCATTTTGCTCATCACTTCTTGTTTCTTTCTTTGTTGCTATGAAAGGAATTTAATTCACATAGCTTCATTGTCACATTTCATTTTCCTCATTCACTCGGTTCACCACCTGTTTTTTATCCAGCTGTGGACGATTGCTGAACTCACGTAAATGTAGGCTGTTCGGCCTGCATATACAACATATCACCTGTCGCCTCTTTGAACGATGAATCCTGGTTGGCTCATCGGAGACAGCAGTCTACGGGTTCTGCCTTTCAATTTCACTATAAGTTGAAAACTTTGAATTTAGTGGGGTTGATTGTAAAATGCGTACAATCCCCACTAACTATGCTGAGGCCGTTAATTCTGTTGACTCGGATAACTGAATTTTGGTGATGCAAAGGGAACTTGATTCCTTAGTAGAAAATAATACTTTTGAATGGCAGAAGGCTCCAAGAAACAAAAATATTGTCGGTAGTAGGTGGTTTTTTTTACAATAAAAAGTAAAAGTGATGAGAGTCATGAGTATAAAGCTTGTTTTGTAGCCAAAGGATACTCGCAAATATATGGCAATTATAGAGAAACTTTGGCCCCAACAACAAATATAGCGTCCATGAGGTTACTACTGCAAATAGCAGTCCAGTATGATTTGTTAATTCATCATATGGATGTTAAGTGCATATTTAAATGCCCCTTAGACTATGAAATATATGTTGAGCTGCCAGAAAGTTTTGAAGGTAAGAATAGGAATCATGTTTGGAAACTTAAAAAATCCTTATATGGGTTAAAACAGCGGTTGAACTTGGAATAAAACATTCCATACTTATTTAACTATACAAAATTTTGTACAGTCACCAGTTCAAAATGTCCACAATCAAATATCCATCATTTTATTGTTGGTAGATGATATATTAATAGCTTCAAAAACTGTGGCACACCTTATATGCAAATTAAGACAAGACTGAACTCTAAATTCAAAATGATTGATACTGGTTTTTAGGATAGCATTTTGAATGCGAAAATAGAACAATTAAAATGAATCAATCTAGATATATTGAGAAGATATTATTAAAGTTTGGCATAGCAGACTGCAAACCAAGCTCAACTCCATGTGAAATTGATATAAAGAAAATAAGGGAAGTCAATTTAATAGATAGCAAACCTTACCATGAAATTATTGGCAGTCTGGTATATATAATGGTTGCAAAAAGACCAGACATTTGTTATACAGTTACTAGGTTGTCTCAAGACCTAGCAAAATTAAATTCTTTCCATTTAATGAAGGCAAAGCACATCTTATGTTATTTGAAAGGCACAATCAATCAGTCACTAATATTTAAGAAATTGCAGAAACCCTTGAAATTAGAAGGATTTTGTGATGCAGATTGGGCTAATTCAAGTGACAGAAAAGTGTGAGCAGATATTGCTTTAGATTGGCAGAAAATAACACAATGATTTCGTGCAAATCTAAAAAACAAAATTTAGTCGCTTTGTCAACATGCGAAGTGGAATTTATCACGGTTTCATAAGCAAGTCAAGAAGCTCTCTATCTTAGAGCACTATAGAAAACTATGACGGAACTAGAGTCACTTAAAAACCCAACAACTATTCATTGTGATAATCAGTCCAGTATTGTTTTGGCAAAAAACTTAGATGTCCATCAAAGACCAAAACATATAGATATAAAATTTCAGTTTATACGTGATGAAATAATTAAAGGGTCCATTCCTTTAGAAAACATTGAAACAGAGAAAAATGTAGACGACGTATTTATGAAACCTATGACAGGAATAAAATTAAACACTTTCAGAAAGATTATAGTATGCGATTAAATATTAATTTAGTAAATTAGGCATTAATACCCCAGTCGAGTGGGGCAAAAGAATATATTGACAGCATCTCAACAGAGGGGTAAAAAAACAAAAAAACCAACTCCAAATGAGTCTCCTAGATATGATAATAAACTAGCCAATTAATCAAAAAAAAAAAAAAAAAACCAACTAAATCACTAATCGTGTTTTTGTGTCAAATAAAAAAAAATGTATTAATACTAATAATTCAAAAAAATATTGCACAATTTTAGATTTTGATAGGTATTTCTTTTAAAGCTGGAAGATTTCATCTTTTAACCCCAAATGGGTGTGTGTGTGTGTGTGGATTGTTTGGGTGGGGTGGGGGGTCGTTGATATGTATCAGCTGTCCACAAATTACTAACAGATATTTATAGACTTGCCCATCAGCAGTAGCAATAGGTTGGTCAATCAAATATGATTAAAGCATATATGAGCAATGACAAATACCAGTATGTATTCCGGCCTTGTTACTTAGAAGGCATACTTTTTGTATCACACAACTGAAAACAAGATGGCAACCCGAATTCCACACTTGCTATGAGGAGAGTTAGTCCTTATTTTTAAGAAAAATATCTCACTTCAATATTAGATACTCTTTAGTAATAAAAAATAGTAAATCAGCTGAGAGCAAGAGTAAACTATCCAAATACTACTCATAAAACATTTACTGCATTTGAAGGGTTGTATAAGGACCACACCCCATTTATATCTAATATAATAATAATGTAAATACTCGGAAAGATACAAGTACTGGTAGTCAGCAGCATCTATGTAATTATTAAACAGTTTTCTATATAAGATGCGGAAATTTTTAAAAATATTTTTTCAAGAAAAGAAAAGGTGAGGCTCTTATATGCAATCAAATACAATAAGAAATGCATCATAGTGAGTATTAAACAAATTATGAGAGAAGCTCAAATCCATTTGGATCAGACACTTACTTCTGAACTGTCATTTGAGAAAAAGTGTTCAGATTTTATTCAGTTAGTACCATCATAATATTATAACTATTTATTTTTTTTTTTTGGTTAATGTCATACTAAAAAAAAAACTTATCAAATTATTTTTCATGCAAAATATGCAGTCATATACATACACACAATGTCTAAAGGAGAAACAGGGTAGGATATACCTACTGGGCTAAATTCACCTGAGGGCCTATACTTATTGTACAGGGATCTCTTATAATTTTGAATACATTATATAATGAAATACTTGTTATACAAATGAAACAAGTTTGTAATCTGACATGCTGCACAATAAATTAGTTTCAGTCATTCTCCATGGCCTACTATGCCAATTTGTAAGTACAGTCCTGAAGAGAAACCTGTACATCCATGATGATATCCGAAACTTAACAGTGGATATAAACTGAAAAACACACCTGCTTTCAACAAACAGACATAAACATAGAAACAAACAAGTTATTAGGAAACGGTATCATTCCTGCTGATAGTACTCTGAAAGTTGGCCACTTATGTAGAAAACAGCTTTCCATTTTATTAATTAATTTTTTTTTACATATATACAGAAAAAATAGTGCTTATGAAAATATATATACGTAAACACACACTAATATATCATTAACTAGCATCTAAATAAATAAAACATTTTAAAGAAGAAAGTTTAAAAGATGTAAATTTGAAAGAAAAATAATTCACTTTCCTCTTAAACTAAGATGAACAGATAAAGGGAAATAAGTACAATTAGGATGAACAAAATATACTTTTTTGTTTCAAATAAGGCAAAATATCTAGTAGAATTTAAACATTTAAAAAATCTTTTAAAAGACATTGAATATCAAAATTTATTTTCACAAATCTAAATGTGTGTACAAATAAGATTTATTACACTTAAACCAGGATTTCCAAAAGATTATAGGTTAAAAAAATGATGTTATAGTTTATGAAAGACTTCTTCATGCTGGAGTGACATAAAAAGTGATTAGCAGCTTAATTCCAGAGGGTCTTCCACAAGACAGCACCCTCCCCCACTTTTAAAAGGTGAAAAAGCTGAGTTTATTGCCCAGTACCTGAAGCACCTCTCAAGAGAATCTCAAAGGAATCTAAGCAATTTTTAAAATCAAGACTTTGCTTCCTGTGTAGAAAAACAATTTTGTGTTCATTTAAACTTGGTGGGAAGCAAAAAGTAGATCATCTTTGTGTAGTAAAATTTCAATTATTTGGATGCAGATTCATACAAACCTGAGAGAAAAACATTGCAAAACAATAAAAGAAAAAACTTTTAGAAAACTTTATTTTTGCAGATCGGGAGGAAAAGGAAAAAAAGAGACAAAAGAAGGCAATTTGGCTGATGGACTATTTTGCCAGTGGAATGAATTCAGTTCCTCACTTAGTGCCCATACTGGTGATGCTCTGTGTGAGACTAAACTAAGTAAATATCTACAGTTCTTTGATTTGACTGTTCACAACATTCCATCCATATATTAGCACTGAACTAATCAAAAGGGAGTCAGAAAGTGGGGTGTATTTACTTGCATTTTTTTTATTATTAAAATAGCTAAAATGTGTAAATGTGATGAATGAAAGGAGCAAAAATTTTCATACCTCCAGAATATTTGGAATAATTTCTTGTTCACAACTTTTCAAGAATTTTTCTTTGTCAAAACTAGGATCAATTCGACAGATTTCTGTTAAAACTTCAGACATCTCAGTCTTGGAAAACATACTACCTGTGAAAAAAAAATTGAATAAAGGTTTGGGGAATTATTAATGCAGAAATATGATTCATCAGTAAATGTTATATTTTAATCATAACTTTATTTTCAAAGCTCCATTGCATTTTTTTAATAAACATTAGTTTGCACAATTAAAAATATCATTTATTCCTATCTGATACAAATAATTAGTATGGTTTCAAGTATTCCTAAGTAATTATTCCTATTCAATAACACTTGTTTGCACAGTTATATGGTATCAAGTATTCTTATCTAATATGAATAATTTTCAAACAGATCTATTTGACTCATAAATAGGACTAACAGTTACACTACTACTGCAGGTCAAAATGGACCTGGGAATGATATCAATGAATAGGTGCAGAAGTCCAGAACTGGAGCCTCACCACCTGATGAAGCTTAATGTCATACCCAAGATACCTCTTTTATGGGTTTTACACATTTACAGAGAATGCGGTCAACATATTTTAAGCCCCACTAACAGGGTGACTGATAATTTATGCAATTATAAGATTTCAAGTAAGTAATGACACTGGTTTACAAAGAAATTGAGGCAAGCACAAAAATACCTGTTTTTACCTAATTTGAGGGTGCTGAATTCAAATTTGAAATCCGTTTTTACTCATCACCTCTAGTTTTTTAGATATGCATAGTGTGCATTTTGTGCATATACGGTACATAAAGGTGTATATGAATTCAGGGTTAATTCTAATATTGTGAGACTTATGGCTTATTTTTTAGTTATTATGCACTAAATGTAAGTGATAGCATTACATTTTATATATATATATATATATATATCAAGACGGATTTTGACAGTTAAGGCAGCAGGTCTCAATCCACACTCTGGCAGTCATTGGAAGAGGTTGTCTCGCAGGCAGCTCAGGAGGTTGGTGTCCCTCAACTATCATGTTACACATCTTTTGGGTTACTAAATATTAGTATTACATTTTCAAATTCACATTTAGTTTTCAACTTTGTTTTCAACTTTGCAGTCCTGATGGTTTGGAGAGAGCCGTGAGACCACACAGATGATTGTTATTTTTGTTTAACTAATATAACTGGTTTCAATGCATCTTCTAGGAAAAAGATCAAATATCCCAACCTTCAATCTGCTATGAGACCCGTTCCCCATTCAGACGATGTTCCTGTACCCACACCTCCAGTAAATAAGGATCTTCTTTACTCATCAGATGAAGAAATGCCTTCAAGGGAGGATTCTGCCGAGTCAATATCTTTGGAAGATATTGAGTCTACATATTCAGGAACAAGTGGCAATGAGCCACACTGGATCACGCAAGAAGACCTGAATGATCTTGCTCGTGATTTGTATCTGTCAAAACAGCAGTCAGAGCTCTTGGCTTCAACAGTGGAACCTAGTCCAGGAAGATGTAAGGATCAGCAGTTTCAGGAATCGGAACAAAGACCTTGCTTCCTTTTTCGATATGGAAAACAAATTGTGCTACTGCACAAACATACCTGGCTTGTTTATGTCCCTTGGTTTGCCACATAATCCTTCAGACTGGTGTCTTTTCATAGACTCTTCCAAGCGAAGTCTCAAGGGTGTTCTTCTGCACAACGGGAATAAATATCCCAGCATTCCCATTGCACACTCTGTCCATCTAAAGGAGTCCTATGACAATATGGAGTTTCTTTTAGAAGCTATTAAGTACAGCGAGTACCAATGGAGTCTGTGTGGGGACCTCAAAGTCATTGGTCTTCTTATGGGTATGCAAGCGGGCTTGACAAAGTACTGTTGTTTTCTCTGTCTCTGGGATAGTCGAGCTGTATCCCAGCATTACAAGCAGAAAGACTGGGGGTCTAGAAGCACTTTTGTTCCTGGCAAACACAGCCTCAAGGAGAATTCTCTGGTGGACATGAATAAGGTGCTTCTTCCTCCTCTTCACATCAAGCTTGGTTTGGTGAAGAATTTCGTGAAGGAGTTGCACAAAAATGGTACTGCCTTCCAACACTTGTGCACTGTGTTCCCAGGTCTTAGTGCTGCTAAGCTGCTGCAACTCTTGAAATATGCACATATATTCTCTGTTTATACTAAATTGAGACTATTTAAAAGCCAGAAAACTAGAGGTGATAGAGCAAAACTATTTATAAATTTGAATTCAGCACACCCAAATTAACAAAAAACACCTCTCCCCATTCTTGCCTCAGACCAAAAATTTATTTTTGTAAACCAGTGTAATCTTTTGTAAGTACTAGTTTCCAGTAATTATTCCTCCTACAAATAATTTTCATACAGTAAATAGTTTCAAGTATTCCTATTTAATAATAATCATTTGTTTCCATAGTTATATGGTTTCATGTATTCCCATCCAATAGAAACAATTTTTGAACAGAACTATTGGACCAATAGATGGGATTCGACAGGAACTTCACCACTGAATGCAGTTTAATATCATATCAGAACAGGGTGAAGAAGTGGTAGTGAAAAGTATTAACAATCAACAGTATTATATGAAATGATATTAAGGAGTATAAGATAATTAGATATCCACTTCTAAAATTTAGAAGTAGGTAAAGAATAAGAAAAAAAAAAGACACTTATCAAAAACATAAATAATATATATATCAGTCTGAAAGTGAAAATATATTCACTATAGAAGACAAGTTATTCTTGATACAAATGACTAAAATTATATCCTTTTTTCCCCCCTAGAAATACAATCAAAGTTGTTCTCATGAAAACAAGAGCAATCCATTAAAGGAGATTTTCAGAATAAGTTGTATTTAAAAGATGAGGACAGTAAAGGTAAGGGTATTTCTTACCAAATACAACTCCAACTTTATCTGTGAAGGATCTGGTGGCTCGGATTAAGAGATTATCACTCTCATCATATTTCATTTTCAAGTCAAATAATTCTGAAAAACAAATGAACAAAAAATAATCAAGAGCATCTAACATATTTCTATCATTTCACAAATAATTTAATCAAAAAATACTTCCATATAATTCACAGGATTAACAAGTATTGGAAAAGTATCTAAAATATTATCAAGTCTTTTTGCACATTATGATCTTTGTGGAAAAGAAAAATGGTCAAATATTAAAAACATAAAAGAGCAAAATTATAATTAGTGTCAAATCTTTGATAAATGTTCTCTTTTTAAGGAATTACAAGAACATAAGGAAATAAAACTGAAATGAGAGAACAAAAGCAAAAACATTGAACTCAGCTCTATATATTTAAAATGAATTTTTCATAATTACACACAAACAGGTGAGTAAGGATGTTTTTCCAATGAGGAAATTTTTACCTACTATGTACATATTGGTTGTTGTCTTTAAAGTTCTGCCAACTCTGATACCAACGGGAATCCTTGTGTAACACTACTCCAGTTGCATCCCTATAAAGTGAGACAATTTTGAAAAGAATTAAAAATGTACATTTATGGATGATTTTGGTTTGGTTTTAACTGCGGTAGGCTATTTAATGCTGAATCAATTTTTATACATTAAACAGTTCTATTTCAAACAATTCAGTTTAGCATAAGTACAATTTTTTGTTTACACATAGTTAACTGTAAAAACAGCTCTATTTCTAACAATTCAATTTAGCATAAGTATGCAGTTTGGTCCTATTTGACCTTTAGATAGGACCCAATCAAGGGCTACCACTCCAGGCCAGAGTAGACCTGGGAGTAATGGCAATAAAGTGGTACTCTGCACTTCCCAAAGCTCCAGCATTACTGGAGCCTCATCATCAGATTGTTTAGTGTCATATCCAGGATAACCCCTGAGGGAGTTTTACCCCTCTGCAGAGGTGCAGTTGGTGTATTCTGCAGCCCCAGTTCTATTTCAAACAATTCAGTTTAGTGTATTACAGTTTTTTTTTAAAACACACATCATATTGCGCCGCCAGTGCAGTCTCCTTGACCCTCTTCCTCCACCCTTCTTTATTGTCCATCGCTGCTGGTAGGTCTTCAAGGCTATATCCTGCATGGGCACAGAGTTGTTGTAAGTAGGTTCTAGCTGGTCGTCCTGCCTTTGCTCATCCATGTGAAGGAGTCCACAGGAGTATGCAACTTATGAGTTCATACCTACTTCTCCAGCAGTGTCCTGTATGTCTGGTTCGTCTAACTTGGATAGTTTTCATGATGGGTGGTGGTAAGTGGCCATACAGCTGCTGCTTTGTGGGATGCTAACTCCAGGACTAGTTCAATATTGCGTGCAGCATTCTTGTGTAATTGCTGTCAAGCTTTTTCTCCATACATTTAGTTAGCGTTCATGTAGTGCATCCATACAGCAATATTGATACAGCTGTTCCTTAGAAAAAAATGTATTTCAATTATTGGTCAGGTCTGACTTCCATATGACTGATAGCCAATTGATAGCTGTCCATGCCTTTGCTAGTAGCGTGTTGATGTCTGTCTTGGTTGATGAGATACTGCTTCCCAGGTAGGTGAACTTGTCTACTTGTTTCAAAGAACTACTGTTTAGTGTGGAGATGTCACCTCTTGGATTAAAGCACATGTATTCTGTCTTGTTTGCATTAACATGGAGGCCTATGCCAGCAGCAGCTTGTTTCAGACTATGTAGCCGGATTTCCTCTTGGGTGGATGTATCTGCTAGAAGTGCTATGTCATTGGCATAGTCTGTATTTGTAATTGTATGTGCAGAGTATTTCCTGCTTCTTTTCTTTGCCAGCTTGAAGCCATTATCTTTCATTCTATCAATAGATGTTTTAAGCATATAGTCTAAACCGATGATAAAGAGGTATGGGGCTCATGTGTCTCCTTGCAGCACACCTGCTACAATGTCTCCATCCATGGAGCAGACTTTTACTTTCATGTTTCTATATAGCATTATTATGGCTGTGACGGTTTCTTTGAGTAGGCTGTCATCATCATCATATCGCACTGGTAGTACGGATATCCCTGACCCTCTCTCGCCACTCCTCCCTATCGTTCATCGCCCTAGGTAGGTCTTCAGGACAACATCCCGTATCCTCACATAGCTGCTGAATGTATGTTCGTGCTGGTCGTCCTGCTTTTGCACGGCCATGTGTGGGGGTCCATAAGAGTACATCTCTTATTAGTTCGTCCCTGCTTCTCCAGCAGTGACCTGCATGTCTGGCTCGTCTAACTGTAGGCGAGTCCCTCTGTGTATAGATTCAAAGGCCTTGGCAAAGTCGATAAATAATATTGTTGCCTCTAGTTTTTTTGCACATACAACTTCAAGAATTAGATGGATAGTGAAAATTTGTGACGTCGTGGATCGATTTCACCAAAAGCCATTTTGGTTCTTCCTAAGTATCTTCTCAATTTTGGGTTCTATGCAGTTGCGTAGTAGACCATTGTATATCTTGGCTGCTATGGATGTAAGGGTCATACCTTGGTAGTTCTTGGCTGATCCAAGGTCGCCCTTCTTAGGGAAGGGGAGGACGCATCCTTTTGTCCATCTGTCTATTGTGTTTTGATTATATACGGCATCACAGCGTCGGAGCCATATGTTGTCGAATTCCCTGGTCTTCCATATTCCAGGGAGTATTTAATCAAGCCCTGATTCTTTTCTATTTTTAATTTTTTTTAGTACTGAGTTGAATTCTTGTGTAAACTGTCCTAGTTTGATGTCTAATTGTTTACTAATAATTCTTGTGATTAGTTCATGTGTAATTTTTGGAGGGTTTTTGAGTAAATTCTCGAAATACACACAGTTAAATGGAAAAACTGTTAATTTCTAACAATTCAGTTTAGCGTAAATACAGTATAGTTCTATTTGACTTATAGATAAGACTCTATCAGGTGCTAGACCTGGGAGCGATGGCAATGAAGAGGTACTCTGTATTCCACAAAGCTCCAGCAATATTGAAGCCTCACCACCAGGTTATTTAGTGTCATAATCAGGACATTTACAGAAGTCTTACCCCTCTGCAGAGATGCAGTTGGTGTATTCTACAGCCCCAGCTGACAGGGCAAATGAATGATTTTATGCTTTGTACATCAGAGTACATCCTAAATAATGCTACTGAATATCAAATAAAAAGAAACAAAAAAAACAACCAGTGAGGTTTAGTTGGGTTATTTATATATATATATATATATATATATATATATATATATATATATATATACACACACACACACACAGAGCTCTAATCTTCATTTTTTGCTCTATCTTTAGAAATAAATGGAAAATAACCAAATTTATATAAAATTATTGTTTTATCATTAACTGTTTCTTTTATTAACCATGAATTGTCAATAAATCAAAGCCATTTTACTAGATTGATTATTCTAGCTAATTTCACCAAGGATCTGTCCCAAAGATTTACAAAATTTCACCATTTGTTTTTATCTATACGAGAAGTAAAACCAGAAAAGTGCAGTAGAATAGCATATTTTATGGCCATTTAAAATTTTCTTGATTTTCCGAAAATTTTCACTTTTTGAGTTTTTTTCCAATTTTGGAGGTTTGCATTTTGTGTTTGTTACAAGCTTCACTCAAGTTGTTTTTCTTATTTTCATCCGAAAGTGTCTTAAAAACAGTTAGAAGCAACTATTTTAACATAAACACCATTGAAAAACTAGAGGTAAAAAATCTAAAAAAAAAAACAAAACAAAAAAACCCTGAGAGCCAATTTTTAAAGTTGTTTAATTAGCTCTCATTCCAAGATAACATTTAAAGTAATCCATCTACTCCACTCAAATAATAGACTTAAGTCATCCAAAACCGATTTGATTAAAGTGTCTTTCCTCCTTTAATGGGTACTTGAAAATGAAAAAAAAAAAAAAAAAAAATCTGGAAATTATTGAATATTTTTCTATTTTTGGATCTCAATAACTCATCACAGAAATAACAAAAACATAGAAAACTATATATATTCTCAAAGTATACATCTGAAGGTGAGTCTAGATTTTTAAAAATGATCTACCCTAATCTTTGAGTTGGTCTCTATTCTGAATATTAAACTAAAAGCTAAAATTAAGCAACCTGATCCTCTAACTTGTGCCCCTTACTAAAAATGAAAATAATAATAAATGAAACAAATTTTTAACAAATACATTTTAAAATATCTTACTATAAAAACTTATCTACAGAGTTGGTCATGATTTAAAATTCTTTTTCTATATTAGCAGAAGAGTCCATTACATAATGTCTCATGTTACAGTAATAATGGAATTTCTTATAACTTTGTAGTTAGACCAGTTTTGTTTTTTTTTAGCTCAACAAGAAGCTAAAATAGTCACACAGAAATTTTTTAATGTGGGGTGCTACAGAAGACATGAGCCAATATTCCATTGGCATTACCCCTTTTTGAGTGAAGTGGGAGGCCACCTGGAATACAGTAATGACCTTTTGGTAGTGAGACCAGATATTGAAATTAAAGTCATTACACTTTTAACACCAATGTTTCCAAAATGTGTTTGTTAAAATTCTGTAATGAAGTAATGTTATTATTCCATGAATAATTGGAACTGCTATCATCATCATCATTGTTTTTATCTGAATATCTCAGTCCATCTGTTTGAGCTTTTTTCAAGTTAATATTGTAGATAATAGTCCTTCACTATTATTTTTTTACCTTACAATTTGAAACTTGCTTCTCCATTTATAAACCCAAATGTGGAAATCTTAGTTTTTTTTTCTTTCTTTTGCTCTAATCTGGTTGAATTTTTTTATTGAGAGATCACAAGATTTCCACACTTGAATGGGATTTATTTTAATTGGGAAGGCAAAAAAAAAGAAAGACATTCGATGGCAGTTGTTGCATAGTGTCACTTGACAGCAAAAGGAACCAAAATATAAATGGCATTACATCAATATAGTGGCTAGGTCTATTGAAGGTAGTGGGAACAATAGTTTTTTTCAGGTCATCCTGATAATCATGCAATACCAGAAGTTAAACCAACATTAGCATGATCATCTGGTAGTTGGAAAGAACAAATCAACAACACCCTTTTTAAACATAAAACTTTTCATTGTTTATTCTCTAAGCATTCATTTTTAAAGGCTGTGGAAAAATGGGCATTTGCAACATCCAGTAACTTGTACATTAAGTCTTTTATTTGGATAGACTTAGTTGAACTCAAATTGTTTTATCTTGTATCTTTGGTATTTACTTAATCAACATTGCTGGTGCTCACCATTCAAAGGGCCTCCTATGATTGAATTTTCAGCCAGCATAAAAACATTTAATTGATCTGGATATGTAAGCAAATGTTTATGTTATGGCAGAGCAGTGCTTTAAATATCATCAAACAGATACAGCTCGATAGCTGAAAGGCTAAGAAAAAGACAAGATGAAATGTTTGGATAAAAAGAGCAAAGATAATGATACCAGTCTTAATTTATGAAATAATACACTCAATCTTCAATTCACAAAATTAGTAAACACAAAATCTGTAAAAATTTTGATTTTCACAGAATCTCATGTAAATTTATACAATATGAGAAAATATTTCATGGAGCCTCAAAATCCAAATAAACTGAGGTCCATGAACTATTAAAAAAAAGCATAACATTGGTATTTTAAGAAAATAAAAAATGAGTTTACTGTGATTCCTTCACATTTAATTTTGATAGCATGTCAAACCATCTAGGATTATTTTACACCTAAAAGTAAAGGAATCGCATTAATTGTATGTTCATATTCATATTTTTATTAGCATTTTCAACTGACAATGACAAATTTGCGCACCTTAATCCATTCAACTTGTAATTCCGTGCTTATTTAATCAAAACTGATCAAAAATTGGTCAAAAGATTACTGAATTTTTAGTTTTGAATTTTGGAATAAATTGAAGTCCGCTAAAGCACACCAAATGTTAGGTCTTTAGATATTCCTACCTTGTGAATCTCTGGGAATATTTGCATAATTCAAATGGTCTTGGACTATTTTCAGAGATATTTCTAAAAACTAAAATTTAAAAAAATCAGCTGGGAATACTAATCAAATACAAATTTTTGAACAGATTTATTTGACCCATAGATAGGACCCTAACAGCTACTAGTAGATCTGGAAGTAAAGGCAAAGAAGAGGTACTCCACACTCCTCAGATTTCCAGTACTGGAGCCTCACAATCTGATACAGTTTGGGGTCACACTCAGAACACTCCTTTTTAGTGGGGTTACACTCCTCTGCAAGAGATACAGTCAAGGTATTCAAAGCCACACCAACAGAATGGAAAATATTCAATAAAATGTATTGTCCTAGTTAAGAGCAACAAAATAAAATGGGTAATCTCATTGTATTTGATGAAAAGGAAATCTTAATTTATTAAAAAAAGGATGGAAATTATACTTACTCATTGGCTTCAACTTGTTTTTCTTCAGTTTTTATTTTTGAAGATTTCTCTGACCGTTTCCTCAGTGTTTCTAAGAAGAGATCAAACAAGAGTTAAAGACCATC